>JAUMHP010000029.1:452863-473739 GCA_032361065.1 Enteromius trimaculatus
GATAGCAGTTGTGTTTGAATGAAACTATAGAGAGAGCAGTGGCGTTAACTGAGAGATGTGAAAGAAGCACTGAGATGAGCACTGTGTTATTCTGTGTTACACACCACAGAATGTCATGACTGATTTTGGTTTTGTATCACGTTTAGGATTTCATGTCTTTTATTTTGTAGTTTACTCCTCTTTCCTGTCACATGCTTCCCATGCTCTCATGTGTTCTTGCCCTTTACAGAACAGAAATATATTACCATACATTTATTATAAATGTATAATACATTCATCTGAGGAAAATATCATTTCCTAATAAATCAGTGCATGGGTTTATTTCAGCTCATCTCCAATGTACATTTAACACATGTATACTGTAAAATACTACTATTTATTTTGTACTGTAAAATACTAGCAGGTGAAAAAATGTGAATGATAATGTCCATATTTACATGTTTATGGGAACATGTGCTAAATTTTCATGAAATGAATGCCATAACGCAAAAAAAAAAAAAAAAAAAAAAAAAAAAAAAACATTCTAAAAGGTCTTGTGAATCGATGGTTTTGTTCTTGTGAGATTAGCCCGATCGTTAATGCCAATTAATTTCCAGAGGGAAAAGCTTTGATGAAGGTTGAATGTTGATTTATACACCCCTGTGGTTCAATAGTTCCCTCTATCCTAGGCACCAGAACATGATTTTCAGTATATTATCTGTTCCCCTCTGAGCATGCTCTTTAAGAATATGATTTAATAATGCCAGCCTTGCTGCTCTCCAGTGCAGATAAATGTGAGCGACCCAAGACATTTGAAAACATTCATGCTTGGAAATCTTCAGGAGTGAGGAGGTCAGCATCAGCAGTTTTAGAAGATCAATCTGTCACCGAAGACAGCGGCGCTCAATCTCCTGCTGTACGCTGCCGACATAACACGCCTGCAACAGGATATATTTGGATTTGCGTGTAAATTCATGACAGTGCACCTTCAGTTTACTTCATCTGCTGTAGCACTGCTGTGATGTGTTTATTAACTGCTTCTCAGGACATTTCAGCTTTTATTTTTACATTTAAAGTGTCGCATTGGCTTCAGAATCAGTGGATTGACAAACTCTGGTTGCACAATTTCCATTTCTGCATAAATTGGTGATAAAAGTGATTTAGCAGGACATTTTGCCTGAGAATGTAAGGCCATCTGTAGCTCAACAGAAGTTGAGGACAACGATCCAAAGCACAGGAGTGAATCAACAACACAATGGCCTTAACAGAAGAAAATACATGCCTTCTGGAGTAGCTTGACCTTAACCTGAGAAGCTCTGGCATTTACAACAGAACACTGTTAAACCAAAAAGAGTTTTATAAAGAGGAATTAAAAAACTACCCGAGCCTTCACATACTTCTTCCACCCTGCACTGGGAATATTTACACAGTGTTCAAAAACGACATCAGAACACTTCACTGTTTCATCACAAATTCATGGAGAAATTATTCTGAGTAGTTTCAAGTAGAGGTGTTTACAATGTGAGTTACAGGAATATTTCACAAATTCTGCATGTTTTGTTGCTGGTCTGATTTGGGATTGTTGTAGTACTGACTCGATTACACTGTGCATCTGTGCATTAGTGAAGGTTTTGCAAATAACAAAATTTCGGGAGGAAGCGCTGTATGATTAATCTCAGCCGGCCCGCATTTCCTAATCGAACCCCTTGTTATCCGTCCCGTTCTAAGTATAAATAAACCCATCTCCTTCACTTCCACATCTCGTCTTTGCGCATCCCCACCCCTTCTCCTCCACTCATCCTGCTCGCGCCTTCCTGGGGGGGCAGTCGGGGAACGAGCCGGACGCCGAGCTCCGACCCTTGCTAGGGTTCAAACCACCAGGGCTCGGAGTCTAATGTTCCCCCGGCTCGCCCCCCGGACAGCACGCCAAATTTGCTTTATACGATTATTAAGGAAGCGCGAACTCGTGAATTCTGTATTAGTCAACACATGCAGTAAACGGTCATACATGAATATAATGTTAAAAATGAATTTTTTTTTTTTACCAGTCATAATTATAGGCACTGTTTACATATGAGCGCATTTAGGCCACACCCACAGGGAAACAATCCAACGCTCTCCATTGATTTTGAATTGCTGCAAGCTGCCAAAAAAAAAACAGAACAGTGTCTAAAAGCTGACAAGCTGTACAGCAAACAAGCTAAGAAAAAAACAGAACTGCGTTTTCATAAGCTGTAGACCCCCCAAAAATGAGCATTTAAGGACAAAAATAATTGTAGATGTCAGGGCAGTTCACGTCGGGCCATTCAGTTGTATCATTTCTCAGGCAAAAGAAGGATAAGGAAAAGGGGCACAGACCAAAAAAATTTAGCTTCTCAATATATCTCCTCCTCTCAGGTTCACATAGAGTGGTGAAATAATCCTTTGACATGGTTAAAAATATTGAATAGTTCCTGCTGCCGATTACGTTTTACTCCAGTAGGGGTAGTTCTCAGAGTAATATAACATGTTGCACTGAAACAAAAACAGTGCCTTCTACATAACAAAATGGTACACTACCGTATTTCTTCCCGTTTTGAGCACGTTTATATTTCATTCTGCAAAAAATGTTTTATTAATATATGATATTACAATCACTTTAAAACGTGTTAGTAATACATCCCCTTTTCAAAGTTAGCTACATTAACAGCTGTGATGTGTCTGGCTTTCTTTTCACCATCTTCTGCAATATAATGCCACATATTTAAGATGCCATCCAAGGTATATGAATTCTTTCAGACATATACAATCTGAGTTATTTTAAAAAATTGTGTTGGCTATTCCAAGCTTTATAATGGCTGTAGGCGGGTGTTTCTGTTCAACAGTCCAAAAGGTGCTCTATGCGATGTTGCAGGATTTTAGCTCTATTTCATTTTCATCTCAAACCGTATGCACCCCCCCCTGGATCGTCTTGCTGTCTGCCTTCTGAATACACTGGGAAAAACCCAGTCTCGAAAGACAACACAGAGGCTGCAATACCGAAACAAACACTATAGGTACAGGATGTTCATCACAACAAAAAAAAAACTTCGACCAACCAATCGGCAAGAAGAGGTGGGGTTTAACGCGTGCACGTCATAGACAGAGTTGATTGCACAGCGTGACTTAGAGATTGGAAGGTCGGATCATTTAACCGACTCAGACCTTTGACAAATCTTTTTTCGAGTCATCTCGTGCATTTCGTTCCTTTTAGAAATATATAATGTAAACGTTACCTGTTTCCTCTCTAATACATCTACTGCTTACACAAACTTTTATCACACTCCAAACAAGATCAAATTATAATACTATAAGACACAAAAAAGATTAATTAATTGTTTACCTGGGACTTTAATCTATGATCCGCTCACCTCGCCTCTTACCTTACAAGTTTCTGGTTTCCCGAGCTGTTCCGTGCTTCTCCCGAATTATGACACAGACAGTAACTGTTTAAATAGATCAGGTCACTTTGGACATGCCTTCTGAATTAAGGCCAATCTCTAAGCAAATAGCCCGAATCGAAACTAGAAGCAAGATGCTTCACACTTAAGTAACGGCCAAGTATCAGCAAAACTAACTTGAATAGTCCAAACAAAAAGTGCTAATTACAACGAAAAACAACACGACAAATAGGCAGGAAATGAAAACACACTTTCTAACACTGCAATAATTTAACACAACCTTATGAATATACTGTATTAATATCACTTACGCGCAGTCGCTGTTGCTCACTCCGCGGACTAAGTGCTTCTCCCGCATGAACGAATCGTTCAAGAACGACCCATTACTAGTGTGAATCTGAGAAGGGTTTAGCAGAATACTTTGTATTATTTTTGGAAAATGGCTAAGGCACGACTGAAGAAAAGACGCTCGGAGGAATATAAGGCGAGAAGAAGAGGAATTGAGAAGAAACCGGATTTACATTGGAGACATGTTAGCTTGATGTTAGCTCTGTTACTGTCTCTTTTGGGTTAGCACCACCTTTCGTATCAATGCGCTTTGGGGGGAGGGGAGAGCTTGCTCTGTTTTGTATTTACATGAAACGTCAGCGGAAGTGACGATAAACAGCATCGCATAGAGCACCTTTAAAATAAGGCACACACATCTACATGTATAAAACATGTCTCACATGACCCATGTGTTTTTGTCATGTAAAATGTAAAAAAACACTTTTAATTGAAATAGCCAGGACAATTTGGATTTGTCTGAAAGAAGAAGTTATATACATCTAGGATGTCTCGAGGATGAGTAAAACACAGGTTCGTTTTAATTTTTTTAATAGACTAACCCTTTAACTGAGTTATTATTGCCATTGTATTGAGTTCACCCAACTGGATATTCATTAAATGATCTAGTTCACCTAACAATCTAAATTCTCTCATCATTTGTTTATCTGTGAAATTTTGAACACAAAGGGTAAACTATCCATTTAAAACCTTTCATCTTCAGTTTTAGATTCTACTAATGATGCATGAGAGTTTATGCGACACGCTCACTGATTACACTCAGAAACAATACAGTAGCTTTCTACTGACAGCCAATGAGATCCACCGTAACACAACATTACCATTACAACTAATGGAGCGGAAGCAATGGCACAGCAGTAGAAAAGACTTACGACCCTTGGGAAACCAGAAAGGAAAAGGCTGCCTTCATGCGATAAAGCTCTGATTATATGGTGCTGGCATTGGACATTTTCTGTCTCAAGTCTCCAGAGCTCTATTCTCGAGCTGTAACGGAGAGACTAACAGAGTCTAACATCCACTCAGGTTAATCCACCACAGGAACAAAGTCATCGCAGGACATTTAGTGCATATGATTCGGGATCCACTCCTGTCAAGCCCCGGGCTGATGTTGCTCATTTTGAATGACAGGACAGACTTTAAGAGGCATAGTCCTGCTGTCTTAGGTAGAGATGAGGCTATAAATAGATTCACACTGGCACAGTGATACACACACACACACACACACAGCTTTCTTCCTCTTTCTCAGACAGCACACAAGTATTTCTTCTCTCTCATAAACACAGGGAATCCTTCTGAATATGGTTTTGCTTCGGTTGCTCTGGTTGGGAGCAAGCCTTGTGCTTATGAAGGCTCCCGTGCTTTTACGTGCCGCTTTTCCTCTAGTGTTCCCATGAGTGGGACCACACAGACACAGAGCATGGTCAATAATTTAGTAAGCCCACCAAAATCCATTATACTGCATTTATAATGGATCACAGCTTGCTGGCAAATTCTCTTCAACACAAGACAACAACTTGGCCTTGCAAACCGGTCCAGTTCATGCAATTTTGGATCGCATCATATAGATGACCAACCAATATATTCTCATGTTTTGTATCCCATGACCTTTTTTAAGCATTAGAGGCACAAATCCCATACTTCTGCTGAGTGAAATGCAATGTAACAGAATGCAAGGTTCCCAAAGCATTATTTTAATGTAACACAACAGCTTAAAAACATGGTACTGATGGCATAAGATGCTGAAAAAACAGCAAGGTGCATATCAGCTTTTAAATAGACCATAGAGCATGTTTACAAAAGATTAAAAAAAAAGCAGTGCAGATGGACTGAGAACATGTTCTGTGCGAACAGCACTTAAATGCACTGTGTTTTGAGCTCTTTTTATATATAATTTATATATTCTTTTATATTAATATTACATGATAAAATTGTGTGTATATTTAATATTACAAAAAGCTTTATTACTTTATGTACAGTCACTTAAAAAAACATTATTGTTACTTGCACAGCTGTATAGTTGTAAATTACAATCTTCTCATATATATATTTTTTAATTATTACAATTTAAATTTAACAGTAATTACAAAGCAACATTTACTCACAAACTAGCTCCCCTGCAGATGCATTTGTAAAATTTTCAGCACATATTTGTTCTCTTTTTAAAAATAAGTTCAACAGAAATGATAAAATATAATAAAACATCTTCAACAAACTTTTATGGCATATGGCACAAAGCAGGACATGTCCTAAACAAATCGAAATTTTCAGCATGAGCTATTTGTGCATGAGAATCATTTTGCAATAGCAAACAGTATTAACACCATATACAGATTATTTGATTATAAATACAAAGTTCTGTCAGGAAATTGGATATAATCACATGTTTATTACATGGTGCATCTTTTCACATCAACAGCCAATGTGCTTTCTTCTCAACGTTGAAATCCTCGGCTAGTGCTTGCTGTAGCAGTTTGCAGCACACTTCAGAAACCTCCCACTTCCCCAGCTCCACCTGTGTAGATCTGTTACAGGGTTAATTTGTATATGTAATATTTTATACATGCTTTCAGTAGCATGTCTATGTATATGTTAACAGTAGTGAAGTCTTCATAGTTGCTCTACAGCAGCATCAGAGTAGCAGATTTATTCTGCCAAGACTAAACACATTAACATTATCATGTATATTAGCATGCTAAACTCTTCAAGAGTTTGTCACGACAGAATTTTGGAGTTACCCTTTCAGTCGAATCACTTTGACATTACATATGGGAACTCGCCAGAGAGACCAATTGCCTTTGAGCTTTATACAAAAGGCCAATGAATATTGGCATGCACTTGTTTCTGGGTGCGGAGGTTTCCTCACCTCTTCGGATGGACATGATCATCGCCTCACGTGTCTGGTCCGAGAACACGCTGAGGGGCCATGGCTGTAACGTTGAGGACTTAACTCTCATTCATGAGACAGCTCCCCTCGAGTCCTTCACACGGGAAGTTGCTGGACTGTAGCAAGTTCAAGACTCCCGCGGTGAGGCACTTGGCGGATCTCCAAGTGACCATCCAGAATGTTCCGTGTAACAGCCCCGCAGACTTCTGGCGCACTGTGTAGTCCCGTGGTCCTCCCAAACGAGACTGCTCCCCCCGTAACAGGGCTGAGTGTATCCTTCCCTAGGTTTTGAAACAGCCTTCTGGGATCAGTCCCTGCCCCTGTCTCCCTACAGGCTGCCCCACTGCTGGCACGGTGGTCAGCGTTCCCTTGATTCCCCTAGCGACTCGGCTGGGAGCCTGGATAGTGCTTCCCAGCCCCTCGCGGGGGTTGATACGGACGGAGCACCTCAGCTATGCGATTCAGTTCGCCAGGCGCCCGCCCAGGTACCACGGCATCCGCCATACCACTGTCCGCTTGGACAGCGATGCTGCCGTCCTGCGTGTGGAGGTTGCAGTCCTCTTAGCGAAGGACGCAATCGAGCCTGTCCCTTCAGCCGAGATGAGGTCAGGGTTTTACAGTCCTTACTTCATCCTGCCGTTCAAAATGCTCACTCCAAAGCGCATATTAACATGCATCCGGAGCCAGGATTGGTTCGCAGCCATCGACCTGAAGGATGCGTACTTTCATGTCTCGATTCTGCCTCGACACAGACCCCTTCTTCGGTTTGCATTTGAGGGTCGAGCATATCAGTACAAAGTATTACCCTTTTGCCTGTGCAAGATCATGGAGGACGAGGAGCAAGTTCTGCTGGTAGCGCCTTACTGGCCCTTCCGGACTTGTTTTGCCGACCTAATGTTTCTCATGGCAGCCCCTCCCTGGAAGATCCCCTTGAGGAAGGACCTTCTTTCTCAGGGGATGGGCACGATATGGCACCCAAGCCCCGATCTTTGGAACCTGCACGTCTGGTTCCTGGACGGGATGCATCAGACCTTTCCGGCCTTTCAAGCGCTGTGATAGAGACTATCTCTCAGGCAAGAGCGTCTGTTCGTCGTCTGGTGCCGCATACCACAATGCAGTGGAGGGTGCGTCCCTCGGAAAGTACCAACTCAATGTCAGGTTCCTCAGAGGTGCGTGTCGGGTTAATCCCCCTAGACCACACCTCGTAAGCTCTTGGGACCTTACCGTCGCCCTACATGGCCTGCGACAGGCCCCCTTCGAGCCCCTTCAGTCCGCAGATCTAAAGTATCTGACGCTGAAGACAGCACTTCTCATCATGCTGGCCTCCATTAAGAGGGTAGGGGACCTACAAGTCTTCTCTGTCGACGAAGAGTGCCTAGATTTCGGCCCGGCTGATTCTCATGTGATATTGAGACCCCGGCCCAGCTACGTGCCCAAGGTTCCTACCACGCCCTTCCACGATCAGGTAGTGAACCTTCAAGCTCTGCCCCGAGAGGAGACAGACCCAGCCCTAGCGCTGTTGTGTCCTTTACACGCTTTGCGCCTCTACACTAACCGCCCTCGCAGACTCCTCTGCTGACAAACTTGAAAAGTATCTCACCTGTCTGCGAGGGGGTCTCCGCGTAATGCGGCCTCAAGGGTCGTGAAGAAATGCATTATCATTTGGTTATTAAATATTAATCAGTTTCATTGAAATTCAACAATAAAAAACAAATATATTTTCACATAAAATAATATTTAGGTCATGTCACTTAGCTCTATCCAAAACACACACAGATGGAGAACAAATCTCAATTTAGACAGTGAAAGAGTGAAAGAGAAGACAGCTACTGAACATTGTTTCCTGTATGTTATGTTTAATGATACATATTATGTACTGATATGGTACTGGTAGAATAAAAAAAACAACAGAACAAATGTTTGCACCATGCTTTCTTCAAGATTTGTTTGTGTGTTTTTCACACCACCTCATGTAGTCCAGCACTTGTGCAGTGACATAATGAATAAACCCACGCAGTGATGTGATTTAGCGTACGAGTGCGCCTTCCAGAAACATCCACACCGACCCAAACTCTCACTGGCACCCAGGCAGAACAGCTCAGATGGTCTAATTAGATACCGCAGAGCAACTTCCAGCACAGCTTACTACAGACTCCAGTCAAGGATGTGATAAATCCCCCATTTAATTCATCTAAAATACAAACAAAGATAATGAACCAATCTGGAGGGAGTGAAAGTGAAGCTTCAGAGTGGGGGGAAAAAAAGAACCATGAAAGCAATCCCACTCGAGCAAACAAAAATATCATTGCGCTCTGTCCAATTAATTAGAAAGGAGAATTGATGCTGCCTAAATGCAAAGTTTCACATGAGGGATATTATGAAGTTAGAAAGCTTTAAACAAGCAGGTGTTCTTTGATAAGGTCACACATGGCAGGGAAACAAGTTAAAAGATGTAAAACGTTCAAATGTTTTATATGCACACAGGTCATTATATCTGTGATTTAATGCACAAACAAATGCCAAGCCACTTGCATTTCTACACCAAAATATGACCTATTACATTAATCTGGTTTTCTGAATTTTTTGCTAAATTTCAATATTTTGTTCCACTTTATATTAGGTGGCCTTAATTACTATGTACTTACATTTAAATTAATCATTTGGTACAATGCGCTTATTGTCTACATACATGCCTATATGCATCTACATAAGAAACGGAGATGTTACACTTTCGTGCCATGACTCTGAGGTCGCACTGACGCACATACATACATACCTATATGCATCTACATCTGTAAATAATTTTATAATTACATCCCTTACACCTTAATCCACCCTTAAACCTATCCATACCACCAAATTTGTCCCTAACCTTTTCCCTCCTCAAAAGCAGCAGAATCGTTTGCAATACAATATGAAAACAATAAGTACATTGTACTTATTTTGTATGTAAGTACATAGTACTAATATAAAGTACCTAATATAAAGTGTGTGCAGAGTTATTTAATTTTAATAAATTTACTTAATGTAAATCTGGGTGCAGAAGCAAACATTTCGAGTGCTTTTGTGATGCATCGACTCTCAGTCATCGTGTGTTAGTGATGAGACTGAACACTCACCTCCATAGTTGTCAAGTTACAGCGGTGAGTTCCTGCAAACCAGCCGCTGCTGGAGCACTGGTCAATGTCCACATCCTGCAGATTAACATCCACTCGCACAACCCCTCTGCAGCGAAAAGACAGCGAAAGGACAGCATCAATCATTCAGGCTTTCGCTGAAATAGTTACATTTTCGCATCGGGGCACAGAGCTGTAGTCATGACACTTTAAATTCAGGCAAGATCAAAATCAACACATAATGTAGCTTCTCTGCCACCTTTCCAGTGTGAAGAGAGCTAAAAATATATGCAAGAATGAAGAGCATTGAATTGAAATATTGATAAGATGCTGTTTAAGAGGCTGCATCAGTTAATTATACGAAACTCAATGAAATCTACCCTTCAGTTTCCCCATTATGTGATTGATGCAGGACACATGCATATACTTTTTGGTTTCTGAGTTTTGGAAGTATATTTTTCAGTGGTACTCGAACGTTTTTGGAGAAGTTATCAGTCCAGATCTTGAATTAGCTTTGTTTGGATGTTCTCAGCAGTTGTCTCTAATGTTTGGTATGGTGGTGGCTAAAATGGTGATTTTGATGGATTGGAAGTCCACTTTAACAACCAGTTTTCATAAATGGCTGGCTGAAATGGTTGCTGCCCTCCAGCCTGAAAGGATTTGTTTCTCTAAGACTGACGCATATAAACAAAATTGATCAAATTCGGGGCCTTTTCCTCACTTATCTTTATATGGGTCATTCAATTATTATATGATTTCGCTCAATGTTTTTTTGTTTACGGTGTGTTACACTAAATCTGGTGCGAGGTTTTTTTGTTTGTTTTGTGTTTTCAGAAAAACTGTCAGAAACAAAAGATTGCAAACATTAGTGGAGAGCATTTTACCAGAAAATATTTTCTACTTTTTACTTGAAATTTCACGTTAAATTCAACTTACCAGTTGTTTGTAATAATTTCAGAAATGTATTCACAATTGAAAATGTTTTCCAAGAAAATATAATATATAAATATAATAATATACATATAATATTTTTTCACCACACAGAGAAATGAAGCTGAGGTGTGAAATATGGTTTGAAATCAAAATTTACATTTCATGAAATAATTAATGCATAATTACAATCATAAGAAAAAAAAATAAAAAAAAAATATATATATATATATGTGTGTGTGTGTGTGTGTGTATTAGTCCTTTAAATCATTTGAAGTTAGCACTTTTTTAAACATTTTTGAACCCACAAATTGACAGGTATGTTGACTACAACATAGAATATAATGTTTTGGTTGCCTGTAATAGAGTCTTGTTTCTTATTAACTGGTGTCCTCTACATAAAAAAATATCATAAAGTATGAATTAAAAAATTCATTTTTCCCCAAACCATTTTTTTACTATGCTCTAACAATGTAATAATGTTAAAAAGCTTTTTTCTATGCTTCTCTGGAGTACATGAACACCTTCCTCAGAAAATAAAATGACTGCAGTTTCTTTGAAAGAAAGCAGAATGGTCATTCTGTAACATACAAAACAAACCTCAAATAGTCTTGTTATGAGCTGCACGCTACACTTTGCATGGGCATTTCAATTGCTCTTCCCCAGGGAAAGAGACGAGCCATCATTAGAACGAACACAATCCGACACTCAGATTGCAAAAAAGAAAAGTGTTTTTATCAACTCTGCAAGGCCATATTCAATCCGCTCCTGGTTGTGTGATGTAAGATTTTCATGTAAGCGTTCTCGCTTTCTGACTTGGAGGGAAAAGCCTGCCCTCAGGTTCATTATGTGAAAATGAGAGTTGCTGGCTTTTACTCCAGATAGAGGTCCATTAGAGGGGCTTCTCTTTCACCGTCCCATAAGGCATGTTATCTGAGACTCATGGACCATGCCGTTCCATATCGACTCCATGTTCTCTCACAATCTTTGCTACTTTTTTTATATCACAAAGATGATGGCGTCTGTTATAAAGACACAGTGTAACATAAAACCATACTTACTATGTCCCTGTTGAAATTAATGTAGAACCACATCAGTCTCCAGCATCTAATTCAACTAACTCTAGTATCAATGCGCTGCTGTAAATGAACCTCTCCTTTCCATTTCCTGCCTGACAACAGCATGAGAGAAGAGACCAGAAGAGCATGTGCCGCAGAATCCGAGACAGCTCCGCATATTTCTGCTGCTCAAGCATCACTGCATGGTGTGGAGGCTTGTTTCTGACACTGAATAATTCATGCAAAAGGTAAATGTGAGTTTTTATCTCCCAATTCTGACTTTTATCTGTAAACTTGCAAGAGTGTGCTATGAGGTCAGAATTGCAGTTCAGCCTTTTCTCTCACAGTTGAGTTCTTATTTTCAGAATTGTGAGATGCAAACAGGCAATTGTGAGTTATAAAGTCAGAATTATGATATATAGAGAGTACCAAAGAGTAGTACCAAAGAGAAATGTCCACTGAGTGGCGTGATGTGAACCCTGGCACGTTTTTATTATGTTGATAGGTATTGCAGCAAACATCCATGGACCATTGCTAAAAGTTAATGCTCTATCTATATTAAATCTACAAGCAGATTTGAATTGTTTTGTCGAACCGTAGTTACAAGGGATTTGAACCTCTGTACTCTGACAGCTACCGAACAAACCTACCATCTATGAAAACCCAAGGATATGAAGATTGATTTGATTGAAAAGTAACAGTTTTCAAATACCCAAGCATATTAATATTGGTTTGAAGCCATAACATGATATTCTTCAAGTAAACGTGTGAAAATAAAGCTTTATTTATCAAAACTCTGTAAATTTGTGTGAAAAGTAATAAAAGGTGTTCATTTCTTTTGATAGCTGCATGGATATGTACTTATTGGTACATATTTCGTGACTCGCTAAAAATGGCGTCCAGGTACATTTATATCATGAGACCAGGTAGTTTTAAACATATTCCTAAAATATTTGCCTAACATTTTATTTCATGGTTACACCTATTAGTTAATTATTTTATTATATGTATTAGTTTATTATTATTTTAGCATGCATCTTACTAGAATATTAGCCATTTATTAGTGCATAATGGTTATCTTAAAAACAATAAGCAGCATAGCTTTGTTGAACAAATCAGAAATGTTTTATATCAGCTTATTACAATTATTTCTTAAGGGTGATGTGACACTGAAGGCTGTGGAGCAATTCTTTGCATCACAATTACATTTTAAAATGTATTCATATACTGTAGGAAACAGCTATTTGATATTCTAACAATATTTCACAGTATTCTGTTTCTACTGCATTTTTGATCAAATAGATGCATGCTTAGTGAGCATAAGAGTCTTCAATAAATTAAACAATCTTCCGCATTTCAAACTGCTTGTTATTCATTTTCTGGTGTAATTGTGAACAATTTAAGAACTTGCTCCTCTAAAACTTCAACAACAGTTTCAGACTGCAGGCTTTAATTAAAGGTTTCGTTCCTATAAATGGATGCATTTGTTCCTGTTGCTTTGACTCCCAAAAACATCTATTTTATTAGAAGTCTGAGAGTTCTCCTTTTTGATTTCCTCTCTATTTGGTGGCAGAGTCTGGCGCCACAGGGGAATGACACTGATTGTTATTTGCATGAGCCCCCAAATCACTCCTCTCTGCTCATTTCTTCCCGTTTCATTTTCGACTCCAGCGAAGGCCCAAAGGCAGAAGCCATCTGTCTGCTGAGATGTGAAACAAACACCTGCAGATAGCTGGAGCTGCCAGCGCTCTCTCTTATCTTTAGGCAAAGAAAATGGAGCTTGAGCGCGAGAGAGAGAAAGAGAGAGTGTCACTGAGAAATGAGACACAGAGAAATGTGAGAATTATCTGCTCAACGCACTGCTCTTTCAAGTCGAGGGATGTTAACAATGTTTACAATCCTGTTCTCCGATTCTACTGCAATGTCTTGATGATCAAACATAAAAATAACTTACGTAAGGATAAAAATAACTTATGTGATACATACTGCAAGAAAAATGAAAACAGCAATCATTGGTTTTCACACTGAAACACCATGACAAACCAATATCTGCGCTGACGTGACACGCACTGTAACTAAGCTCCAAATATGAGCATTACGCTTGCAATTTACAAAACTATTATGCACTTTACTGACAACTACAGCTATTCATGACATGTTACAATGCATTGCCAGCCAAATGTGTTTTACAGCCATACAAATTTCCTCCCATCATAAAATAAGACATAAAAGACCCTTCTTCGCTACACTATTCTCAGCTTCCAATTTGCTGCAGAAGTATCAGCTATATTCAGCTAATGTCGAAAGCTTTCAAAGCGTTCATTCCCAATTACTCAGTGGTCAATGACCTGAAGAGTAGGAAGAAACGTAGCCCTGTTGTTGTGTTTCAGTCGTTTTGACCCAGAGAGGATTTTCTTTTCCCCAAAAATGCTACAGTAGTTAATGTATTGGACTAAACTTACTGACTTTGCCTACACAGATTATAATAACCACAAATTGCCCACCTTTTTTTCACTTAGCAACTGTTCACAGTCATAAATCAGCATGCGGCCAATGATAGGTTTCTAGATATGCTATATTATCATAAATATTTGATTCAGCCTTTTAATCAACGTTTTCACTTTGTTTAAAGTGATTAATCATAGGCCTGGTTTGTACGGAGGCCCGTTTCCATCAAAAGTCGCAATTGCGAGATCAGAATTGTCAGTTATAAAGTCAGAAATACAAAACCAGTGATAATTCAAAGAAAACAGAGACAAAAAAAGATTGATTCCAATATTTGATTAAATGCACAAGCAATTTTTCTTTAAAAGGTCTGTCACTTTTTGACCAGGAACACCAAATTAGCTAAAGCTTTTTTTAACATAGCCTTTTCCAAGGCTTGAAAAACCTTTGAGAACCCTTACATGGCCAACTTGTACGACTAGGAAACTTGTATTTGCGATAATTCAGACTCTAAGTCATTCTGAAACACAAACAAAGAGACTGAATTCTTGCATTAATGTAGTAGGTTAATAGCAATTGATGATCTTCATTTTGGGTGAACTATCCATATAATAGCTCACATATAAGACTTTAAACAGGTTTTGGCAAAAAGCTGCATCCATTTTCAGCTGAATGTTTCATTCCAGCAGGGTCAGCAGCATGCTTTTTCCAAAGGAGACAAAAATATAGCTTTGAGAAGGAGTTGGTTTGTTTTCAGTTTGATTGACAGCAGTGAACCCCACATGTCTGTCGCGAGACTAAAATATCCACTGCTGAAGCATACCAATTTATGCAACAGACCATTAAATAAAACAGCACTAACTGTATAAGTCTAAGCAGGTTATACAGACCTTATGTAAAACACTTTGAGGGAGATTCATTTGCTTCATTGTCTTTGTAAGTGATGTAATGTGCTTCTTAAAAATGAAACAAAGGGAATGAAACTAAAGAGGAGCTGCACAATGACCTGAAAATGTTGTCATCGTTTACTTACTTTCATGTTGTTCCAGACTAGGAAGTGTTTCCCATACAGCAATGCAGCGCGCTGCTTAACAAACAGCGTAATGCATTGTTGGAGAAATCACAGTGAAATTCAACACTCTTTAAAATAAATCTTTTTTGGCATTTTACTATCCTCTTTAGAAGTGAAGAGCACAAACACACATGCATGTTCTGCAAAAACATGCTTTCGTTCTCTTGACTACTAAATGAATGCAATATTTATGGAATGAAAGATATAGATTGTGTAAACATGACAGGACCTTACAACACATTTAATGGACTGAGCATCTAGTCCTGATCCTTGTGTTTATTCACCAAAAAAGAAACTATAGAGCAAAATTAATTCCGACTACTTTAATGTTAAGGTGTTTTTTTGAACTTCACAGGCATGGTCCCTCATTATTGTATGTCTGTCCAACAACAGAATGTGACAGAAAATAATTCTTTAATGAACTTTTCAGTAAAGATTGCCATGAGATACTGAACAGAATCTCATGAGTTGATATGCCATATATTGTCATATAGTTTACCACACCACCATTCAAATGGATAATTTTCATTCCATTGCTTTGATGACACCGTTAGAGCTACAATATCAACAGACTCCAATGACTGTTGCATTATAAAAGATTTAACTCACATGTACATCATATCATGTGCAGAGTTCAAGTGCAGCTGGCCCAAACACAAAATGTGTTCATGCAACCAGCCGTAGTAATTTATTCATGATTTGATTGATTTTGAAATAGGGTTTGTGACCTGACGCTGCCCCTGGGTGATACCTAGCAATTTAGCACATTAATATTCACATTACTAAGCTGAAAGAAAACCTCTGTGCAATCACTAAGCGTTTACATGAGTTCAAGAGACTTTCTCTACATTAAATATGTCTGAATTCCAATGCAATCGATGACAAAATATCAAGCAAGTGGCATCTGTGTGCAAATGCTGCCAAGACATCTTTGCAATGACTTTTAATAAACTGGTCTCACAGTCGTTCAACATGATCCACTAACCTTTCACACCCAGAAAGTGTCTGAATATGCATTTTGAACAATAGATCATTTATTCATTTAAGAATATACTTGTGAAATGTTCTACTTATAAAATGTGCTTGTGCAAACCTTACTTAACACCCATCCTTGATGTTATCCATACAGACATTTAAATGTGGCTATAGTTTTTAAATACCCTACATATTGTATACGGCCATAACTCAGTAACTGTACACCAACAGTAAATGTGCTCCATATAATTTCACAACATACAGTAAGTTTTGACGATTCTTGCCTCAAACCTAATATCATAATGTATTCATGTTTGCTATGTACAGTTTAAACAAGTGAACCACACTAGCATACATTAAGACAGGACTCAACTAATGAAGTGATTTTAAAGATCGTCTTATAAATGTAACTCTATAAAAATTGTTTGATTTTGATGTTTTGTGTTGCAGCATTTATAAAAGACCAATTAGTGGTGTTCCTGTTTTATGACAACACATAACACCTCACCATATGTTCACTGAACTAATCTTTCATTCTTTAGGAAACGTTTAAGGACAAGGTTTTGCTAGCCAAACCTTTAAGATATGTAGCAACAGAAATTGGCTTTTACAAATACTGATGAAACACTCACTAAGATACAGCGGTGGGCAAAAGTAGGACAGCAGTATTTTCACCAAAACTGTGATGCTTCAAACCCATCCCTGCAAACCTGCAGCACTGTTAAATGAGGACGCTGTCAAAAATACTGTCATAAACAGATATTCTTATTTAATAAACATCTATTTACTAAATTAAATCAACATTTGGCGTGACCATCTTTTGTGTTTAATGCAGCTTTAGCCCTCAGTGCATAGTTTTTCAGGAAGCTTTGCAGGTAGGTTTCTTGAAGACGTTGCCACAATTCTTCTGGATTGAGTCTGTCTCAGTTTGCTCAGTTTCTTCCTGTCATTCCAGACAGACTGGATGATGATGAGATCAGATCTCTGTGTGGAGCACTGGCTGTTATCAGACAAACATCTCACTGGATTAATATACAATTAATGGCAAAATGAATGTTTGGTTACCTAAACTGATATATTTACAATAGATAGAAATAACTGACTTTTTTTAGCGAGTGAAAATACTACCGTTCTACTAATTTTTTCCACCACTGTAAGTGTAACAACTTGTTTCCCCCTACAATCATATCAAATGTGTGAACTGATCTCGTAAACTAAAACCTACTTATCTTACATAAACATGAATTTGGAGATTGAGTTACAAAACGCAATCTGTAAAAATTCAATTCAATCCGCGTTGATGTTTGTGACTTCTGCTAAAGTTCTGCATTGAGAGTGTCTTACCTAAACTCCGGCGCCGTGTGATTCTTCAGGCCATAGAAACCTGCGGAGAGCGTCAGCAGCCAGTGCGGCACAAAACTGCCGTGCTCACACTCTAGATAGGGCGCAGACCACTTAACGTGACTTCTGTCCAGAAAATATCCGCCCTGCGCTGCTGGAAGCACTCGACCTTTGCCCAGCCTCGGGGGTCTCTTTCGGTCCCGAAACTCGTTGTACCAGTCGGACTCTGAGGTCCTGTTTTTAAGGCGATGGCGTGCTGTGTTGGACAGATCTTGGAGCACTATGCGCTCCTCCTCCACTCTGGTCGCCTGAAGAAACACCTGCGGACCGGGCGCCTCAGGAGACTCCGTGTGAAATGTGACCACCGCCCGGTGGATTTTAGGATTCCCTTCCAGCATACTCGTCACCAGCGCGTGGGACCACTGGACGTCCCTCCTTAGATGCTGCTCCCGGGAGCTGTTGGACTGTAGGAGCATGTTTAGGAAGTTGGTGGCGTGCGCCATGGTGTCGAGGACGCCGTGGAGGGAGGAGTGCGAGGCGGCGTGAGCTCCACCGCGGAGGCTGCTCAGCTCGTACCGCCGAGAGCAGTTGACATGCTCCAGGGTGGAGGAGTCCCCCGTGTGCAGGAAAGCGGTGACCACCCGCGGCAGATCCTCCTCGAGCTTATGTGCCACCGCCGTCCGCTCGGTGCTTGAGATGGTCGGCTGCTGTCGCGTCGTCTCCCCGGTGCTGTAAAGCGGATATTTAGCTTTGATTTCGGGGTCTTTGTCGTTTTCAGACCATTCCACGTAGCCATAGTTTGATCCTTTCGCGATTCCCATCAGCAGAAGAAGGTAGAGCAGGAACGCATCCATGCCTCGACGCCAACGAGGACCCTGAACATTCTCCATTGACATTCACTTCATTCCTCGGCTCAACGTAAACAGACGTGCATTCTCAAAAGTTACTCAACTCAAATGGTTCAAATCGGACACATCCACACCCCGACCACGCCACCCACATCTGTGGGATCTGACCCGTCGAGTCTCGGAGATGTTGGAGGACTGTGGCAAATATCTACAGCATCGTTTCTGCCGTGGGTTACTGTAGCGTTCACTACTCCCATCAGTAACGAGTGCTCGCTCGGAGCTGGCGGGGGGCTGATTGTTTCCAAAAGCATCTTTCCCTCGTTACTGCACTGAAGACTTGTGAATGGCTACCGCTCCTGCCAGTCTTTGGCACTTGGGTGGGGTGAGGGATGGAGGTACGGGATGTTCTCGTGGGCATATTAAGCAATTCTTGTCCATTCTCGTCCTCCGTAATCTCATTGATACTAAAAATGCATTGTTTTTTGTGCTGAACCTTGCCTCTATTAAGGGCACACAAAATGTATAGCAAAAACTAACTGTTAGTTTCCTTACAATTTAAGATAAATATGATCATGGACAATTTTACTGTAAGATAGTGTGAAAATGTGAATTACAGACCAATAATTAGAACACTTGTATTATTAAAATGATAATGTTATGAGTAGAAATTACTATACAAGATTGGCCTTTGTTATCTGCACAATGCTTTTTATGTCGTATGCTTCGTAGCACTTGTTTCAAAGCAGCTTCACAATAACAAACAGAAGAATAGCAATATTAATGTTTTAAATATTCCTACTTTTTAGCTGCAAGCAGTTCTACAGAAGACCGTGTCTATTGTCACTAGTCCTATATCTATCACTTTTCCACTGTAAATGCTGTCTGAATCAGAAATATGCACAGATCACTGCTTACAAAAACAGACTAATAGAGTACTAAACAAATAAGTGATTTTAATGTAAGAGGACAACACAGAATGGATATTTTACCCATTTTTTACTGGAGAAAACATTGTTATGGATTAAAGACACAAGCAACGGTTTAAAGTAAAAATAAAATAAAAAAAACAAAGTAAGAGAAATAATGCACAACACAAACATTTAGCTTTTCACCTCGAAGTTGTTATTTGATGGACTGAAGCGGTGTGGATTATTTTTCAGCTGTTTTTACTCTAATTCTAACGGCACCCATTCACTGCAGAGCATCCATTGATAAGCAAGTGATGCAATGCTACATTTCTCCAAATCTGTTCCAGAATTTATGTCTATATTGTGGGATATCGAAAGATACCAAAATATACCCACAAGGACTGTAAAACCTGTCTAGTCTTTTGGCAGCAACAGTAAATCATCCCCATGGGAAAAAATGGCTTGTAGGCACTAAATAATTGGCTCAGAATAACGGCAACAGAAGTATATATATATATATATATATATATATATAATGTGAAACTAGTCGACTCCTATTTACAGCATTTTTTTCTAAAGCACATTAAAACATAATTATTTGTGACAGGCATTTCACCAACACTAACAAATTATGGGAATATAGCTTAGCAAATGACAAGTGGATACCTGATATACCAACTACCAGCCTCTCAGAAGAAAGGTTGTTGAGACTGATAAGTCCAGAAGAGCCCATTTAAAGTGGTTAAAGCCAACCAGTACAGCTTTGGTGGATGACAGCAAGGAAGAAACTTCTTAAAATATAATGTCAAGGCAATTTTGAAGTTTGTCATCTAATACCTCAGTGAGAAAAAGGAGTAATGTGCCCACTAAACCTTATGGTGGATGATAAGCAAACATTTGCCATGACAGAAATGAAAATAATGAATAACAAAAACATACCAACTGAAAATCATAAAACTGAAAAAGGCCTGTAGGATAAATTTGTAGGCTACTGTAAATAAACATTGTCAATAAAACGTGGTAAACAACAACACTGAATTGCATTTTATAAGAAAATGCTATTTTCCTTCTTTCTACTCCAAAATGTTTGGTTAAATTCAATGAACTCGACTACTTGTTGTTGCTTTGTAATTGATAGTGAACTCTACTAGCAGAGTGAAAATCATGATTTGGATGACAAATAGTCCTAGGCTATATATAATTATTGACATATAGGCTAATTTAATTTTTCAAAACTGTATGGCCAAAAGTAGGCCTATGTGGACACCCATGCAATTCAGTTCAATGATTACAATATATATTACATTATAATATAACTGATATGATAATATCCCACACCTCATCTGTGATGTGTATTTCTAAGAAAACAAACAGGGTGTTTTCCACTCATGATTATATATGGGTAAAAATTAACTTTACACTGTAAAAAAATTGCTGTAGGTACGCAGCTGTTCGCCAGTACCTTACTGTAACTTACTGTTTACTGGCAACAGTTTGTTCAAAGTTAAATGAACATTAAACATTAACAAGTCTTTGTCTTTACAGAATACAAATAT
>JAUMHP010000029.1:473839-489559 GCA_032361065.1 Enteromius trimaculatus
TGTGATGAGTAAAGTGTATCTGGGCAGCTCTCTGGGTGCTCAGCACCCCCAAAGCTCTGAACCTAGAATCGCCCCTGCCCAGAAGTGAACTAAACATGGTACGTCCTGTGTTTGTGAGAGAGCTCTAGCCTTGGGTGTGGTGCGTGTCTAATGTGTCTTGTGTCTGCAGGGTCTTGGGCTGTTTGCAGCGCGTGTCATTGAGAAGCAGACCATGGTGATTGAATACATGGGGGATGTCCTGCGCACTGAGGTGGCCATGAGGAAAGAGCTGCTGTACAAGGCTAAGGTGAAGCCCGCTCAGCCACTGAGGGAATAATGTTACCTTGACTTGCTGTCGAAATGCGTTTGTCTAAATCTGTGTGGATTTCTCCCACAGAACCGGCCAGCATACATGTTCCGCATCAACGGCGAGCAAGTTATCGATGCAACCCAGTCTGGAAGCCCTGCGAGGTAAGAAATGAACTTAGCTACTCGTATCAGCTTTCAAATGTCCACATTGCTTAATAATGCATTATGGGCAATGCCGATCCTGACATATTGTTATCTTTTCTATATTTTACACAAGTCTGAGCACAGATCTGTGAACTGCTTTAGGATTACTATTTGAGATGCTCTTCTGTTCAGGAGTTTTTTTAAAGAATGAAATTTGAATTACAATTTTATATAGTTTATGACACTGTGTTTGAAAAAAAAATTGCTGCTTGAAAGTTTAAAGTGAGCTCTAGGGAATAAGTAGTAATGAAATACATTTTTTTTTAATTAAATTTACCCCGTAGGTACATCAATCATTCTTGCTCACCAAACTGTGTGGCTGAAGTTGTGACGTTCGAGCGGGGCCACAAGATCATCATCAGTGCCGCCCGCAGGATTGAGAGGGGAGAAGAGGTAAGGAAAGAGCCAATTCATTAAGAGTTAACTGCACAGCTGAAAGTGTTACTCGTTTTCATGCACTCTCGTCAAAATAAGCACATCGGGTAAATTAGCATTGGGATGCACAGCACAGTCTGGGTGGTTCTGTGAGATTATGAGCATGTAAGAAATACCGCTGCTGCACATGACATATATGAAATAACCATACATGAATCACTCCATGCAGATCTATACAGGTGGAGCTGGGGGGGTGCACTGCAACTGTTACAGCAAGTGTTTGAATGTTGAGCAGCGAGCTCATTGGTTGCTGATACAAAAAAGAACCAATCAGCTGCACCATGTGATGATGTCATTATGTCACAAGATTCAGTCCAAACTTTGGATTTATCAGCTGATATTAGAGATTTTATATATGCCGTATTGACCCGGATACAAGACAATGTTTTTTTTTTTGCTTGGAAATACATCTGGAAGAACATGGTCAACTTATATTCGGGGGCTACCTGCCAATAATATACCCATAACCATAGGTGGCACCAAATATTCCTAAAACGAGTGCATCATGACATAATGTAAAGTGTGTTGTAAAGATCACAAGGGAAAACACAAGAAAAGAAAAAGCTGTCATGTTAGATCAGATTTCATCTGTTAGTGATTTTAAAATGCAAGACAGTATCAAGATTTGAAGACTTGCATTATAAAAACATTTGAAGTAATAAAGAAGTAATAGTAAGATGTAATCAAGAAAATAATTTATGGAAAATAATGTGGAAAAGGGGGGGCTGTCTTATATTTGGGTCAATACTGTATACTCTGTATTACTGGATATGTAATTGTTCATAGTCACTTCCACTCATTTAAAGGTGTATTCACCCCAAAATTAAAATTTGCTATTCATGTACTTGCTATTTTATTTATTATTTCTCTTTTTTTATGTTTTTAGCTGAAAGCATGGTTCTTGGTGGATAAAAAAAACTTGATTTGTAAAACAATAATAATGTTAAATGACAGTACCGGGCTTCCTAGATACTGTACTGTGACTGTTCAGCATCATTCTGATCCAGACAGCCCTCAGCTACATCGCATAAAGCTCTTCTTGATCATATGATGAAATACTGAATGCAGGCAGATTTCGGAAGTGTCTAGAACTAGCGCAGTGCTTCTGGTTTGAGATTTAAACCACCTCTGAATTTTTTTGTTTGCAGCTCTGCTACGATTACAAGCTCACCCCGGTTGCAGATCAGAGCAAGATCCCATGTCACTGTGGAGCCGCCAACTGTCGCAAGTGGATGAACTAAACAGGACAAGCTCTGAGGTGCCAATTTACCAGAGGAGACGTGCAAAGAGGAAACAGCCAATCCGGGAAGTTGTCGTTAGCGGGCGATCGTTGTTTTGTTTTGTTTTTTTTAAATGTGCAAAACTAAGAGGAAAACACAACGCGAGAATACAGCATTGTGTGAGAGCCATTCGTATCATTTCTTGACTTGAAAGGAAAAGGTTCCGTTATGTGCATGTGCCATGAGTCTGTGTGTGTGTGTGTGTGTGTGTGTGTGTTTGTCAGCTCGAGTGCGTGTGCGTCACACGGGGCAGATTTCACCAGCGAATGAGAATGGAGAATGAGCGCGAGCACTGTGCCGGGTATTGCCTTACAGGTTGATGGAGGGGCAGGCCCATCTGTATGACGAGATCTGTAGCGACTGAACCGTAGAAATCAATGTAGAACATCACTGAATGGAGAATGTACGGAATTGACTTCCGCAAAGGGAAAAAAAACATGTTGCACTAAAAAAATGAAAAAAAGAAAAGAAAAAAAGAAACAGAAAAGAAAATGAACTCACAAAAAAATACTTGATTCCATGAGTCAGTTTTATCCTAGATATCTCTCATTGTTTAGTGTAAGAAAATAAAGGTGTTTTGTATTTATTACTGTGTGAGTGAATGAATGGGCCTATTTTTAAAAGCGGTTTTAATGCCGATCAAAAGGAAGCCCGACTGCGATTCTTGCACGCAGTTTGAGATTCTGTTACATCTGTAAATACCGTGTAAATATAGAGAAATATCGGAATGATTGACCAAATACTACCTTATTCACTACCTTATTCATATTGATGTTCAGATATTTTAGATGTGCCGTTTTGTTTTGCTTTTTTTTTCTCCTTTCTTTTCCTCTTCGGAATTATTTAACAAAGACACATCACGATACCACGTGTACACGTGTAATTACGAAACTGTACAGAATTACAAGAAAAGTATTTTCTCCGTGTTTAGGATGTGGTATTTGTAGTGACTTTGTGGTTTATTCATTATCGCTGACCATTTTGTTGGTTTTCATTTCATTTTATTCCATTTTATGTTACGGATAGCAGCGACACGGAATACAAAATCTAGTGAATCAGGTGGGATTGTAGATGTAGGGATAACTGTGAAACGAACTTTAAACCTCACACACCGATTACGAGATCACAAGCGTAACCTGAGAACAGGCACAAGTAGATCAAGCTCTTTTTTTTTTTTAATAAAGGCTGTTGTATGGATTTTATAAACCTGCAAAGTCGCTGTGCAAGAACGCGAAGGCGTTTGATTGAGGAGTTTGCTCGTTGGAGATGGTATGAGCGCGATTCGTTGAGAAAGAAGGGTCAGCGTAACTCTCTGAAAACGATGTACATATGAAAAACATATGCTTGTATTAGTTTTATTGATTGAAGTGAAGCATCTGTTAAGAGAGTGCTATTCATTTTGTAGCCAAAAACTGTTTTTTCACATTTCACATGCCTTGTTATTCAATTTGGGAGTTTCTGTGTGCACAATTTCACGTTGAAAAATGGACAGTTTAGACTTTGTATTGTACTGGGCATGAATTTTTTCAAAAGAGTCAGTTGTATATATTTTTTTCTCAATGAACAGCTGTAACAAAATTGTTTCATGGATATTTTCCTTGTCTTGTAAAATACATCAATTTCCTAGTGTTTTTTTTTTCTTTCTTTTCCTTTGCTCTGTATAGTAGTCTAAATTGTTTTGGAAACTGAAGCTTTTTTGAAGTACACAGAGCAACATAGGGTTTGGTATTTGAGGAATTGAATTTACATTTACAAAAAAATAATAAAATATTTTACATCATTAATTGATGCGCAGCTTATTTTTCTTGTGTTAATGTGTTGCTATTTTTGAAGAAACTATTTAAAAACATGAATAATATTTAAGAATGTTAAATATGAAAAATGCTTGAAATGTAATTTCTTTCGGTTAAGAATTTATGTGGTACGTTGTTTTATTCTGTTCTCTAAAGACATTTTCTCACTTGAAAAACATTTGGAAACGATACTTTGTTACATTTAAGTTTTTCTCACCACATGTTTTCATGGACTGAAGAATACATCTAACAACGCAATCACAGACTATCAGAGGTGGGTAAAGTATCCAAAAACTGAACAAGCAAAAGTACTTATAGAAGTAATTCCTTAAGTAAAATTAATAATCCTAATAGTTACTTGAGTATAGAGTGCAAAATGTATGCAATCAAAAAACGTTGGCTCTCTAATACACAGTGGGGCAAAAAAGTATTTAGTCAGACACCAATTGTGCAAGTTCTCCTACTTAAAAAGATGAGAGAGGTCTGTAATTTCCATCATAGGTATACCACAACTATGAGAGACAAAATGAGAACTTCTTTAGTCAGCTCCTCTGTCCTCCACTCGTAACCTGTATTAATGGCATCTTATTATCAGTGTAAAAGAAACAGTCACACTCCAAACTCCACTATGGCCAAGACCAAAGAGCTGTCAAAGGACACCAGAAACTAAATTGTAGACCTGCAGCAGGCTGGGAAGACTGAATCAGCAATCTGGGGCTCCACGCAAGATCTCACCCTGTGGTCCTGCAAAGAGACCAGGACGACCGATCCGTGTAAACAAAAGAATGAATGGGACCGCGTATCGTGAGATTTTGAGTGAAAACCTCCTTCCATCAGCAGGGCATTGAAGATGAAACGTGGCTGGGTCTTTCAGCAGGACGTTGATCCCAAAGACACCGCCCGGGCGACGAAGGAGTGGCTTCGTAAGAAGAAGCATTTCAAGGTCCTGGAGAGGCCTAGCCAGTCTCCAGATCTAAACCAGAAGATCTTTGGAGGGAGTTGAAAGTATGTGTTGCCCAGCGACAGCCCCAAACATTACTACTCTAGAGGAGATCTGGAGGAATGGGCCAAAATACCAGCGACAGTGTGTGAACACCTTGTGAAGACTAACAGAAAACCTTTGACCTCTGTCATTGCCAACAAAGGGTATATAACAAAGTATTGAGAGGAGATTTTGTTACTGACCAAATACTTATTTTCCACCATTATATGCAAATAAATTCCTACAAAGTGTTTCTCTGAATTTTTTGTCTCATTTTGCCTCATAGTTGTGGTATACTGTACCTATGATGGAAATTACAGACCTCTCTCATCTTTTTAAGTGGGAGAACTTGCACAACTGGTGGCTGACTAAATACTTTTTTTGCCCCACTGTATCTGTGTGTGTCTGCGTGTGAGAGAGAGAGAGTTATTGAAACCACCACCAGATGCTCCCGTCTATTGGCAAAGGGCAACTCAGGAACCGCACTCCAGTGGTTTGAGTCTCACCTCTCTGATAGTATGGCACACAGAATAAGTTCATAATCAAATGTGGTTTTAACACATGCAAAATAGGCATACCGTAGCTTTGCAGACACTTGTTTGCAGCAGAGGTTATAAAGTACATTTAGCACCCTGTTTTTCATTATTATATTTCCGCTACCATGGTGTTATGCCAAGGGTTACAGCTGAACATTTAGACAGAAAGACAGTCTAAAATAACATGTAATGGCCACTTAAAAGTATGTAGGCCTAAATGAAAAAATTGTAAAAAAAAAAAAAAAAAAAAAATGTTTACACTCGTCCATAATTGTATTGTGAATCTACAACCATGTGTTTTACCTTCAGCCATCAACTGAATAATGCTTATATAGAGAGAGTGTGTGTATACACATGGCATATATGGCAACATCTCCAAGATGAAGAAAAAACCTACCTGAAAAACTATGGGCAAGTATACCTCAAAACAGATAATTGATAAATTGAATCTATTTATGGCCTTATTTTTGAAAGCATCCTCATTTTACAGCATTTTTACACAAGTGTTTAAAACTTTAAACAGCACTGGAGCTTTCCAGGTAGGGTTTTTTCTTCATCTTGGAGACGATGTCTCAGTTCTTCTGGATTGAGTCTGTCTCAGTTTGTTCTGTTACTTCCTGTGATTCCAGACAGACTGGATGATGATCAGATCAGATCTCTGTGTGGAGCACTGGCTGTTATCAGACAATAATCTCACTGCATTATTACTATTAATGACAAAAATAATGTTTGGAAATGTAAACTGATATTTCCAACTGAGACGCTACCACAGAACATAGAAATAACCCACTTAAAACCATTTTTTGTTGGTGAAAATACTGGTGGCCTAACACTTTTGCATAGTACTGTATATATATACACACTGCCCTCCAAAAGTTTGGACACACCCCTGGCAAAGTGTGGTTTTGGATGATATCAGCATAAATCATTTATCATTTTTGGTGCACATACTGTACATTAAACTAACTTGACGTTATCGTTAAATACCAGCAATGATAATAGTAATTTTAATTACATAATAATGGCAATGTATACATGTCAGAGATGAGCTACTATGAGAGGAACTGGACCGTGATGTCCGTAAAAAGTGGTGAATCATGTTTGGTCAATCCTTCAGGAGGCTTGGAGTAATATATCAAGTCAATGTTTGAATAAACTGACAGCTCGGATGCACAGATTATAAGAACTGTAATAGCTGCTTATGCTGGATATTTGGATGTAGTCTTTTCTATGTATAAAGTGTTTATGTAATACAATACGTTTTCATAGTTTGTGTTGTCCCTTATTAATGCAAATTTATCACAAATTAAAAAGGATTTACACCAATATTGTCCAAAACCCACTTTTCTAGGGCAGTATATATATATATATATATGGGCTGTGGTAAAATGGGTTTGTTATGTATACTATATTTAAGTTCTTCACTTCTACTGCACTGTATCTCGTCTCTTTACAGATGCACAGATTTAAACTACTCTCTGACAATCTCAAAAGAAGGATTTGATGGCTCTGAAACTGTAGGCCAGGATGGGTTTTTCAGCCAAGCAATTTGTAGTCAGTTGTTCCACTGTCCAAAAAATAATCTTCCAATTTATCTACATTTCAAACCCCAGGCAATTCGCTCACATCAGGTTGTCCCACCAATTTCATCTTGAGAGCTGACTGAACTGGAACAATGTGCTCCAGACAGACCAGAGCAGAAGGAAGGAAAGCAGTTTGGCCAGACATCATGTAAGATGAAAACCAAAACCTCTGACCGTCAGTCCTGATGCTTCCAGGCTGCTTCTCTCCGACCAGCAGTCACACACAAATTACACGTTACACCAGAATGTACAGCACTGAGGTCTTACAACAATAAGCTGAAGTTCATTTCAAGTTCAGCGTGTGTAACTTGAGAATGACATCTCTGCGAATGATATAAGACGATACTTTCTCTTCCTTTAATCGAAACAACCATCACTGGGTCACAATGTAGAATCGTTAACAAGAGGCGCCACCTGCTGGTAATAATAAAGTCAACGTGACCAATGAGCTTCTAGAAATGAAAAAAGAAACACGTTGAATGTGCATGAAATATTTATTATGTATATTAATGTATATTATTATGTATATTTCTAGAAATATGTTATGTTCAAATATATTTTTTTTTTATAAAAACGACATGAATATATGTAAATATTTTTAAATATGTACTGTATGTGTGTGTATTTACATATATATACACGGAACACATATATATGTGTGTTAACGGAATATTTTTGCATGCAAACAATTGCATGTACATATTTAAGAAAAATATGTCATGTTTATATTTTAAATATATTTATATATATGTGTTTGTGTGTGTGTAAATACATGTAAATTGTCAAAGTATGTGTGTGCTTTTATATGTACATAATAAAAATACACATCCTTTTTTTGGATGTGATTAATCATGATTAATCGCTTGACAGCACAAGAATACACACACACACACACATATATATATATATATATATACACACACACATCTGTAGTTTACATTTATTATGCAATTATATCTTCATTGGATCCAATATATCGCAAACTGGTTTTAATGTTTCATATCGTACAGATCCTTTTTTCAAGATTCTTTAATTATCAATCAATCAACTTGGTCATGTGAAGTGAACATCTGTAGAAATCCCCTGATGAGTGAGTAAGGAGCAATGATCACTATGTAGGGACCCTGAGAATCAGAATGCAGCTTGTGTTTCTGGTATTGAGAGAGAAAGACTGGAACCTGTGGACAGAGAGTCAATTTTACATGACTGGGCCACAGAAAATCAAATACTTCAACACAGCCACGATGCTCTGAAGAGCAGTATTACACACTAATGAACTAGAAGAAATCATCAGTGTAGGATATGAAACATAAGAGACACTGTCTGAGTGCACTAAATTCAGTTTGCGCTATATTTGGATTCATATTGATGATCTGATAAATCTAGTGTATCATCCATCGGTCACAATGCAGAATTGTTAAATGGTTTGTGTAAGCCTATTATATCCTAAATGTGTCACATATTGACTGCACTTTACACAGTTATTTTAACATGACATATAACTCACAATACAGCATCTGCTTCCAGGTATTAAGCATGGCAGAGAATCCATAATGACACAGCAGTGATGATTGCTCTACAGGGTCGTATTACAGCCCAGCAATATGAGGCTATTTTACAGGACCAGCTGCTCCCGATTATTCAACCCCATATTCCAGGATGATGATGTCTTCACACACAAACACAAAAGAGGCTTCTCAAACAGCAGCCGTCAGTCAAGGGCCTCCAGAATAACCACATCGACTCAATCTGAAAGTGCTGAGCAGATAACCAGCAACTAGATTGTAGAAGATGATGAAGCAGTAGATATACTGACACATATAGTATCATTGGTTTGTAAATGCCACTTAGTTTGATACTTTATTAGAAAGTGTGCCACACGTCCAGTCAGGCTATTAAAGAATAAGTATCAGCCAGCTTTTTCAGATATGCTTTACTTATACCAATATCAGTAACATTTTCTCTCAGTAAGCAAGGAAGTGGTATGTGGGTGAGTAGTTTGCACACACGATACACTGGAATAAAGGTATTCAGGATGCAGTGCAGTAGCGCCCCCTACAGACTGCAGTATGCACTCCACTAATGACTTTTGCTCAAATAAAACATCATTGAACTACAGGCACTTTTTATATTTGAGGACCAGATTTTGTATCTAATAAAGCATGTCAACTTCGCAAACAGCTTACACAATATAAAATAGACACATTTTATAAGCTAAGTGATGTTCCTGTTCGTATCTTTGCCTTTATATGATGAGTGAGACGGGTTTTTGGATGTGGGTCTAGCAACGAGGTTCATTTGATTTTAGTTCTGCTGAAACCTAGTTCAAAGCGGCAACTAGTGGAATTAATGAGCATTTTAATTCAGACCAACGCGAAATCAAGTTATCCCAGGTCTGCGCGTGCAACAAGTGGACAAGCTATATGCTAATATTTCACTTTGACATCTACATGAAACTGCTTGGGACCACTTATCTATATATAATGAATATTCTATAATAGATCAGCGCTTGGGAAGACTTTTTTAATGATTTGGATTTGACTCTTTTCTTGCAGGATGTTTTTATTTACTTAGAGCTGTGTATGAAAGGTCATTTTTTAAAATCCATAATAGGGGCACTTTGACAGCAAACTTTCTTTTTAGGTGAACTATCCCTTTAAGAGCCAAACCGTTTGGGGTTATATTGACTTCAGTGTTCTTGAGTGGAGAAAAAAACACTTTGAAATAAAAAAATAAATAAAATAAAACCACTGAGGCATTTCTCAAAATATATTTTATGCTCCATAGAAAAAACAGAAGTACATGAGTGTAAATTATTTTGTATTTTGGGGTGAATTAGCTTTACTAACAATTGCTGTTTTGTATTTTTTTATTTACAAATATTATAATGTACTAGCTTATATCAAAAAAATACAAACAGATAACATAAAATCCATACGTCTTTGTTGACATGACTTAACTTGTAGCTATCACGGAGAGAAAGTGACACTGTCAGTGGAGGTCCGTCACCTGACACCAAGCTTTATACTCCGGCACATGTTGCATAAGACTTCCGAGATAAGCAAGTCTGAGATCAATAAGCTCCACTTCTCAGCAGCAGTCTCCAGAGCGGGACTCGAACCCATGACAGCAGCGGAGATGAATGCGGATGTCCTCCACGGCGCAGTGACACTGATAAGGAACTGGAGTGTCGGGATGTGCTCGTTTTAATCAGACGAGCTTCTGCAAAATTTAGGCTACGGTCGTCGATTTCAGCGCTAAACTGGCGTGAATATCCTCGCGAGCGGAGAACGCCTTCCTCCCAGAAATATTACGAGAAGATTTCTGACTGCGGGGGAAATGGGAAGTACAGTGATGGACTCCAAGAAAAAGGATTCTACAAAGAAATCCTCAAAGAAAAAGCGAACTCTGCGCCTAAACATGCCAGTGAGTTTATATTTAACAACTTTACGGCTTAAGTGTTGGCAATTCCGCGTGAGTGTTGCGTTAGGTGGGTGTGTGGAACGCGTTTGATACATTTACTGCTTTAAAGTACAGCGTCTCTGCACATTGTCTCCACTAAGTTACATTTCAAGCGTTCTATTGCATTTTTGGAAGTTAGGTGTTACATTTTTGGAACGTCTTTGTTACACTGTCGCTTTAGAACTTATTGCAACTTATCGAGCTACAATTTCAAACCTTGCTGCTTTTTTTTTTTCTTGCTACAGTCGCGGGAAGTGTAAAAGTTTTAGTATGAAATCAGTTCTGCTTGAGCTGTCAAAACATGAGTTGCAAACCCTCCCCCCCGCACCAACGCGAACGCGTGTCGCAAACATGAACGCGTGTGTAAGCTGTGGTCGAGCAGGCCTGCGTTTGCTCGCGTACGACAACAAACCTGGACGTTTTCGAGAGAACTGCACCCAAAGGTTTTAATTATAAGTGGTTTGGTACGCAGTGCTATTGCTTGAGCCTGGCTGTAGAAAACTGAAAGAGGAAGTGAGTGAAACAGCTGTAAGAGTGCGCTCAGCCGTGACTCATCATAGCGTTACATGCCGAAATGCAAGCTCTCTCTCTGATTCTGCCTGTATAATTAACATCAAGGCCAGGTCTGTATGTTATTGCTTTATGGAATGCCATTCAAGGGCATCTGCTCAAAACAAAGATAAGTTAAAGTTGTGACACTGATGTTCTGTCTTTCTTGGTGATAATAAGTAAGCCATCCTGCAATTTTATTGCACTACCCAGATAGCACAGGTACCTCTGCGAGATGTCTGTTAAAGATCTCTTGATCTGGAAAGCATCTGTTGTCTACAAATGTCTGGCTTTCAGATGTCATTTTTTCATATATTCTAAATCATAAACATCTTAAAGACATCTAATAAACATCTAAAAGGAGACGTCCAATTGCAAATGAGCAAACAACCCAAATAATATGTCTTGCAGATGTAAATGCAGACATCAAATAGACGATAGGTGTGCTATCAGGGTAGACACAGGTTTTCAAAAGGGATGGCTGGCAGTAATATTTTCAGACACCCTGCTGCTTAAGAATGAGATCATACAAATGTGTATTATGTCATTATTTACTCCTTGTGATCCAAAAACATTAATGTTTTTTTTCAGTGGAAAACTGAAACCATTGAGTGAGCGGTAATCTAACGATGTTAAACATAGCACATTGTTGAAAAGAGCTGCATATAATTTTCTCCTTTTAAAGTCATGAAGAAATGTGGGACGTACGTGTCTTTGCATTGATTTTGTGGATGTTGAGATGCTGGCTTTGCTCTTAAAAGTGGAGGCAGATGAATGTGAGCTTGAAGGGACAGACTAAATCATTAAAACCTCACCAGAGAGAGGTTTGTTGTTTTCACTGGAAAGTCCAGCCATTGCGTTTTGATTAGAAATTACATCAGATCCTTAGAAAAAAAACTAGGAAAGAACGCAGGGAAAATTTCTGTTTCACACTGACTTTAAAGCGTATCCTTTTGTGTTTCACTAAATAAATAACACAAAGGTTTGGTATGAGTATACAGTTTAGCTCCAACCCTTCATCAACTACATCATTAATTTTGGTGGTCTGAAAACAAACTTTTGAAGACAGGTTTCAATTTACTATATATGTAATACTGTATACTCCGTGTAAACAATGAAAAACACAAATTTGTGATAACAGAGATTTTCTGTGCATGTAACCGTTCAGTCTGTAGGAATGTGTGTGTGTGTGCAGACAAAGAGACGTGGCCAACTATTGGCCTGGTATACGTAAGATGCATTTTTTGTAGTTTTTGCTGATCTGTGTGTACTATAGTAATGTTTCGACAGTGTTGTTGTCTAACTTTTTATTTTTAGTACATAGTCCTTAGTCTCCCAGGCAAGTGTGTTGGAGCTCTGCAGGATGTTAGTCCTCCAGGAGCAGAAGTGGACAGCCCTGCTTTAAAATGTCCAACTCTTTAAACACATTTTGCCTGACTTGGCCAATATACATGACGTTTATGAATAAGTAGAGTACATCCTATTCAAATGAATCACACAGGAAGCAATTCACAGCCGTCCAGGCTTACTCGGATGCCTTTATGAACCTGTAAGATTTAGGATACATCTGAACACATTCCTTTAGTCGTTTAATTTACCTCCCGACAACTTTGCGAGATTAAAAGTAAGTTTGTGTGAACCATTGCTCTTTGCCTGTAGCCATAAACTCCACGTGTGTCATAAAAACACTGAACAATAATTTCTTTTCTTCTTCCAGTGCTGCAGAATAACTAAAGTTCTCTGTTTCTCATTAGCAAAACACCCATTATGATTGACTACAGCCCCTATATTGTAAATAACACACCATGTAGGCCTTAAATGTCTTGTTTTGACGCCTTCCAAAGATATATCAGATATCAACCTAATTAAGAGTAACACAAAAATTACTGTGTCTTCCCATATCTTCATGTTTGTATACTGTATAGGAAAGCTGCAATGGGGAAAACGAACAATACTGTAGCTCTTTGGCTGGGTTGCAATCTCTTGAATCTTGTGGCTTACAGAAGAAAGAAAACAAATCATACAAAAAAGTAATTGACTCTTAGATTCTGATATTTTAATCTCCTGACATTTAGCCTTATTCGTCATTTAATGGGCATGAATTATTTCTGGTTATTTGTCTGCCTCAGTATTCATAAGATCTCCGTCCGTACAGTATGAGAGGTGTGTCCTGGCTCCGCTCATAAAGGACTCTCTGTTCATACGCCACGGTTTGGGAGGGAGTTGTAAGCGAATAAATCTAAAATCCTGGCCTCAATACAAAACCATAAAATCCCTGGCACCACAGTAAACATTTTTGTAACTCTGCTCATTAATGGATTTTTGTAAGTGGGACTTGTCGGGCATATTCTGGAATGTACTATTTTGCTATTGTCAGTGGGGTATTTTGACTAGGATGACTGTGTAGTGAAAAGTACCCTGGTTCTGCTCATCTCCTGCCTGCCGGTGACTGCGATGTTCATTTGTGATCGTTGTTAAAACAGCTTGTTGGGGAGAGGAGTAGCTAGCAGCAGCAATAACACCACCTCTACATCATGGCAGAAGACAGATCAGTAGAGCAGTTCATTATTTGCTGTGATCGTGTTTTGCTATGGAAGTGGTTTATTATGTACTGTACAGTACACATCTTTTGATGGATGACATGGTGAGGGTTCAGTATAGAAAGTAGTTTATAATTTCAAATTTCCTATGAGGCTTAATTTTAAGAAAATGTGATTTAGACACTGTAACAGAATAGGCTATTTACTAGAGCTGCAATGACTAATTGATAAAATCAGTTATTAATGAAAGCAATCAACAACGGTTTTCATTATCGATTAGTCGGGTCTGCCTACAAGTGCACATCCAATTTCAGCCGGTCGCATCAAATTAGAGCATTGAATAACGCATTTCTCTGGACAAAATGCATCTGAAAATAGTGGAGGTAACAGAATGAAATGCTGCGGTTGAAGTATGTGATGAATGCTGCTTAAAACATGAGAATTCCTGTAATTCATATATCTTTATAGATTAGAGGCTTCATAACCGCCAAATTACAGCCAAAAAGTACCTAAACAATGACGGCAAGGCATGAAAGGCATTCTGCCCAGGACATTGGGCAGAACATAGAAGTGTTTTTTTGTCAATAAAATAAAATGTAAAAGAAAATGGGGCTTTTTAAAAATTCGATTAATCGAAAAAATAATCGGCCAACTAACTATTAAAATCTAAATAATTGATTAAAATTGTAACAATCAAATTGTTGCAGCCTTATTTACAGCCTTTGTCAATGTGCATTAACGTGATGGTTAACTTTAATATGATGTTGGAGAAAAAAGATGTTAGTGACCTTTATTGGCTACTTTAAGAATATAATTGCTTAGATGTTATGTTGTTGCATAATGAACTGGTGAAGCAGTTATTTATCAAGTAGAACCAGTTCATAGAAAAGAACTGGACCTCCCTGTTTACCTCAGGCTTACAGCTACAGTAATAATGTTTGGACTGATTGTTTTGCTTCATATAACCTCAATATGCTGTCAGGATGTATTATTATTGTTCCAATATATACATTTTGTCTAGCCTGATATGCTTCTTTGGCTCTTAAAGTGCCGGTATAGCATTTAAGGACCATGCTTTCAGTTAACAACTGCCTTTACTTGTTTACTTGCTTAAGAAAAAAAAAATCAATACATGAATGACCTGAGGTGAGTAAATTACACTCTTGAGATTGAACCTCTGGAGTTCAAAAAAGAACTTTAATATGAACTTCTGGCAATCAAAAAGGTTCAAAGTTGAACGTAAAGGTTCTATAATGATCCACTGGTTATTTGGCATTTAAACCAGGCCCAGTTGCATTTAAGACTAGTCGTAACCTTTCATGCAACAGGCCCCTCAGGCCGAGTATTTGGGGTTTACTACACAAGTTGCGTAACGCGTAGCACAGAATCACGGAAAAACCATTACAAACATTCATACGCAAGCAGCGGAGTCAAGCAGCACAAATATCTGAGGTAAGACAACAAAACCTTTCAAATAAACTATGATCTTTTTTGCCAAGCTACAAAAATAACACCTACCTGATATCATAATTGTGTGTTATATAACTCAGGTCAGGTGTCCACATATGTTTAGCTAAACTATATTATTATCTTTGCAATTCATTCAGCAGTTACCATACTATCAAGCACCTTTATGTAGGACTTCCTAATGATATTTCACCTGGAATAATCTCAGACAACATACTGCTTGGTAATGGCAACATATCAGTACAAAAAAGTCTGTTTGATTAGATGTGCACCTGCATTTGGTCATTTCCACAGTGCAGAAAGTTTAGAGAATAATGATTCTCTCTGTTTTCAGGTATACAACAGACAAACACACCCAAGGTGTCTTCAGCACTTGTTACCAAATACCAGTTCTTCAGAGAACCAGTTCTTGTTGCAGGTTCAGCAAAGTAAGAAAACAGAGTCCGTCAAGCAGCCATTGCAGAGGCAGGGTTGCTGAAATACAGTGATACTTCAATACTAATGTTTTTATTATTATGTAAGTGTGCTTTATGTATATGTTTTATGCTTTATGTATATTTATTTATTTTGTAGATGGAGGATTCATCTGTCCGAGATTTAC
>JAUMHP010000029.1:528971-550626 GCA_032361065.1 Enteromius trimaculatus
GGTTCGGTGTCCGCCGTCCTCCCGGCTCGCCCCCCGGACAGCACGCCACATATGCTAAACTTTATCCTTCTTGATTAAGAGGAAGCGCGAACTCTTGAAATAATAAAGTAGAAAATTGAGATTTTTTTTGTAAAATTATTTAAAACCCTTTGTTTGATCTGATCATAGTATTTGATATATCATATAACTAAACTTAATAGTTGCATATGCAAAAATGTTTTGAGAATGTGTGAGTTCCAGTATCGCATTGTCTACTCAACGCTGCAGAGCTGCAGCAAGAGGCAGATTTCACTGATCGCAAAAAGAGACTGAGAGAAGCGCTTTTTTAAAATTAAAGATTTTTTTATATATGTTAATTTACTTATTTTATATGTACGGTATGCTAACTACAAATATTTCAATGACTTGCCACTATCAATAATTTTGAAGTAATGATTTAGACATTGGTTAAATTAATGCATTCTAATGCTAGTAAAATGCCAGATAATTTGTGCAATCTTGCAAATAGTCTAAAAATAGATGTTGCTCCATCAGGACATATAACAATGCACACATCATAAATTATTTAGAGAGAGTACACTGATTACGTATGGTATGAACTCAAGCAATATTAACAGATTTCCAGCAATTTTTCCGGTCTTGCATTGTAATATTTATTTTATATCAGCATCAATTTTCAATAATAATATCATATACTTGTTCATTTTTTATATTTCCTGCATGGTTACGTATATAAAGAGTTACCTCAACAATTTCAAAATATAATTTATCCTGCCTGAAAAAGCTATAAAATTGCAGATAACATCTGAAGTAACAATTAAGTTACTTGCACATTATATAAAAGCTAATCCTGCGTGACTGATACGCTTCAAATCCGGTGATTTATGGTCAGTGCTCTGGCTGTCAGTAAATTATGCTCTCTGCTGGTAGGAAATAGTAAGATGGCCTCATTAGCAGCTGTTTCTATGGGCCGCTATAGGTAAGCCATCCACCATATTGTAGCAGTCTTGACTTGACGTCATTCACCATAGTAATCACTAAATATTTGAAAGATACCACAATCCTGCACAGAATGGCTCTGTGCAAACCTACAGTATGGTGAATGACGTCAAGTTCACCACTCCTTATATCTTATGTATGTATTTATTTATATGTTAGAATTAGTTGATTTGATCAAACATTAATTTCAACTGGGTTTTTATCAGTGCAAATCAGTGGTAACTATTAAAACAAGAATGGCAAAATTTCACCTCAGGTTGATTTACAACACAGCTGAGTTTGCATTTGCATTTCTGTTTAACACAGTTAGGAAACACAGTACAATAATGTTCAGTAGTAACCAGGCTTGTCACGATAGACAGGTGTTAAGCCACAACACTGGTTACGTCACTTGGCCACAGTGACACCGTCCCACACATATACATTTTTTTCTCATTCTTTACTGATTTTTAGTTTTGTATACCCATTTAAACTTTTTATAATGTGTTATTTTATATTAGGCATATAGCATGGTTTAGCTATTTTTATTTGTTTTGTCAATAAAAGTTATATGTTCTACTGTTTTGTTGTTGCTTGAATTTAATTCAAGCAATTGATGTCATATTTCCGCTAGTGTAAAAGTAAAATGGCTGGTTCTTTTTAAACTAGGCTATTTAAAAGTAAAGGAAGGTGAGGGAAAGAGAGAAAACTCAAACGAACTAAAAGCAAACAACTGCTTGTTGCAGAATTGCCACAAATTTAAAAGTGAAAGTACAACGTACAAAGAGAAGGCGGAAAACTCAAATGACACCTCCACCATGGTGAGACCTGTATTACCAAAGTTGTTACATAAAAAAAAAACGTCAAAAATTAATCATAATAGTAACATTAGTTAATACATTAGGAATCATGTATTACCAATGAAAGAAATCTTTTACAGTGTTTGATAATATAAATTAATATTGATTTATAAATGTGTGTTCATATTACCAATAGTTATATTTTATATTTATAAACTTGTTACCAAATTTAACTTCAAGTTCCTTCAAGTTGCTTTATTTTTTTTTCATGTGTATGAAAGTTACAGCCCGTCAACTGTTAAATTCTAAAATTGCTTTGCTTGCAATTCTCTGGTGTTTTTACTAAAACAAACACCTTTTAGTGTCTCTTGTGCTTGAGCTTCTGTGTTTGACCTCACCCACATGTTTTCAGAAAAAAAACTGTTTTGTGTGCAGCTTGTGCAGTTTCAGCAGATACAAAATGTTGTGATAATTTGCTTTCTTTTGCATATCGGTACTAAACCCCGAAGAGTAGATTTAAAACAGAGCAGTTAAAATGTATTTGTTCGACCCAGAAGTGTACACATCTTGAAATATGTACAGAAAAAAAAATGTCTCTACAGTATGATACTGAATTACAAATGAAGCGGGCTGAAAACAGAATACTACTTACTGTACATGTATAGCCGTTATTTAAAAGATACAGCATGTTACTGGTTTTCAAAAATGCAGTATAAATCTGTTAGTTGTACCTGTATGTTTACAGTAACACTTTGCATTGTAGAAACGCACAGTATATGCCTGGTCTTCTCTAAAGGTAGCGGATTAAACTTTTAGTTTATATATGTAATTAAAAAAATGTTGGTAAACATCAGTGAAATCCCAGGGCCATCATATCATGCCATTGGACCTTCTGTCCCATTATAATGGACTACCATCTGGCAATTTTCACATTCACAGTCCACAGTACTTGTCAGACTGCTAAAAAAAAAAAAAAGTCTGTCTTTGTGTCTTTTTTGGTTTGTTCCATTCAGCCTTAATGGCAGTAACTGGAAATGACGAATCCTGACCTAAAATCAGTGTAAGGTGACCTCACCACAGTGAACATGTGAAGTGTAGTTATCTTAGCACAGTGTGTAATTGAATTGCTTTGTCAGATTATAATGTCTAAACATGGGTGATAAGGAAAACCTTTGTCTCGGTTGTAATGTCATGCTATCTGTTAGTTCCCGGGGTTCAGCTCAAGACCCATGGCTGATGAAAACTTATGGAGGACTGTTCTAGTGCTCAGATAAGCAGTGATTTGCATCCAAAGGTTACAGCACGTGCGAGTGCGCACACGCTCACAAACATACACAAACACACTTACATTTTTTCCTACAACAGTGCTAAAGCTCCCAGAGAGCCATAAACCTGCATACTGAGTGTTTTTCTAAGCTGTGGGATGATGGTAGTTGTGATTATCTAGAAATAACTGTAATCTTCTGTCAAAGTTTGTGGTTTTTATGGGTGGTGATAAGTGTAGCTAATGGGATTGTTTAAGTAAAGCTATTATTTAGGAGGGGACCCGGCATGACGAGGGTTTTTCGTTAATAAGATGCTGATTTTTCTTGATGACGGATATCGGAAAGGGCTGATGGTGCAGGTGTTTGAAGTCATCAACCTCTAATTTTAAGTTTTTGCGTACAAAGTTACGTGAGTGATTATGACTGTCTTTACTTGGCAGTGCTTCACAGTCTTAAGAATGAGATCATAGTCCCTAGATTTCTTAATGGAGATTTTGTCCAGGTACGCAATTCTTTCAAAGCTGTGTCATATCAAAGTGCATTTTGCCTAAAGCTACAAGTAGCGATTAATTCAGTGTCAACCCGTATTGTCATTTTAGCACATTGCCTGACAAAGGATAAAAAGCATAATATGGTTCCTTCTGGAAACTATGCTTACTATATATACTAGACAGTCAGGAGGACAAAAGACAACAATAAAGACAGACAGTACTAGAACAAGGTACAGAGTAAAAGAGAATTGACAATGATAAAGTGACAGGTCTGGTGGTGGTGGTGTTTTAAATTAACTATAAATATGCTCTATGTTCAAAAATAATAATATAATAAACAAATGTACCTTATATGTTGTTAAAAAAATCTGGTCTTGGTAAGATTTTTTTGTTTGTTTTTGTGTTTTGTCTCTTATTTATGTTAAGGCTGCATTTATTTGATTTAGAAATATAGTAACATACTGTAATATTTTTAATAGTTTTTTACAGTTTTCTATCTGAATATTTTTTTAAATGTAATATATTCCTGTGATGGAGTTTTCAGCATTTATAATTACTATCTATGTTGGGAGTAATTGTGCTGCTTGATATTTTTCTGGAATTTATTTTTCAAAATTCTTTGACATAAAAGCATTCAAAGAAATTGACATCTTTTGTAACATTTCAAATGTCTTTAATGTCACCTTTGATCAATTTATTGAAAGTATTATTGCTGCATAAAGGTATTAGTGTTGATCAGCAGTGTATGCGTATCATGCTATTCTTCATATTTTTATTCTGTTACAGTTACTGTTCCTATAAAAATATCAGTACTTACAATATGGTCAGTTTTAAACCTAAATGAAATAAACGTTTCATGAATGTATTTTGGACAAATTTCTGAAACCTTGCACTGTTGCTCTCCATTTGTTTATTGTTGTTGTTTTTTTTTGTAGAAATGCGTTTCTCTCTACTGTAAAGTTGTGTAATTGAAGAAGACTTTACATCCACAGGGCACACACCAATAGTAACATTTGCTGTCGATTTTATTGATTAGGTGTTGCAGCCATAGTTTTGTGTGGGTTTAATCGCTGACCTGGAATGAAAGAAGTAGCTTTCTGATATGGGCTTTTCAGTGGCCGATGCAAAAGAGATACTGTTATTGGGCGGTAATGTAAAAATGACCAGGTAACTGATACATTGATCAATCACTGGTCAAAAGTACAGAAAGCAGCAAGTCCAGAACTGTTTTGTGTTTAGGTTTAAATAAACGAAGAGGGTAGCTCTGTAAGGTCACACATTCCCTGAAAGATTTCAGTTCACAAGTCCTCAAGTAGTTTATTTTCTCTCTCAGGAGCTTCAGCTAAGAGAGAAAGAGCTGTGTATGTTCATCCCTGCTGAGCTGATATGAAACTGAGCTGTGTGCTTTCATAGCAGGCCAGACAGATTGACCCAGCTGAAGGTCTCACTGGGGAGGGTTACCTAAACCAGTGCAGAGAGGGACTCCCTGCTGTAGAGCTGGAGTAATCCAGTATTAACACAGGATCAGATCAGACCAAACAGTCTATCGTGAGAATAACCCAGAATCATCTTAACCCTTTCACTTTGAAGTGTTTTTACACAATAATGAACTCGCTGAACCTCAAATGGCCATCGTAACCTAAAATATTTCTAAGATGTTTACCTGCGGGTTTTATAATAACTGATATGTGACTTATCATGTGATAAGTCAACTGCTTACTCGGAGAGATTTTTGACCCATAAGAAATTCATGAACTCTGCTGGTTTAGTGCTTTGATCAAGGAAGCAGTTCCTTATAAATCTTAGAAGCCTAATAGAACTTAAACGTTAATGATTCTTAAACATGTGGCTAATTTATGAACAAAGCTTAATAGACTAACAGTGTTTATTGTGGAAGTTTAGGATTGTGGGTTGTTTTGTGAGTCTAGTGTTTCAAGGTTTGCAGCTGAGAGTCATGTTTTAGTTTCGTCAGATGACACGTGTTTTTCAACCACATACAGACCACATTACATGAGCTTTGGTAGATGAAATATGAGCAATAACGTGCGTAAAGTAAACCTCCCTCTCTTTCCTCTTTTTTTTTTTTTACTCTGGATTTCACAAAACTCATGTAACAATATTCTGGCCTCTTTGTTTTAAAAGTTACTCTTAAATGCATCTTTACACCAATATGAAACTCCTAATTTAGGAGGCAATGCTCTTAAAATGTTCTTAGGATAAAATGATGCAGGTATTTCAAGCCATGAGTCATTTTCCCTAGTCTGAGAGTCCTGAGATAGTGATTCATTGTCTGTCTGTCTGGACAGTATCAGCCAGACTTACTGTCATTGCGCTCTGTGTTTTGTCCCTCAGAGGGGAATATCATGCAGTTACATCTCTATGGTGTCAAAAGTATTTACAGTCAACAGAAACTTCACATGCCCCCTAACTGTAAATGTTTGAAGTCACGACCTGTGAACTGTTATGATTATTGTGATTTAAGACCATGCTGACTTAATTAGTCTTGACTTTTAGTTCTCAGACTATGGATCTTGGAAAGACATGACGCAGAATAATTATACAAGGATTCCTTAAAGTAGTACTTTAACCACAAATGAAAATTAATTTTCTTCCAAACCTGTATGGCCTTCTTTTTTAAGGTACACCACTTTTATTCAAAAAGGACACATTAAATTGATAGTTAGAAAAACTTTCAATTCATCAAAGAATCCTGAAGTTAACTTTGTTTTCATAGACTGTGCGGTCCGGTGTTGTTTCCACTCCAGCGTTCTTCAGAATATCTTTAAAGGTTGTCTACACTGGCTGTGAAAAAGCAAACTTTCCAAATCCATTTGTCCTGTTGTTGGAAGCTGCACAAGCATTTGGAATATCCGGACATCTGTGTACTGTGTAGTGAAGACCGAATCACACTGCTCGCATCAGATGTAGACACGATGTAACTCTAGATTTTAGAACATATATATGTGGGTCTTTCTAATTTTCAGTAAATCTGTGGTGTTTAATGTGAAGTTCTGCTAGTATAGATTCTGTGTGGACTTGATAACAATGATTCTGTTACCATTGAGACCACTGTTTCATTGTGCAATTTATGCAACAAGATTACCAGATTAATTGATTGTTGGTCCACAAGGGTATCCTCAGTTGCCTCAGTAGAGTGTGTTCCAGTGTTCTCAACCTGGATGATGGTTTAATTTTATTAGATTTCACTTGCAAAAAGGTTCATTTGAATCTTCTCTAAATGCTTGTAATTACTTTTCCTTGTTATATCCAAACTCCTATCCTTGAGATTTCTTCCCAGAAATAAACAAGAATACAATTTTCTGTGGGCAGTGTGTGAACCTGCTACTTCTTAGCCAGTGATGTTTCAGACCCAGAGGTCATATTTAAAAGGTCCAACAAATGAATCCGATATACTGCTCTTCACTGCCTTTGTTCTCTTTCCCACACATATGCACACAACCTCATGTTTTTGAGCTGCGAGAGAGAACAAAGTTTCTTTTCCTCTTTTTTTTTTTTTGTTATGTGTGTGTGTCTGTTTTCCTGAGTAACTTTTTCACGTTTGCTTCATCCTTTAGTCACAGATGAAGACACTGTCAAGAGATACTATGCCAAGTTTGAGGAGAAGTTCTTCCAAACGTGTGAGAAGGAGCTGGCCAAAATCAACACGTTCTATTCAGGTAACTAAATGTGAACATTAGACTTGTTTAACGTGAAGCTCACACTTTCTGTCTGCTTTAGTATTTACAGTGACAGATTACCCATCCCACAAAGATTTAACTTTGCAAAAACAGACATTAAAGCTCCTGAGCTAAAGCCAGGACTGGCATTAAACCAGGACTTATTATTTTTTTATACTGCTGTCCCTTTCTCTGACTGTTCTCTCACTCTCGCCTGTGACCACTTGTTTATTGTCTGACCAATGGTTCAGAGATTATTCATATTCATTATAAATTATGATTCTTTATTTAAAGTTAACATAAAATAGGGCTTTGTGGGTTAGCTTGATAACACACCACTGCGGTGCTACAGCAAAACACATTAAAAGCACATTAATATGACATTTTTTTGATGTGATTGTTTGAAGTTAAGTGAAGGACAAGGCTTTGTTTACAAAATAAAGAATAGTTGGCAATCAAGTGTTACGTTGTGGCCATGGAAACATTTAGATTCATGTTGAATGAGAGTTGTATATGAGCCCATAAATTGGATTAAAGTCATATGCGGTTATATGAGCTGGTTACTCAGATATTTACAGAAAGCTTTCTAATATAACTTCTTTATTCAGTATTATTCTTTTATTCAGTATTATCACAGTATGTGCTTGTTAACACATATTAGGTTTATCTGTACGGAGACCTGGACATTGAAAGACATTCATAATTGGATAAGAAACATGCATTCCATGTTTTCAGCTGAATCACAGACTGATGAGGTTTCCATTCTTTCGTAACACAGAGAAGCTTGCAGAAGCACAGCGGCGATTCGCCACGCTGCAGAATGAGCTGCAGTCTTCTCTGGATGCGCAGCGAGAGAGCAGTCGAGCCACGGGTCTGCGCCGCCGTCGCACTGTCTTCCACATGTCACAGCAGGAGCGCTGTAAACACCGCAATATCAAAGACCTGCAGCTGGCCTTCAGCGAGTTCTACCTCAGCCTCATCCTGCTGCAGAACTACCAGGTCTGAGAGTATGCAAAACACGATTAGGACAAGCGTTAGTTCTGAGTTTCTGAAAAAAATAGGATTTGGGCCATTTTACCTCCAGTCTGAACTTGGGGTGTGTGGTCCTTTTACAGATTAATTACAGATATTAATTTAAATAATAAAATAACCTCTAAATGTGAAATTAAAACCACCAGTAGGTGGCAGTTAGTCACTGTAAATAAGTGAGTCATTGTGATTAAACCAAATCATTTAAACAGATGATTAGTTTAGGAACCAAACACCATCATGTTGCTCAGAGATGCAAAATAATGCAAAACAACAATTACGATATTATCGCAGTCCATATATATCGCACACCCCTAGTCTGAACGTAGCTTTAGATATTTAAAAAAATGTTTGAATATTGAAAATTGTGTTACGACAATTGGTGAATTGGACATGCACTTGACAACTTACTTATTCCTTCAGTTGTTGCTTTTTCACCAATTACCATTTGAGTATAATCCAACTAAAACATTTTTATTTTTTTTTTTGCGATTGGCTGTTCTTTGAAATGAAACTCATTTAAAGTGTAAATGCTGTCTCTCTGTCAGAACCTAAACTTCACAGGCTTTCGGAAGATTTTAAAGAAACATGACAAGATCTTTGAGACGGGACGAGGCGCTGATTGGCGTGTGGCCCATGTTGAAGTGGCTCCTTTTTACACCTGTAAGAAGATCACTCAGCTCATCTCTGAAACTGAGGTACCATAATCTCAAATGACTCTTTCCACTTTTAATATAAGAATTTGTAACAAAAAACACTCTGCTTTAAAGATCAATTCAACTGTGGTAATGCTTATTCTGACACTATGTTTTCAAATCCCTAGGCCCTTGTTACCACAGAGTTGGAAGGAGGAGACCGACAGAAAGCCATGAAGAGGCTCCGAGTGCCCCCATTGGGAGCAGCACAAGTAGGACACTCTGTGACTTACTAAAACACCTTTCATTAGTACTGTTTAAAGGACACGAACATCTCACCATCCTGTGTTCTTTGTTTTAGCCTGCACCAGCATGGACTACTTTTAGAGTAGGACTCTACTGTGGTGTCTTCGTTGCTTTAATAGTCACGGTCATTATCACAGGTATATAACCTCTCTTATACCTTTTCGAAAACTGCTATTGTAATGAAGCTTTTAGGTACTTCTAATATTTTGCCTGTCTATAAATGTTATTTGAACAGCCTTAATGTAACCATGCAATCAGAATCTTAAATCTTTACATGTCTGGTATTTGGTTATTTTGACAATTATGTTTTACTGCAGGTGTGGTTAAACTTGTTAAAGATGATGAGAGCGTTTGGCCTTTAGTGAGAATTTATCGGGGTGGTTTCCTGCTCATCGAGTTCCTTTTTTTATTGGGCATCAACACGTATGGATGGAGGCAGGCTGGAGTGAACCATGTCTTAATATTTGAGCTCAACCCTCGCAATAACCTGTCCCACCAGCATCTCTTTGAGGTAATGAGAAATCTGTGATTGAGGTCCTGAACAATAAAAAGAATGTTGCTTTTTTATTTTAATTCTGTAAAAGGTCATTTAACAGCTGCAAGAGGTTGTTAAATATAATATTGTTGCTTCAGTTTTTTTTTTATCCATGATTCCTTTTGAATTCACCTTTTTTTTTTTTTTTTTTTTTTTTTTTTTTTTTTTTGTAAAAAAGAAAAGTTTAAAATAATCACAGATGCCTCTTTATTTTGACAGCCACTTTATACATTTAGAGATTTAGCAGTGCAGAGCTCCTGTCAAATTTCCTGCCAGGCTAAAAACAATGTAAAATTCAAAGAACCAGATTTATACATGTATTTCTCTCTGTTTTCCTGCAGATTGCTGGTTTCCTTGGAGTTCTTTGGTGTGTTAGTATTCTGTCCTGCCTCTTCGCCAAGTACACAATGATCCCTATTCAAGCGAACCCTCTAGCTCTTTATGGGTTCTTCTTCTTCTTCCTTATCAACCCTTTCAAAACGTGCTACTACAAATCTCGCTTCTGGCTACTTAAGTTATTGGTAAGAGCCAGGAGAATTTCGTAACACACAAGAGCATTTGCCACATTTTTAAGAGACATTAGTATTCCATTTGCAAGTCATTGATTAAGTTGGTAATTTATTATCCAACCTTTTTCTGTTCGTAGTTTCGAGTGGTCACAGCACCATTTCACAGAGTGGGGTTTGCTGATTTCTGGCTGGCTGACCAGCTCAACTCTCTCGTAGTGGTTTTGATGGACCTGGAGTACATGATCTGTTTTTACAGCATGGAATTAAATTGGTCAGGGTCTGGTGGGACATTGAGTAAAGAGGGTATGAACATTATTATCTTTGCAGATTTAAATGGTTTTTATTAGGCATTGATTAGTTTTTGTAGTTATTGATGACAGGTTGATGCATTTGTTTGTTTTTTAAATCAGGTGGTGGAATATGTCACTCATATTCATATGGAGTACGAGCCGTAATCCAGTGTTTGCCTGCTTGGTTCCGGTTTGTGCAGTGCCTGAGACGTTATCGGGACACAAAGCGTGCCTTTCCTCACCTGGCCAATGCTGGCAAATACTCCACTACCTTCTTTGCGGTCATCTTTTCTGCGCTCTACAAGACGCATGAAAGTAAGTACATGAGTTGTTATGTACATAATATGCTTTGGATACTGTTTAAAATTCTTTGTTTACCCAACATGATATTTTTGTTTCCACTCAAAACAAGTCTAAAAGTCATTCTTTGTTTGGTAGAATGTGGTTAATGTTGTTTTTTTACAAAGTAAAAGTGGACCACACACCGAACCTTGAGGAACACCATGCAGCTAAGTTTACAGTCCTGTAACTTATGTTCTCTTATGTCACTTGCTCTCTGTTATCATTAGCTCTTCCAGAAGGTCAGGTCTTCTTTTACCTGCTAATTGCCTGCAAGATCATCAATTCATGCTACACTTTGTTGTGGGACCTGAAGATGGATTGGGGTCTTTTTGACCGTAATGCAGGGGAGAACACCCTCCTCAGAGAGGAGATTGTATATCCGCAGAAAGTAAGAATACTCACTCTGTTGATTTTCAAGTTTTACTTTTTAAATGTTTTTTTAAAGACAACAGTCCTCTTCACTGCATTTACATTGTCATGGTCATGGTTTGTGCGCTCTCTTTGAACAGGCTTACTACTACTGTGCCATAATAGAAGATGTAATCTTACGCTTTGCATGGACCATTCCACTTTCTCTGGGGGTTGTGACTACGTTCCCAAACATTTCTGATATTTTGGCAACTATCCTTGCACCGCTGGAGGTCTTCAGGTGAGCACATCAGCTTATGTTTATATTAACTATTACTGCCAACAAACTGTGGTGAAAAGGTTTTCCCAAAAAATTATATTTTGTAATATGAGCCATCTACTCATGTAGATGAGTTTGTTTGTTGTTCGGAAATTTGAGGAAAAAAACGGGACATTACATCACTTGCTCATCAGTGGACCCTCTGCGGTGAGCGGGTGCCAAGCTGATTAAAACATCATAATAGTTCATAAGTAATCCACACAATTCCAATTAACACCTTCTGAAGGGAAAAAGTTTAGAAGAAAGAAATTCATGAAATTTTGTTTTGATGAAGAAATAAATATAACTACAAATTTGATTCCTTGAGGGTGAGATTTTCAGAAAAGTTACATTTCTGGGTTGTGTTTTCCTTTAATAGTAGTTTGTTTTGAAATCATGGACAGGTTTTTCTTGTCAGCTGTTTCTGCATTTGCATTACAGGAATGCTTTATTGACCAGTCAGAAAACACGAACTAATCTATTAATTTACTCCGTTTATATTTATTATGCTTCTATATCCATCGACGTCTGCTTGAAGTAATTGCATATGAATTTTTAGCAGGAAACAGTCGAGTAACCCCGTCCCATTGTAACCCATTGTCTGTTTTAGGCGCTTTGTTTGGAACTTTTTCCGTCTGGAAAACGAGCACCTTAATAACTGTGGTGAGTTCAGAGCTGTACGGGACATCTCAGTGGCGCCTCTTAATGCTGACGACCAGACGCTGCTGGAGCAGATGATGGACCAGGAGGATGGTGTCAGGAACAGACAGGGAAAGAAGAACTGGAAGAGAAGCTATAGCATGTCCTTGAGAAGACCACGCCTCTCCTCCCAGTACGCTCATCCTCACAGACACAAATCCAGACATACACGCATAAGAAGGAGATTTGTTTCGCAGAAGTCTTTTTGAATCCGCTTTTGTCCACAAACAATATTAGATGCCTAATTTCTATTAATTTTACATTTCAGGAGCCCAGAAGTTAATGTTAATATTAAATTAAAATAAATATTTTTTTGTTGTTGTTTGTTTTTTTTAGGAATTCACCTGGTTTGTCCAGTTACTTGTGATGTACTGGAGCAAGGATATTTAAAAGCAGTTTCAGAACTTTTTTTTTAATTCTATTTTTATATAGATTTAATAGTTTAGACCGATTTTAATCAAGGGTTTATGCCTTTATTAAAAGGTAACAGGACATTAGGGACCTTGTTTGTGGAAAGTGCCTTGTAAGCCTCTTAAGCACCATCATACAAATATCCTCATGAGATTTCATTTGATTAAACTTTTTTTTTTTTTTTTGTTTTCAGGTCAAAGGTCCGAGACACCAAAGTCCTGATAGAGGACACCGATGATGACACCTGACCCTTGCGTCCACAGTGGCTTGAGAAGTTGTTTTTTACAGGACCATAGACCTCAGTGAGCCTCCACTTCAGAAGCTATCCAATCAATCCATCACAAAGCTGCCTGACTACACACACACACATTTCAGACCTCACTGACGCACACAAGCAACAGGAGCAGCCACTTCTTAGTTAATGTACTGTTTTTGATTCCTTCGTTACTGCCTTGATTATTTTTGTGAAGATCCAGTTTGTGGAAGAAACAAAAATTGAAATCAATGGACGGTGTATATAAATGTCAGTTCACAAACCGCTTGATGGGACCACACTCATATAAACTATGGACACATCATCGCAGCAGTTGTGATCAATCAGTCGGTTTGGATACTTTGTCTTTAAAGACTTCTATAGGGATGAGGGTTTGAAGACATTCATGTAGCAGACACATGGACTGGTTTACCCTCACTCATAAAAAATGACAATTTATACTTTTTTTTTTTTAATGTACATTTCATTGTTATTTATGTAAAGGAGAGATGCCTTGAACATTGCTTTAAAGGAAATCTTTTAAATATAATAAGGATTTGCCTTGGACCTTTACCCAGGACCTCTGCATGCTTTTGACCGACCCTCAGGTGGCTCTGAAGAAAAGAAATACTGATTTGATTCATATTTATTGAAACTCTTTGCCAGTTGGTTTAAACACAAACCACCAATGTAGTTACCTGCTCAAAAATGCCAAATAAGAGTGTCTGCCTATGTTTGTTTCATGTGTCTTAGGTTGAAGAGGTGTTGCATTGTAGACCCAGAAGAATGAGCTCATCTTAAGAGCAAGCCAAATATCAGAAGCATTCCTTAGCTGTCATTTTGCCTCCTAAATATGAGCACGACCCCGTTTTGCTGTTTCTTGAAGCTTGTTAAACACACACAGATCTTTTTCAGCAGTCACATTCCACTGAAGTAGCATTCCATGCCTGCGATCTTATCTTGAATTTTTTTAGCCAGTGTCTTCCAGAGTTTGACTAATTCTTAGACCACCTGAGGGTTTTCAGAGGTGTTGGGACAAACGACACCTTCCTTTTCTTTTCAGCTGAATCTTTGACTGACACACGAGCAAAATGAGTCTCTGTGTGAATAATTCGTGCAACTTGTTGCATAAGTCGTCACATTCAGTTCGGCGTGATAAGTTATGTAAGGACGGGTATTTGAACGATTATGCCCAGGTAGTTCTCATGTGATGGTTTATAATCCATTCCAATTAAAAAAAAGAAAAATCTGTATTTGTACCTCTGAATGCCTAGCTGTCTGAGAATGAGATGGATGTAAGACAGGAGGTACATTCATGCAATACTCAAGTCTCACCGGCTACACCTCACATATTGTCATGTACTACTGTCCCAAGTAAACCCTTGGACCAAAAAAAAAACAAAAAACGGGTTTCTCTGTTGATGTTTTCACATGCCATTTGTATTCATTTTTGACTGGCATTTAAGATTTATACTTCTTAATCAGAAAAAGACAAGTTTGCTTCATTCAACTTGTTACAGCTTCTGCAGTGCAATAAACTTAAAAGCTCTGAATGGGATAGTTCACCTAGAAACTACAATTCTGTCATTATTTACTCACCTTCATATCATTCCAAACCCACAAGACTTTTGTTTTTCTTTGAACCACAAATTACGTTTCCAATGAAACTTGAGAGATTCCTGTCACATTATGTTAGGTATTAACCCCAAAAATTAAAGTTCTGTCTTTTTCTGGTACTCCTTGAGGCTCATGGTATAGGAATAAATACTCCAAAAAGTAAGTGGGGACCAGCGACTATTTGGTTTATTGATTCACTTATATATTAGCTTTATATCAGCCAAGGACCTGTGCCACTCTACTCTGTAAGATATCAGCATCAACTGGAGAGGGAAAAAAAGTCAATTAGTTTGGTTACCTACATTCTTCAAAATAACTTGAAGTCGAGTAAATGACAGAATTTTCATTTTTGGTTGAACTCTTCCTGTAACTACTATGTATTTAACCATTAGTCACAGTATACTCATCTATTTTAATTACATTTAAAGTGTTTGAGTTGTAGTTACACTGTTCACTTTGCCTGAACTGTAACCCAACACACTAACCCCTTTAACCCTAACCCTACTGTTACTCCTTACACGTAGTTTCCCAGTAACACCATAGTTTTGTTAGGAATTTCATGTTAGTACCTAAGATCACCTTATATAAAAATATCTCTTCATTTAAAGTCTGTTCCACCAAAACTTTGAAGCCTCACAAACTTTATACTAAGCATGCTTAACATGATGAAGAGTTTGAGCTTACGTTTACATATAAAGCTTGATCACATGCAGTAAACATGCTTGCTCTCACATCACGTAAGCGTTTGAGCATCAAGATCCTGCATGTCACGCCTAAATTAAATCTGTTCAACATATTAAGCAATTGCGTCTTTCAGTGTTTTATGAATTTTATTACGCAGAAAAAAACAGCTTGCCGTAAAACCTTTATTCTCCTTACGTTTTAATAATCTATACATATGTGGTCCACTTTTTCTTTTAACACAGGGGTGTCAAACTGAGTTCCTGGAGGAGGAGGAGTTTAGTTCCAACCCTGCTCCAACACACAAGCCATGTAGTTTTCAGTTACCTGTATGCCTGAAGGACTTGAGTAGTTGGATCAGGTGTGTTTAATTAGGGTTGCATCTGAACTCTGCAGGCTCTAGCCCTCCAGGAATTGAGTTTGACACCCGTTTCAACAGTTTAACGATGGTCCTTTCTTCACAATGACTGGCACACAAGTGGTTTTAGATGAAGTGGCTGTCTGTCAGCTCAACAGAGGCTTGTGTGAATGAAGTCTCAGAGAATGTCAGCAGACAATGAGACACTACAGCACAGATGTTTGTCCACGAGCCAGTCAGTGTCAGCCTCCATAAACAAGGCATCAGTAAAACCTACAGGTGATTTCAGACTTCAGATTTGTGTTTGTGCACAGTAAGACGATGCAAATTTGATGAAACGATGTACAGCGACTGCTACATAAAAGCATTTTCAAAAACATACGGTGAGTGTTCTGCAATGCAAAGTTAGACTAACAGTTTTTAATTAAGGCAATTAGAGAAATGAATTTTTTTTTCTCAAAGATGAATGTGATACTTGAGCGTTCGCATGATACTCCGCTTTGCAGCAATGAGTAACCTAAAGACACTTCAGGAAGTAACGGACAGCGGGATCTGATTTCCAGAGCAGTGTTCATTTAAGGTCCAAGACCATGGAAGCTGGGTTCTCCAAGTAAGAGCGCCACAGGTTGGAGAAGCGGGACATGGTGGCACCGTCAATGACACGATGATCAGCAGACCAGCTGATGTTCATGATGTAAGCCTTCACTACCTCGTCACGGGAGTCAAACCTGGGCAGCACCTGCGATAAAGCAGAGAAATGGCTTTAGGCTTCTATGAAAATCCGCAGGCAAACAAGGTCCATTGTTTACGGTCAAGAGCGTAGTGGTGTATGAAGCACAGCTCACACAGAAGTCACTTTCAAACGAAGCTGCTTGCTGTTGATCAACGTGACAAGTTTACATGACTAACCTGAACCCAATGCAAAAATCAATTTCGGTATTTATTTTGGTTTCATAAAGTTCAGAAGAACTTTTACACCATTACAAAAGATTTATTGCATTTTAATTATTCTGAAATATCATGTGGTGTAACCATGAAGTAATTTGCATATTTCAATAAAACCTTAAATATTTGATAGTGTATATATTGTGTCAAAAAGTTATTTTAAGTGCATTTATCAGTAGTGTTTTTAGGAGTCGCACCACATGACATCTTACAATCTAAGCTAATCTCGTTATGTCATAAAAGGATCAAATTGTCCACTCTATAATATTTCATATTTGCGTGTTCATGTATGCATGATGGTTGCACCACATGACTTTGATTTAGTGAAAAAAAGAATTAAATGCAGCTAAGCCACATCATAATTTAAAATAAAAATAAACAATGAATAAATCATAAAAAATATATTTAAAGATTATGCCAAACAAAAAAATATTTTGTAACATTGGGATGTTTATACCACACTGACATTTTTTATGTTTATTTACAATTTTATGCCCAGTCCAAAAAAAAAAAACTAAAAATGTGCTCATAAAAAGATATGTTTCAGTTTCGATATCTATGAGCGTCATTTTAATGTATTTTTGAATAAATGGTACAGAAAGTGAGTATTTCACTTACTCTTTAAGATATTGTTGATATACTGGGTAATATTTACTGTAGGCACATGATGACAGTCTACACTAAAGAATACATCAAATCAACTTATTTATTGCATATCCAATAATTCAATAATTTAAATATATTTTTATTAATGGGTGAAGAAAACAAGCAGCTCACCTGGATCTTTCCCAAAGCTCCGATGGCCACCTCCGGGGGCAGAATCACTGGCTTGGCATACGTTCCTCCAATCTAAACAAAAAATGACTTTTAATTTGCCTTTGTTGAGAGATCTGATCATTGCTAGATAGCAAACAGAAGCTCACTGAAAGCCTGCTGTTGTGTGAGTGCTTAGCTTATAAAAGAAGCTCTCAGACTCATATATAACCTTCAAAACCGACATCTTAATGATCAAGAGGCCCAAAACAGGATGATACAGCATTCCAGGTAAAATACAGTGTGTCGTTTATGCAGCACCAGGGGCGTAAAAAAGCCCTGCAATCTGTTCACCCATTGAATGATGTTATGAAATTTGGAAATTGTTCGGAAAGCGGTTTAATCAGTTATTGTTGCAAAAGCTGCACACTTGCATCCAAAACTTGCATTGATCTGCATCCAAAGTCTAAAGCCACCGTGTGAGCGGAGTCTCACCGAGCCGATGTTGGAGAGAGTGAAGGTTCCTCCAGTGAGGTCAGAGGTGCCCAGCTGTCCGGATGAACCCAGGGCCTGCAGACGGTTGAGCTCCACAGCAATGTCAAAAACACTGAGGGCCTGAACGCTCTTCACATTGGGCACCAGGAGGCCCTGGGGAGTGTCCATCGCCAGGCCGATGTTATGAGACGCCTGACAACACGGAATATGTTACTCACGTTGGACTGTTTAGGACTTTTAAGCAAAGCGTGGTCTCCATATGAAAGGCTGTGATCGTGTGACTGAAGTGTTTTGGGGTTGGTCTTGCCTTGAATGTGATGTTCTGGCAGCCTTCATCCACAGAGGCATTGAGAACAGGAAACTGCAAGAGCCCGAGTGACGCGGCCTGAACAAACAAAACAGTGAGAATACAAGCTATAATTATAATCTGACTTCAAACACCTGGAGTTAAAGGAAAACTTCACCCAACGAAACAAAGCGGTGTCTACATTTGGTCACCCTCAGATTGAACACAAACGAAGACATTTTGAAGAATGTTGGTCAATGGTCCGCATTACCTCTCATGGTATGTTATTCTATGGAAGCCAATGGGTACCAAAAACTGTTTGGATACCTATATTCGTCTAAATATCTTCTTCAACAGAAGAAACAAACTCAAAACAGATTTGAAGCAACTTGAAGAGGAGTAAATCATGACAGAAATGTCATTTTTGGATGAACTATCCCTTTAATATTCACACAGTTGAAGCAAGTGTACACATTTAATTTCTCTCTCCCTCCAATATTTATTTTAATAAATATAGTGATTGTAAAGATCCATTCCATTTTTTTAAATGTTCAAAAATCATGTATTTTCCCTGCATTCCAATTAATATCAAACTGCAGATTAAACTATAATACCTAAAAAATACACACAATGCAACACAAAAATGATAACACAAAAACAAATAATGCAAAATAATTAAAGCGAAGTAATAATATTAATATTGTTAATAAAAGATTGGTAGATAAATAGTTAGTTACAAAAATGCATATTTATTAAAATGTGATCAATTTAGATTTCCATGTCTGGAAAAGTATTTGATCTGATAGCTTGGTGGTGCTTGAATGTTTAATGTGTCTGGACAGAAACAGGTGGCAGGGGTGGGAGGTAACAGGAGAGCACCTTGATGAAGAAAGGCATGTAGCTGAGTTTGACACCGCGAGACTCCGCCAGCTCTTTCAGCTCCGAGCGTAACCGCACCAGCTGCGTCAGGTCCACCTCATCACAGTAACCGAAGTGAGGAATCTTCAGAGCAGCAGTCATGGTCTTCACCATGGCCCTCTGGAAACCTGCGCTCACCACCATATGAAAGACGACAGGTGAATCAATGACAAATAAGAGTGTCACCACTTTAAAAAAGGGGATATCTTGTTGAGTCGAGTTAAAGACTATTCACACCAAGGACAATAACTAGAACTATGAAGTTTTAATATTTATGCTAATTATATGAGAAGTCATTAACACCACAATTATCATTCTTGGTGGAAACGGGTCTTAACTATCTTAAGCATTTAAAGCAGCAGATGGCAAAATTCAAACACATACATAAATATTTGAGCTTTGCTGTGGAGACTAATACAGGTTTTATATATATTTATCTTATTATTAATCCTTTATACAGATATTTTTTGTATTCATGCTTGTTTCATATGCTTTTAAATACCTGATGACTCAGAAAATGTCATGTTTAGTAACCAACCCAGTATCTAATATATAGAAGTGCACACGTTATTATTATTATTTTTTTTAAGTTTATTAATCTATTTATTCAAAGATTATTAAAAAGAAAAAAAATTGGGAGTCGCACCGCATGACAAACAACATGAGGGTGCGTAATTTTAATTTTTGGGAGAACTATCCTTTTATGTAGTTGTCTTTTATTTATTTTCTACTAGTATTTCTTAAATGTCATGCGGTGCGACTCCTAATTGTCTTTATTAAACATCCATGATTTTCAGTACTTTGAGTAAATAGATTAGGTTTTTTTAATACCTCTCCACATAAACTTTAAATATTTTGAAATTAAAAACGTGCTCATCACAGAAGAGGGGTTTTTTAAATGATTGTATGCATGACCCACGTAAAACAACACAAACCCTCACCGTTCAGAGGCTCTGTCCTGTCTTTCCCGGTGAAGACTGGTCTCGGGATCGCCGGAGGAGCCATGATGGGTCTCTTTTCTTTGGGTGGGGTATCTGCAGCGGGTGATGGGGTTTTCTGGACTTCATATGGGAGGATAGCTCCTGTCTGCTTGGCTAAGAAATTGATAATGTCCTCTTTCAAAATACGTCCATCTTTTCCCGTCCCGACCACCTCGCTTAGTTTAATCTAGCAGAGGACAGATATAAAGATCAGACCACAGTAAAGCCACAATCACAGGGTGTTGTAGGTTGGTTACAGCCTGATGCAATTTAAATTACATTGTTCTCCATGGCCAGACGGCGCACCGCTGGTGTCGCCTGGGTTTTTTGGCCTTTGATTTGCGATTGTGTATGGGATACTGCTGGAGTCTCCACCACATCCTCCTCTGGGGCGCCCTCTGCAGGACAGCAGGCCAAACAGTTACTACACAACGACAGAACTGGAAGGGCATTTCAAAGTCAGTATCAAGCATAGGAACCACAGCAGTCACTGACCAAGAGCTCTGTCCGTTTCAATGTCCACAAGAGGTGAACCAACATGTGCGATAGCATCTTCGTCATAATACAGCTTACGGATGATGCCGTCGTAACGGCTCGTGATGGTGACGGATGCTTTGTCGCTCTGGACTTCACAAATGCTGTCAAACTGGGAGACTCGGTCCCCTTCCTTGACATACCTGCATAACGACAGAGAAGCAAAATAACAGCATCATTTTATTTGGGATATGCACCTTTGCTAATTAATGCAATCTTTTGCACCACTAATGTTTCTGCCATAATTAGCATTTTTGTTAACATATTTTGATGAAAATATTAATAATGCTGCTGTTTTGAAGTTGCAATTAAATTCAAATATAATTTATAAATGCAGGTTATGGATCTTCTTGAGTAGAATTGTAAACAATTTTGGTAATGCTTTCTATGAAGCCCTTATTTAGAATACATGATCAGGAATGAATAATGCATTATAAATAATTTAATAATATATTGTCTCATCTCATTAATATTCATTAGAACTGTTTTAATGTGTAATATTTATTTATTTGTGGTTCTAGTTTTAAAAAGTACAATCATTAATAACACAAACATGATTCATCCACTTAAGTTACAATGGATTATATTTCTCAGAATTATATTGCATTATAAGTCTCATATTTTGCTTTACTTAAAGTGGGCAAATACCACTTATAAGTCATAATAAGAAGAATGTTTTTTCTCAAACAGCCATAAGATCGCACTTCAGATCAATTGTATAATATTTGATATATTATTGTATATTATTATAAATGACGTAGATTTAATAAAGTGTTCATTGTTTGTGTTGTAGATAATCATACTCCTAAAAAGTTAAAATCACAAATAAGTAGATATTAGGATGCATTATACTTTGCTTTTGTGATTATTGATTTTCATTAGATATTTTTAGTATTTTTTTATAATGCATTCATTATAATGCCTTAAGAATTCCCTTATAATGTGTTACAAAAACGGGCTTCATAGAAAGTGCTACCACATTTTTTTAAATTGACCCTAAAGAAACACGGTTTTTATTATGCTTTACAAAACAAAAATGACAACTGTTCACTTTACAATAAGCTGTAATAAAATTACTAATTTCAAGTTTTCGGTTAACAATAATAAATCCTTTATAAAAAAAATTGTCACAAATATCTATTGCTTCTTCCATTTCATTGTAACTTTAATGAGCAAAAGTTACATCGCATTATTTATGCAA
>JAUMHP010000029.1:562001-604031 GCA_032361065.1 Enteromius trimaculatus
GCCTAATTTAGATATCACTTTTTTTTTAACCGACTACCGACAACGTTGACCGGTTAACGTTGATACGGTCAACCACCGGTCAAACGGTCATCGGTTAACATCCCTACTATATAGTCAACATTGGCTTGGCACCTGCACTAGTACCTACCATAATTGGATAGTTAAGTACATAGTGCATAAAGAATAGTATGTCATTTGGGACACAACTTTTGTGTTCTAAGCTGAATTAAGTTTAATTTAATTGTCCATTGCTCCCTGTGCGTTAGATATCGTTTGAAGGTCACTAATTGACAATATGTGTTATTTAGAACACCTTTCAGTGTCACTATACACAGGTGGAACTTGTCTCATGCATATTAGAAGTATTTGAGGTATGGCGACAAAGAAAATACAAATTACACGTCAATGCACTATTCATTTAATTAAAGTAAAGGGTCATATTTTAAAGTGCTAAACTGAGCGATATTGGTCTGTTGCAATGTTTAATATGACGTTTTTGTCTGTACTCACAATAGTTGCAGTTAAATAGTAAAATGTTGCCTCTAGTGCACTTCATACCCATAAACAACTGTATTCAAACCACACATGGGACTAATTAATCTCAATAATAATGCTGCTGCCTCAACCTGCATTTTTATTATTTAAACTTAACTTGTTTTAGTGCTTAAGGGATGTGCAATGACTTGTGGGTAAATTTCCCTCTCCACTTCCTGTGAAATGACCTATCAGAGTACCCTCCTTCCCTTTCCTTTAGAGCCATGTGCTGTTCTTTCATCCCTCTGCAGTGGCTCCCTGAAGCATGCGCGTAGAATACGCAGGGACATGTGGTCACAGCTCTAGTATTTCTTATTATTCTAACTGAATTAAGTGGAACAATGTTAGAATTTGATGTGAAAAATTACAATTTAAGAAATATAGTGGGAAATTACATCTGTTTTGTTGTATACAGCAACTCCTTTTCAGTTAATCATTTCTACATGTTTTCTAGTAACAGAGCACTTTATTATAAGACAGTGTAAGTGAGAGAACATCTGTAACTTTGTTCAGACTGGGGGAATTGTAATATTTAGCCTAATAATTGTTTATTATGCATTTTTGCACATTCAGAAGTATAGATTTTAGTCTGTGTATACTGTCAATTATAGTTTTTATTAAGAAAATCTGCAAAAATTACTATTGGCAGGTTACACTTACAAAGCAACAACAAAAAGCACTTTATAAGACTCTAAAGCATCGTAACTTGGCCTTACTTTATATACATAAAACAAAACAAAAAACATGGAAGTACATTTTATGTTGGAGGCGTATCTCATATTAATAGAGTTGTGGCTTGTATGTGGGACACAGACAGTACCTTCACTTCACATGTCACTTAAGATGGCAGATAACCCTGTTAAGTGCACTTCGCAGGGTGCACCTCTAGTGTTTCTTTAGTGTACTAGCCTTCATTTTGAACTGTAGGTCATGCATTCTGTACAAAATACTGCACTAGTGTTTAGCAGTTTAGTTGCCACTGTACTACTGTTTCATCAGTATGGTGTACTAAAGATTTCTTAGGTTTAGTTAGTGTACTTCAGGTAACTTACTGTACTAGTTTTACCTTCTGCAGTAGTGTCCGTTAAAAGATATCACCTTTTCTCCACATTAGACTTTAATTCATGAAACTAGTACAAAACCGATTGCTAACAGACCATTTGTGAATACCTCATAAAGAGAGGCCAGGTGTGTAGTTGAAATAGCTCTTTTAGCTTTAGTCAAATTACAGAAAGTGCACTTAAATGGGAACCTGCGCGTAAGCGGGCGCGCACACGAGCGTTCTGTGCCCGAGCGCTGTTCATATGCAAATATGAAGCTCGTCACTACACTACTATACTCGGTCCTTCCTCACGCGCTCCTTCCTTTGTTCATAAACTTTCTTTGTTAGGAGGCCACAGTTGGGAGTTTTCCACTCTTTTGTTCAACTAACGAGTAGTGATTTACATTATTATACACAAATTCACTTTTAATATCTCTATTCAGAGCCGTTGGTAAGACTTGACAGGAGCCCCTGACAACAGTCAACAAACAAACGGCGGATAATGAAAAGTTACTCTAACCGAGGACTATAATAAAACACAGCCGATGGTTAAAACCATAATGTGCTTATAACAGTTCATAAAACTATAATTTCATACAGTCCGTGTTTATACAGAAAGAGCACTTAGAAACGCATAAATGTGACCCTGGACGGGGAAACCAGCAATGATGAGCTTTCCATGTATGTTTTGTTAAGACAGGAAATATATGGCCCAAATACAACTATTTAAAAATATGTGCAAAAAAATCAAAATATTAAAAAAATCGTCTGTTCAAATAATAATCTTAGCAATGCATATTAGTACCAAAAATTAAGTTTTGATATATTTACGTTGGCCAATGTGCGAAATATCTTTACATAATATCCTAATGATTTTTGAAATAAAAGAAAAATCGATTATTTTGACCCAAACAGTGTATTTATTGTTGGCTTTACCCGTGCAACTTGTGTTAGGACCGGTTTTGTGCTCCAGGGTCACAAACGCATACATAAACGAATACAAATGATATCCGCAGCATTAGCGACCCATGTGCTTCCAGCTCACCTGTGTGGGTCCTGATGTGCGCCTTCAGGTGGGATGATTTGCCGTACACCCTGTCACACCCGTCGAAGGTACAGGGGTGACGCTTGGTGGGGGAGCGGGGTGCACCCCCTCCTCCCCAAATCTGCTGAGGGGTGTTATTGTACTGTCCCGGGACAGGGGTGGCAGAGGGGGTCATGGTCGGCGTTGGGGTGGTGGAGTCAGACAACGTGGTGTAGCCGCTCTCTCCGCACGACGAGTTGCTGCTTTCGGAGTAGGCCGACATGGGACGAAACTTGCCGTGCAGGTCGGTGAGGATCTCCGCCACCGTCATCATGTTGGCCCCCTCTAAACGGAGCGTCTCCCGCACCTCCCTGTCCTCGCTCGACCCGTCTGCCTCGCCGGCAGGAAGGCCCTGAGGAGGGGCCTGAGCCGCACCAGACACCGGGGTGGGTCGATGGAGGACGGGACCGCTGGATATCGACACCAGACACTCGGCGGCCAGATAATCCGAATAGGCGAACGACATTTTATCAAGACTGCGTTTAACGACAAAGCAAAAGTTACGACGGAGAGCCTCGTTTCCTGAGTGCGTTCGGTTCTTCTCCAAAGACTTTTAACTCGTTGCTTTTTCTCATCAGCGGCGGACTCTGCTATCTATCTATAGTAAATACAAACAAAACAAACGATAAAAATACCCCAAAATAAGTAAAAAATAATACGCTACCGGCGTGTCTGCGTTTCAAACCCCAACGTGGTGTCCTACATTGCCCCTCGTTTCATTGTGTCTGCTGCTAGAACCGGCAAAGCCCACGCCACGCCCCCCGGTAGCGAGTTTAGTAATCCTACTACGAAGAAGGCTTGGCTTATGAATATTAATTACGCAACGCTTCGTTCTCCCACTAGTCGCCACGGATTGGCTGAAAGGCAGACGTGAGTAAGTAGGCGGTGCTCAGCAAGCGAATAAACGAATCACGACGAGCTCATGAATATTAAAATATGATGCGTGACAGGACGCTTTAGAGAGGTTACTAAGCAACTGAATTGATTTTTACACACTAACATTTACCGTAGTAGGATTCGTAGTAAGTTAAATTTCGCCAGCGTGCAAAGAGAAACACGCACCAAGTGACGTGGTGTGCTGACGAGCGATACGGGCGTTGACCAAAAAGAGACCATTTAATAGTAAGCTAAATGACTCTGTGAGAAAAAAGAAAAAGAAAAAAATCAGAGTACAGTTTGCTTCGCATAATGTCCTTTGTGGAGTAAAAGATATGACTGGCATAATAACATAATTAATTAGCACTTCATGACGTCATTGTATAAATGAACCGCGGCGTCCTCTTTAGGCTAACGTTATATGTTCATAGGAAGCTAATCTACAACACAAGCCATCTTACATGATGAAGTTAGCGCGTAGTTCATGAAATTCAATGTTTATTCTTTTCAGTTTACACCAAAGATAGGGGCCCCATTTAGACTTCTAAGATCTAACATCTTTTAAGAAATCCTCAATTTTCTGCAGTTTTCAAACAACATCCATTCTCTATATACTGTTGCAAAATAATCACCTCAGTAGACTGGATCAAGGTCATCAATACAGGCCTTCCAAAAACCAGAGAATATCATATTTAATAGTAATATGTACTGTAACTAGTTCAGTTGCTTTATTAAAATAATGTATTCAGTTGGATTTCATACCTTTGGACTACTTTTCAAAATCCTTTTTCAACTGTTGGCAGGGTTAACCTTACAGTACTACTAAATGATTAATGTCAGACTTTCAAAATCTTTCATCTCTTGAATTAACGTTATAATTATTTAATTTTAAAGCACAGCCACCACAAAATCAGACTTTTGCACCTCTTTTTTTATTATATAATTTTCTGAGAATAAATACAGATTTAAATTCATAATAAGACACAGTTTAAAGGGCCTATATGATAGAATTTTTAATCAAATCTTTGCATAGCTGTATGAAAGTAAACACTGGCATCTAACAATGGCTTGGGGGGAAAATGTTAACCTTAATAAAAAAGAAAGCATATGCATAAGACCAAATATAAAATAAAACAGTTATCAAGTAAACATGTGTCTTGTTGCATGTCCTAAAAACGCTTTTTTTTAGCACAGTCAATGCAACTTAGGAAAGCAAATATTCAGATAACCTCCTTTGTTATCATTAACATTTTCATAGCGACATACATACATAACATGGTGAGAACACACAACATACAGTCACAAAAGATAAAGTAGGGCAACCTAAAAGCTCCAACAGATGCTGTGAATCATGCATGATGGTCTCCTCCCTTTTTTGTCCATCATATTAAAGGTGCAGCGGAAAAATAGGTATTGCTGTGGAGATAATGGAATAGAGCATTAGTAGGTCAGTGAATATAAAGGCTAGTTACTTCATGCAGTGTGCTGTTTGTGTTATGTATGGTGCATAAGACACCAAAAGACACCATGAATACCACACACACAAAAACACATACACACATGTTGGGTTTACAATAAAAGACAAAATTCTCTTAAAGTTATAATATCTGCACCTTTGCTGCAGCTTTGTGCTGAAGTTATTTTGTTATAGGAGTTTCTATGGAACAAGAAAAAGATACAAAATAAAAATACTTTTGTTCTATCCCCTGACCTCCTCAACTGGCCCATAACTTCACCGCTAGCCCAGCAGATGGTGCCACTGAAATGTACTGAGAGACAGACAAGCCCTAAATTGTGCTATATATTAAACTTATGTCTGTACAACTTACTATCACTTAAACTTAGGCATTTAACCTTGTAAATCTTGACATATGAAATACACTCTCAGAAATATTAGTGTACATATTTGAACCTAATATGTATAAAAGTGTACCTTTTAAAAAGGCATACTCGAGGAGGAAAAACACCTCAATTGTCACTGTACCAATAATATATCTAAACTATTTAAATGCTTAGTTTATGATCTTTTTGTTTTATGTATAAGTGAGGGAAAAACATATGCATTAAAGTCTTGAATCAGTGTGAATGCAGTGTTTCTCTTGAAATTATACTAACGATATAAAAGTTATTCATAAAATCAAAAATGCCAAAGCAAAAATACACATGTGCCTGAAGGAGGACATTTTTACGAAAGGCCTTTTACTGGCTAAACTCACAGCGGAAAGTTTGGAAAGTAATTAATGTTATAAAAGAAATAATATTAACAAATTTCTTGCAAATTCACGAGCATGTTATGAGAATGCAGAGGCGCAGTTCAAGATGTTCATCGGTATGCTGTGCGATTTTGTTAGCTGGATGGTCCCCTGGTGGGCATCTGTCCTCTGATTGGTGTCTGAGTGTCCAGTGGGTTTTTACAGAGGCTTAACTCAACATCTATCCATTCACTTATGTGCTCATATTTTCCTAGTGATGTCCTCTTCTACGCAGTGCAGGGTATTACTTTGAATCCCATCACCTATGGCTATGTCTCCGGTCTATCTTGTGCTCAGAGATCTCTGTTTGATTATATTGCTCATCTTTTTCAGTGGTAAGTGTTTAATATGCTCTTCTTTAATATCTTTGTTTGATTATTAAGAGAAAATATAGAATTGTAAGTATTTTTTGGATGTTTTTTAAAGCTGACTGCCACAAACTGCACCAAGATCAACTTTGCAAGTCAACTTGCCCTGGTAAGAGTATACATAAATGTTAATAAATATGTTTTTGCTATTCATCCATACATATTCAGATAGATATTCCACACAAACATTTATCTAAGTGTTTATGTAAGCATTAAATAAAACATACAAAAGTCCCTAGATTGATATTTTTCCCAATTTAGCTCACTTCTGGGTATCTGATTTATTTTTACAGATGTGCAGAAAGGGCAAAGGCACACATATAGATACAGTACAACCATAGCAAGTGCCTGGAAAGGTCCTTCATCGGGAGGCAGTCAGTTAGCTTTGGACTGTGTTGTTGACATTGATGTACGACCAGGGTGTCCAGAAATTATATTAAAGGTATGTTCTGTTCTATCAGTCATATGTAATCATTTTGTCATGCATATATGCCTATATTTTGTTTCATGTTTGCAATCCTGTATCATGAATTCCATAATTGTTTTATTTATTTGTATGTAGTTAAGGAACATTCAAATCAAGCACAGCTCATCTAAAAGAGACAATTTGGTGCTACGCTTGAAGAACATAAGGTGAGTTAAATTCCTTTTGTTGTGCTTCACTCACACCTTTTCTGTCTTTGCATTCCGTTATTACAAATGTCATGTAATTTATCTGTCAGAATGTCAGAATTGAACACAATACTTCATTTGATGACTATACTCACACGCTATTGCTGCTGTAGAGAGTTGTTAAGAGGTTGAAGGTCCATCTGGTGTTTTGATTTCTCAGAGAGTCATTGGAGAAGAACCCCCTGCGGTTCTGGCTCGAGGGGGGAAAGGTCACTAAGCTCTGCTCACAGGAGGCTGAGCAGGTGTGGACCCTCAACATCAAGAGGTCCATTCTGAGCATGTTCCAGACCTCTCACTCCGAACGAGCCAGAGAGACAGTGAAGGAGGTGAGAGGAACCACATGCAAGTTTGTAGTTCGCTTTTATACAAAAATGTTATGCCCATTTCTGAGATTATATCTGAGGCATAAATGTAGAGTTTGTAAAAAAAAAAATAAATAAATAAATAAAGTGGTTATTTAAATAAAGCAATGCATTCAAAAGTTTAGTGTCAGTAAGATTTTTCATTTAGAAATTAATACTTTAACTCAGGAAAGAATTCATTAAATTGATAAAAAAATGACATTTATTATGTTACAAAAGTTTTCAGATATTTCTATTAATAAAAATTGCATTTCCACAAAATATTAGCACAGCCGTTTTCAACATTGATAAGAAGTAAGCATATTAGAATATTTTTTTTTATTTTTTGTGACACTGAAGACTCATTAAATCATAGGAATAAATTAAAATTTAAAACGTAGAGAATATAAAATATATTATATTAAAACAATTATTTCATTTACTTTTAAAAAATATAAAGTTGCCATTGTAAGATATAAATTCAAAAGCGTGAGAAATATGTGTGTATTTATGACAAACAAGTTGCAACATTTATTGTTTTTGAATTCAGTTTGTGTGAATATGATGTCTCTGCAGATGGATGTGTATGGGACTTGTATGAGTTCTTATGAACAGAGAGGACCATCAGTGGTGAAGAGCCGAAACCTCCAGCAGTGCCTCGGTGACAGAATCCATCAGTTTTGGAGGCACTCTGTCCCTTTGAAGGAGGCCATGGTGAGCCCCACTTTTTTTTAACATTCACACAACTGACCCACTGTGAACTGCTTTCAGTTTGAGTTGCTCTTTATGTTGATTAGACAGTGAGCACCAGCCTCACTTGCGTCCAGTTCTATGATGGAGCAGTGCTGAAGAAGGTCAACTGTACAGAAACAGTGTCACTGGTTCCTCTGCCAGGCCTGGTAGAAGCAACAGAAACTAAAACCGTTTCAAGCCTAACTCTCCTCAGAACCCTTGAAGTCATTCCAATGGATCTGGGTAAGACTGAGATGGCTTTTGACGTTGTTGATCCAGTGCAGTCAAATCAACCTTTTAATCTGTGTTTTTTAATTTAATTGAATAAAAAATGACTGTTGACTACTTTTTGATGTAAAAATGTAAGCAACATGATGGCGACATACAATTTGTGAATGAACCGCTTTAGACAACTCTTTTGATCAATGAATTTGTCAAACTGGTTCAAAGACAGCTCTAAATGATTCATTTCACAAATAATTAATCTAAATCTAAAATAATGTGCAGTGGAAATCTAAACAAATTTAAAATAATGTAATGCATCGTTTACTTAACAGTTACGAAACGATGATTATGTTGATGCAGTGTTAATCTATAGTTATTTGGACGTTGCATACAGACTCAAACCTTTCGTTTTTTTCTATCTGGCTTTGGATTTTTTATTGTATGAAAATAATGCCCATTATATATTGGTTAACATGTGTTACCTGTTCTTTCGTATATAAAGTGTAATGATCTCCTCTGTTATGACAGGGCAGAACACTGGTTACTTGACCAGTATTGTGTTTGAGGCTGAAGACAGATACGGTGGACCATCGGTTCAAGAGGTTTCCAACACAGTGAGGAGACTGTGTGCTCATCTTGCAGATCAACAGCAGGTCAGGCACTGGCTTACTGCGTTGAAGCTTTTCTTTCTTTCAAGATTGGTCAGTTTCTCTCACTCTTCTCCATCCCCCTTAGCAATCAGAGCTTCTGCTGAATCTGGTGCTTCAGTTGAGAACCTTGTCATCCCGTCAGTTGAGAGACCTGTGGCAGGAAGCCTCCTTCAAATGTCGAGATGACTGGTTGGTCCTTTAACAATTAATAAATACATTCAAAATAACATAAAACATTAGGTTTTGTTAATATATTCTGTGACTTCATATACATCAAAGAATACTGTGATAAAATCATGGTACACACTCCAAAAATAGTAATATTTTGACCTGATCAGATACAAAATTAATATTAAATTCAATAGAAATTCAAATTTTTTGTGAAATTGTTGCTTTTATAAGTGAAAAATAATTTAGATATTTTGCTTTTTAATATTAGGGGATTAACAATTTGATTTTGCATTCACCTGAAAAACGTTTCATTTTTTTTGCGATGGGAATAATATGAGGAGGGAGGATGCAACGTTTCTCTGGGAGTGCAATACATTTGTGAAAGAACTCAAGAACACAGAAGTTCTTTTAAAATGAATGCAGTGCTTTTGCAAGAGAAGGCAAATATTTTACGAAAAACACAGTTTCACTGGAGAATACTTTTGCAAAAAAAACTCATTTACTTCTTACATAAAGGTTTGAAAGTTTTATTTAAAAAAAAATGCAAATATTTTGCATTATAAAGCTATTAGATTTATATTCCCATTATAGAGAAATCGCAGTGATTGTTTTAAATATATGTTATATTTTCATTTTCATATTTTCATGTTGATTCTGGTGTTATGGCAGGCAGCCTCTTGTAGATGCACTGTCAGCCTGTGGAACTGAGGATTGCACCCTTGTCACTACAAACCTGATCATCAACAAAGAAATCGACCAGGAACATGTTCTACCTCTTCTCAATACTATCAGTTTTGCTTCCCATCCTACCTCGTCCATGTTGAGCCACCTCAGTGTATGTTTTTAAGTCCTTCAGTAGAATAATTAAAGTAATTGTAATGCAAAAGTGAAAGCTTCTTAAACAGAGTGCTGTTCTGCTGGCCTTTTCTCCTCCAGGCTTTGCTACAGATACCTCTTATCCATCCAAAAGCTCTACTGGTTGTGTCTTCACTGGTCCACGGCCTTTGTCAGTGGGAACAGGGTCCATGTAATGACATCTCTGAAGTCCAGCAGTTCATCCTTGTTCTGAAGCAGAGTCTTGATGCAGGATGTGAAGTGGATGATCATTTGCAGATCACAGAGGTACAGTCAGTGCTGAGGGGATTACAAATTGTTCTTTACTCATGACAACTTGTTGAAAATTATGTAATAAATACTTATTTTAGATAATGTATTCTGACAATATAGTTATAGATATAGTTATCTACAATTGTTTGTAGATTTGAGAAGGATACCAATGACCCTTCAGAGAACTAGATTAAAGGATTAATCAAAGTTCTATGCTAATTGAATGCCGATTAGCATATTCATTACTCCCAAAAAACAATTTGTGATTGTGATGGTGTAGTTATGTTGAGACACTTACAGTGGAAACGAATGGGTTAAAGTTTTTGCTGAGTGCATGCCTCATTGTAAAAGATTTTTGCTTTTTACATAGGAATAGTGGGAGTAATGTTTTTTTGTGAATGCCACAAATGGATGCATTTCATACTTAACCCAGAATATTGTTTTAAAGTGCTCTGTACCTCTGCGCAGCTGCTGCATGTGTTGAAAGCAGTGGAGAATGCCGGAGCGGCTGCATCGGATCTCATCCCCACGCTGAGCCGCTGTGTGCACAATCAGTCTGTGCCGCTGGAGCTTCGGCTGGCGGCTGTACGAGCATTCAGGAGAATTCCATGCCATCATGATGTCGGTATCATCAAACAATTTAGGACACACTGTATATGTAACACTTGAAACAGATACATGTGCTAACACGTTTATATTGATGTTATTGTAATTATGGCATGACGTATGTTCTTGCATCGTGTGCTTTATGTTATCAGAGGACAGCTCTTGCTCAGGCATTTCAAAGTCAGCAGGAGAATGTGGAGCTTAGAATCGCAGCATATCAGCAGCTCATGACCTGTCCAAGCCAGGAGATTTTCACAATTGTGAAGACAACGTTGAGCAATGAGAAGTCTAGTCAAGGTATTGAGTTATCGAATAGTATTTATTATCATTAACTCAAATGTTTAACATTTAAATTTTACATTTAAATTCTCATAGTATTATTCTGTTCACATAATATATTTAAAATAAAAAAACAAAAGCGTGTTCTGTACAGATAAATTAACAATACGACTATGTCTGCATAAGTAGTGAGTCACAAAAGTTACCATTTCTTGAGAATGATCCAAATATGTTCTGCATGGAAGAGGTTTCATATTTTTCTAGCACTCTGCAGCTGTAAAGTGATAAATTCTCTTTGGTATCTCGTCAGTTGGGGCATTTGTTTGGAGTCACCTATTCAATATCCAAAAAACAGAAGATCCTTTGAAAAAGGACCTAATGGAGTCACTGCCGGACGATATCTTAAGTAAAGACTTTGAAGCTGAAACATGGAAATATTCTTCACATATGGACTATACAGTGGACACAGGTACTAGACTACACACTGTTTAATTTCCATTTGTTTCCAGTATTTTTTTACACAGATTTTGTAATGTGTGTGTTTTTATCTCCAGGAGTTGCTGCTGCTAACATCGAGGGAGCTGTAGTTTTCTCACCTGAATCTTTTCTTCCACGTTATGCAATGGCAAATCTGACCGTTCACATCCTAGGCAGAGCATTCAATCTTCTGGAGGTGAAAATCATAAATCATGTTTGCATCATAAAAATCTAAATTGCCCCTATTTACTATAATTTTCCTGGTCTAATTAATTATTTTTTTAGATCAGCCTAAGAATGGAAAACCTTGAGCTTGTTCTGAAGAAACTCTTTGAGGAGCACCCTCTAGCATCTGCTGATCACTCCAGACCTAGCGGTCAAACAGACTCTATGAGGCATGAACAGTACGGTCGAAACAGGGGCGAGAAACAAGGAGGCAGTGATGGCTGTGAGTCCATCAAGACTAAGGTGAGAGTCTTGCAGATTATGATTTTGTGTCTGTTATTTGGCTCCACATCAGGGATGACCAACATTTCTGTTTAAGTTCACAGAGCAAAGGAAAAGAGACAGTAGCCTCCGATGCTGGATGAATGTGAAGATGTTTGGCAAAGACCTCGCCTTTATGACCTGTGATGACCTCCATGCGTATCAAAGAAAGCTGTCACTTAATACAGCTGGTTTTGTTGTCAAGTTGTTAAAAGTAAGCTCAAATTTTCACTATTAACTATCTATCACCTACAACTTTTGCCTCATTACACTCCTAATTGGCTGCAAATTAGTAGTTTAGGCATGGGATAAGGTTAAAAGGTCTTAATAATTGTTGATCAAATAAAATTTTACCTTTACTTTTTCAATATTATAGCTACAAAATGTGAACAATATGCATTATTTTAGTGTGAATAAATCACTTACTATACCATCATAAATACATGTGACTAAAAATGATAAAACCTTCATACAAGTTTAAACAGAAGAATAAATGTACCATTACATCTTGATGTGGTGAAAAACTTTACACTAAAATGCTGTTGAATTAGCTTAATTTGGTTTGAACCCTGAATATTTTTTTAAAGACAAATAAAATAATTGTCACCTTATCGTATTAGCAAAAAATCTAAATATGTCTTTTGTATATTTTCCACTTTTATGTTGTAATGCTATAATAAGTTTTGATGTCTTTCCTTTTCCCAGGGTCAGGAGATTAAAATCAGCCAAAGGCCAATTGTTCTGGCGGAGGAACTGCTTTTACCATCTCTCTCTGGATTACCCATGAGGCTGAGCATCAATATGTCCACTCTGTTCTCCCTCAGACTTAAAGGCATCGCTAACTATAAGAATTGGTCGCATTTCTCTCTGGCTGGCTATGTCAAACCAAAGTATGTGTGATGAAGTTTTGAAAAGTAGTCAAGTTGAAGCCATGATGGCAAGTCATCTCCTGTTTGTGATTTTACACAGTGCACTGGTTGCCATCTCTGTGAGAGCTGGAGTGGATGGAGCGTTTGGTCGTGTAGGATTAGAGTGGGTCTCTCAACTCAAAACCTTCACCAGTTTGGATGGAGCTGTATATCTACACCATGGACAGAGCCTGAAGGTGGTTCTCAATACTCCAGAAGATGTCATGGATGTACTGACCTTCAAGTATGAACAGGTTTTATGTTTTAATATATATAATAATTTTGATATGTTATTTGGGAGAAATTATGGTACAAATGTTCTGATACCATTATGAAAATTATTATAATAAAAAAAAGCTACTTGTTTCTGAAAATGTGTAAAAAAAACAAAAAACAAAAAAAAACATTGTCATGTCAAGTGGTGTGACTATAATCCAGAACGTCAGAAACAGGACGTTAAATCAGTTATATTATATCAATTATATAAAATGTCATCTAAAATAAAATATACTGTAAGAATAATTATTTATACAAATTTGTACTTTTTAGGATGTATACACTTACAAGTATTTAATATGTAATGACAATATGTTATTACGGTAACACTTTTAACCTATTAGTTGCTTATTAGCATGCATATTACTAGAATATTGGCCATTATTAGTGCTAATAACGCCTTTTTCTGCATGACCTTATTCTACATCCCTAATCCTACCCAGAACCTAAACTTAACAACTACCTTACTAGCTATTAATAAGCAGTAAGAATGTATTGTGGGAAAAGTAATTAATAGTTGTAGTTAAGTGTTACCTATTCTAAAGTGTTACCGTTACTACTTACACTGTACATTGTAATTCAGTTTAATTCTGGAAAGACTTATATATATTGTAAACCGAAAAAAACCCAACAACATTTCTAAAAACTTTCTGGGGATAAAAAGAAGGAAAGAAATAATATTTTTCTTAAATGTAGACTCTTTTATTTGTAACTGACCCATAAACAGTTGCTTTATCTTGACTCTAAAATTACCACTTGATCATCTACACAAAAAAAGCTCCAGAATGTTTCGTGTAAGTGGGGACAGTAAAGAGGAGCTCATAGCTACAAGAAACCTCAGAGAGAAGAGCACTTGCACGCCTAAAACATGTGAGTTTATTTAAAAAACATCAAATATATATTTCTTTACTTTTTTTTTTTTGTGGAAAGAACTAAAAGACCATTTGATGTAGACATATTTGTATATTTATTTGCAGGGTCTAAGATGGTTGGATGGCAGTTATGTTCTGATGTCACTTATCCTTTGACACCGATGGGAAAAGGCTTTCCAGCTCTGGGCCCAGTTCTTTTTTCTCTCAGACTGCAAAAACTGGACAAAGGTCTTAATCAGTACCTCTTGGAGGCAGCCTATACTTTTGTACCCCAGGTAGGGAAGATTTCTGACTATCCTTCTGAGATAAGGTAAGAATAACTCTCATTAAATTGCTCTTTCTGGTCTTGGATCTTCGACAGAGGAATTCCTGGATGCCGCTGGAAGCCACTCTGCTGCTCTTTCTTGGCACACCACAATCCACTTTCCCCAGAGACATGTCCCTGGATGTCAATCTCAGTCCAAAAAGGCTGATTCTGAAAATAACACATCCTCGAAAAACCATTCTCATTCAAGGTTTCAAAACTACTTAAAATGTATATCCTTATGGGTATTTTTAAGGCTGAATTCAAACTTGAACGTGATACAATGGTATTGATGTAAGATTTACTTTATTAAATGATTGTTGTTTAGGATATTTTCCCATCTTTTTTATCACAGCGCAGACTGAAGAATTAAACAGTCAACACTCAGGCAGAATCGAACTTCTGATAGACAACATCCACCATTATTTTATCAAGGTGAGTGAGAAAACATTTGCTTGTTTATGATCAATTTCAGAGTGTGAAGAAGAGCTATTGTGCTGTGTTATTGTAGATCTTGTTTTATTCATTAAATCATTCACCACTGTGCCCAAGGGACTGCTGGAGACAGTGAATCTTCCTTCAGAGACGAGAGCCCACTTTCATCTTGATGCCAAAGTAGTAGCAGATGGGCATCCATTCTCCCTCTCAGTCAACACCACACATGCTCGCAGCAGGAGGTTCATAATACAGGCTTTGCTTAAAAATGTCTTCAATAAGGAAGCATCGCTTTCAGGCAAGAATTAGCTAAGACTTTTTTAACGGTTCCATAAGTTTGTTTTTTCCCATTCACTTATTCATTTTTCATTTACTGGGGATTTGTCAGTATAAAGTTCCAACCAAGCTGACGAGCTCTGAGATGATTCACAACATTAGAAACTGTGCTACTCTTCATATGAGCATTAGAAATGACTTAGAATGATTTTTACAGCATATGACTTTTTTTTATACAATCACTAAGACACTTTTCTTAGTACTAAAAGGGGTCATATGATGTTGCTAAAAAACATTATTTGGTGTAATTCAATGTTTTTTATGTGGTTTAAAGTTCAAAAACACACTATTTTCCACATACTGTACATTATTTCTTCTCCTCTAAGCCCCACCTTCCTGAAACAGGTCAATTTGTACACAGCTCATCGTTCTAAAAAAGCAATGTGTGCTCTGATTGGCCAGCTATCTAGTGCATTGTGATTGGCCGAATACAGCAAGCATCTGACAGAAATGTTACACCCCTCACCATAACATGATCTAGTTTCCTGGCGCTACGACACAAAAACAATAAAACTATTACAAATGAGGCATTTGCTGCATCCAGTGGGGACATAATTACTGATTATCATGACTTAGTACTGTCTTGTTACTCATCATGTTGCATCGCGCCTCATAAACCGTGTCTGCATTTTTGATCGGAGAAACAACAAACAAGTACTACTGCTCAAAACTCGTGATTGAATCGTAATAGCAGGTTCTTTTAATAAGAAAACATAACTTACTTAAAGGTTGTGAGTCAGAAGCACCAGACTGTCCTTGCAAAGTTGGAAATGGATGGAGGGACAGACAGATTGACTGATAGATCGATAGACCAATTGATATATTGATAGATATACAGACAGATGGATGGATGGATAGTGGGTAGGTAGGTAGATCTGTTTCCAAAGATTTATACGTCTTAGTATTTAATTTCTCTATGGACAAAATGAATGTGATTTTTATTTCCAGAACCATAACACAACATAGTTGTTACTTCCTGAAACAAAATTGGAACAGTTGGAACATAATTTATTGTGATGTGATGACTCTTGGCCAACTTTTTATGTTCTGCTTCCCTTCACAGTGCAGTTGGAGAGAAGTCTGGAAGATGGCCAGAGACAGTATTCTATAGATGCTGGCTTTCTCTTGCCAAGTGCTGTCAGCATGAGAGCTCTTGGGTTACTGAGGCAAAGGGGCCCAGAGTGGAGCTCTGCTGTGAGGGTCAGGTATGGTGTACAAGGTAAGTGATTTCTATAATCTATAATAATAACCTAACACTTTAAGACTGCAGTGCAACAGAGTGTTCATTCACTTACTGTATTTATTTTTTTAGAGGATTCACAGAACATGCAGGAGTGTCACATGACCCAGAACCTCCACAGCGAGTCTGACCCAGTCCAGACATACCGTATAACAGCAGCGCATGAACTACACTGTTCCCATTTCACCAACATTAACCACAAGGTCAAATTTAACGTCTTGCAAATACAATGGTTTCACAGGTTTAATAAGTTTCCCGCAATTGATTCTTTTACTGATTCCCATTTGGGTTTTGCACTGTAATGCACATAATATGGTTCATGATCAAATAAATGGGAAACCTTTGATTAGAGGATTGTTTCCACCAACAGATTCACCTTAAACATGAACGGAGCCCAATCAACGTCCAGTCATCACTTGATGTAAGCTTTGGAAAGCAGTGGAACCAGAGCAGTAACAAACACAGGATCCTCTTCAATCAGTCGCTCAGAAACCAGTCTGGACCCAGCCTCACCAGTTATGCTGTGGAGGTTCAGCTTTACTAAATCTTTCAGACTGAATCTACACTATGTACATCGAAGTGTTCTTTCATATTGTCAGATGTTCAGGCTGCGGTCTTCATTATGATTATGTACGATAGTAATATATACTGCCTTTTCCAGCTCAGCCTGCGACTTCTAGACAGAGGACTGAGTTACAGAACTCAGCTTCTACACTCGTATTTCAAGAAGCAAAAGTCTGAGAGCAGCACCCACCTGAAAATCAACTACAACAATCAAATGCCTCTGGTAGCTGGCGTCCACTGGAAGGACGTGTCAACAAAGACCTCCCTTCAAAAGTGGGAAGGTAAGTAAGTATATATTCTGTCATATAATCTAACTCTCATTTGTAAAGTTGTAGATTTTAGAGAGAGTCAGGGCCCATATCTATTATTTGCCAATATTAGAGATTTTTCTTTTTCATTTGACATATCGGTCAACTTAGAATCTTTGGTAACGCTTTATTTTGATGGTCCCTTTTGACAATGGTCCCTGTCCCTGGTCCCTGTTGACAATAAGTAGCTTTGCACCTACATGTCAACTATCTCTCATTAGAATATTAGTACACTCTCTAATTAATATCTGCTAACTCTTTATTGTGATGGTCTTCCAAAAGACGCTCTACTGACTATAAGTAACTTTGCAAGTACATATCAACTTATTCTAACCCTAACCCTACCAGTGTACTAATACTGCTAGCACTCTATTGAGAGTTAGTAGATATGTAGGCGCAATGTTACTTATAATCAACAGAATATGTTAAAGGGACCATCAAAATAAAGTGAAACCAAATCTTTAACTGTGCATGTGCATGTTAATCTGCTTTAGTTTTTTTAATAGTTTTTTATAGGGAAAGTTCACCCAAAGTTAATCTAGTAAATCTAAATACTGATATTGAATACTTGTAAATGTAATCTTTAGCAAATCCCAAAATATCCATTTATCTTATTGGACATTATAATATTGCAATGCTTAAATTTACTCTAAGTTTTATATTACCCCGGTTTTATTGACCAGGCTTAATCCTAGTTCTAGACTTCAATTTGAGCCATTTTAACTGAAAGAAACTTGAACTGATTGATCCTAAAATACTTTATATTAGTGACATTGTTTAGTCTCATGGTTGACACCAGAAATGTATGCATGCTTATAAAAAATACTTAAATGTCTTTATTGACCTTTGGCATAATCCTGATTTAAGATAACCCTGTAGTGTTTTAGTCTTGCTTAATTTAGAGCAGCGATTATGAACCAGGGGGCCAGGAGCCCACTAGGTGGCCTCAGCACACTTCCAAGGGGGTGCAGAATGACTTAAAAGTATTTAAATTTAATACATAATAATTAATATCTTAATATATAACAAAAATAATAATACATTTAATATTATCCCCTCTCAAGAGGGGAACACTGAAGACCATACAATTCTTAAAACGTGGAATTACTTTTTGAATATGTAAAAAATCATGATACATTAATCAGTTTTCCCAAATTTTGTCAATAAAGTTTAGAAACAAGCAACATTGTCATAATTACCGTATATATATCTCAACCTATATGGGTTGGAGGCTTTGATTTAGACAAAGCAGTAAAGAATTTTGTAGAAGTTATTAGCTATAATATAACAAAAATAATTATTGGCTTATCGTTATCCTGAATTTGATAGCAGTGTATCCCTATAGATTTTATTGGAAAGGGCGTATTTGTAAGAAACTTTGCAGTTCATGGTAATATTCTAGTTGATGTACTGTACTTTGTTCACTATGTTCACAGGTTCATTCAACATGGATACCCCCTGGCTGTATATGTACATAGTTCAAAAACTAACTCAGCCCCAGCGTGGCATCACGCAGTTCAGCTCTGAGGTCACCACACGGAAACTAGTGAACATCCGAGGTGTCACCCTGGAGGGTTTCTACAAGGATAAAGGCAAAGAACGACAAGGCCAGCTACACCTATTTACCCCAACTGTCAGTTATATTAAGGTGTGCTTATCTCCTATCACCTCTCACTTCAAGTATTTGAAGTTTAGCTGTAGATTTGTTCATTTGGTCCCCTGGAGAAACCTGTATCTAAGTGCATGATCTTAAGTGTAACGGTGTCATTGAAGGTTGGTGGATGGAACCTGTTGGGCAAGCGTGGAGTTAAAGCTTCATACTCCGTCAGCACAGCCTGGACACCAGCATTACATGGGCAAATCTACATAATCAACGGCAAGCAAGTGAAGACTCTGGAAATAAGTGCAGGCTATGGCAAGCAGGACCTCAATATCTCCGCAGTTCTCAGTACTCTGGATAAGGTACCAGAAAATGGGTTATCTGCTCTTGCAGTTCCTAAATGTGTACTCATCCAACTTCATTGTTTTTTTTCTTTTGGAGCAGAAGCTAAAGAAGAGGCTTTTGATGATGACAATGACCCTGTCGGATCTCAAAAACCCTTACGCAGAGCTACAGATGGAGGGTGTCATAGAGGAGATACGAAAGGAAAGGAAGGTTTATCAGAAAAGATGGAAGCTAAATTTCAGGTGTGTCTGGAATATGTAAATGACTGTACAGTAATGATAATGGTGACATCAGTAGGAACACAATGGCTTTATTAACAGTACTCAGTATCTATACGTGTGTTTAGTTATGTTTGCTTCTTCCAACAGACAACCATTCAAGTTTCTTCCTCAGAGTCTCGTCCTTCAGGAGACATTCACAAGTGATCTACATCAGAAAGTTTACATTTTGGAGTCAAAGGTTCTTGTCCATGGAAACAAAAAAGCCATTCACATCCTTACTCTGGGTTTTCAGCCACAGCAGCCATATGTGAGTGTAAAATCAACACTCTGTGTAGTAATTGTGTTTATAGACTGTACTACAGTATTTATACTGTTACTGTAGAATCTCTTAAGTCTTGGTTGCACTATATTTTGAAGTACTTACAATGTACTTACCTAAGAAAGTACTGTAATATAAGGTTTAGGGTTTAAGCTTTAAAAGTTAGGTTTAGGGGGTAGGTTCAGGGTTAGTACCTTGTTATTATATAGTGTTTGTAATTACTATACTATAATAAGTACATAGTATGGAACAGGACTGTAAATAAAGCGCACACCTTTTACCCAAATAAGAAGATTCATTATAAGCTTACTGGCTGGCTTTGTTCATTGAATTTTAATGTAAAAGCTAGGGCATACACACAATGCTTACATGTATTTTTAACAGTTCAAAACACATTTATATAACTAATACGCATTTATATTTTAGGCACAATATTGCCAGTTGCTTTGGTCTAATTTTGCTGTCGCAATGAAAGTCAACCCAAACAAAACCAAGCCAGAATCAACCTTTCCGAGTCTCCTAGAAAAACACTGTAGCAATATTCCTGAATGACTTTCAGTGAGTGATTCAATAACTCACTCATAAATCTTTGCTTTTCTAAACACATCAGGGGTGTTTGAATGAATTGAAGCTGAGTGAACGATTCAATGACTTGTTCATAAAGATGGTCACTTGTTTTATTCCTGAATGATTCAAGGTTAAATGAACGATTCAGTGAATCACTCAAAAAGACAGTGGAACACAAACACGAAAATTAGCAAAATTAGCTTCTAGATTGCATTCTATGGGGGTTTGCATGGTGTCTAAACATGCTACTGACCCAGACACTTGTTTCATTTCAGAATGAATCAGTGTTTCTGAACAAATCGGCTGAATGCATGATCAACTGAAACATGATAAATCAGGAAAAAGCTAACAGTTGTATAATGTGATTTATTTTAGGTGTGCTCTTCAATAGTCCAATCTTTCAGCACTGAGAGAATTCCACAAGACTCAGAGATCTGTGTTACTATCCAAAACCACCAGGTAAACTAGCAGAAATATGCATCTCAAAGCAATGCCAAATGATCTAACTATAGTGTTAGATAGATACTAAAGTGTCATTTTAAATCTTAAATAACATTATAATTTCAAAGTGGGTCCACATTTTGTTTGTGTAACTGTCAATGTTCTGTCTTCACCTTTCTGTGAAGACTGCTCGTGAAATTCAGGGCAGATTGTGGGCTGGAAAAGATGAAATACTTGCAGCTTTTGGTCAAGTGCAACTTCATGACCTAACTGCATCTCAACAAGGTTTTACAATGAAAGCCAACCTGTCCCAGCTCTTTCAGGTAATCAGTGATGTACACTTCATTTATACTTTTTACTTGCCTATAAGTGTCTAGAGTGTTGAATGTTCTCTGTTCTAGATTACCTTAATTTAAAATACCTGTGTACAGTGAAAGTGAAAATCTACACTGAGCATCACTGAATCTTCAACCAAAACAAATGAATACATAAAAGTGGTCCTTCATGAACATCAACACAACAATAAAATGCACATTTCATGTATCTTTTAATATTCAAGTCTTCACAGCATTATTGCGTAACTTTACAATCCTTACATTTCTTTTTCAGCCGGATTTCCCGACCTCTGTCAGCCTAGATTTCGAGGTGCTCAGGAATCACAGGAACAACAGCGAGTTTGAATATATTTCCGAAGGGAAAGTAGCCATTGACGACAAGAATCACCATGTAAATACCTTCAAAAGTGGCATTTTGCGAGTAATTAATGGCCCGTTTTGAGTTACGTTAATCGTGTTTATCTTATTTTTCATGACATTTCAGGCTAATGCAGCAGTAAAAGTGTCTCCTCTTGGAAACATTGGCGGTTCTATCAGCCTGGAGGCAAATGAAAAATGTGCAACCCTTCGCTTTAATCTAGACAACAAGATGGCAAAGGGCATCAGTGCTATGCTTGTCCATGCTGGCTTCCATCAGACCTTGTTCCCAGGGGTCACTTCTGATGGTCATGTTCATTTAGCAGCAAATTCGTCTTCAGAGAGGTAAACTGATATCAGCAGTAACAGCAGTTATGTCTTATCGTGAAACGACACGTTCACTTCACTGTTTATTACCATATTTTCTTTTTCCTCTCTCTAGTCTTTTCTTACAGTGTACAGTGAAAAAGAAAGAGGAGACGTTTAGTGCTCGCTTACATGGAAGTCTTCCGCATGATCAAGAGCTTCAGCTATCTCTTTCAGCAGATATTTTCAATGCAATACAAGATCTAACTGCTTTACCTAGTTCAGCTAGTCTGGCTGGAGTACTAACCCAGTCAAAGGGTCTAACTGAAGGTAAGTCCAGGATCATTGTGCTAATTCATTTACGTGAATGTGTTAGTCTGATATGTACATAGTGTTTGATATTCTCATGCTGTCTGTTTGTGTCGCAGGAGAGCTGACTGTAGTAGTGGATGATGCTGTGTATGGACTGGAAGTGACTCGTCAGCATGAGAGGAAGTCTGGAGAAAATCTTAGCGCTTTACTTTGTCTAGTTGCTATGGAAGAGTCACTGTGCGTAAACATCAGCAGTAATCTAACACATTGTGGGTGCAGAAGTCTTCACGCCCAGCTGTCTCACTCTATCCCTTGGCTTCGTTCTGCAGGTATGTTCAGCAGCATTAGCAAGCTCTTGCCATTGCGGTGTAGTGGAGTGCAGTATGTTTCTGTCTCTGTCTGCTGGAGCAGGTCTTACGTTGAACAGCAGCGCAGGTGTGAATGTGAACTGGAGTAACAGCAGTGTCTGTGCCCAACTGGAGCTGCATGCAGGAGCCAGCGGCCTAACAGCCACACTGGAGCAGAGTTCACCCCTCACCACACAAACTACAGGACACTCTCAGGTTAGAGAATCACAGTCATACAGTAATTGTCAATCGCTGAAAGGCTCCCATAGTTCTCAGATCTCATTGACACCAGCTGACACAAGAAGAACAAATGAAGTATTTGTGCAGTTTCTTTTTCTCCTTGTTCCTCTTCTATGCTATTGAATTGGCTGAACTTCCTGGCTGTATGCAAACAAAGAGGTGGCTGTGTATTAATGAATTCACCAGATTCAAATGACGAAAGTCAAGATTTTCAGCGAATAATGAGTAATGAGTCATATGAACTACTTTATGGAGTTTTTATGGTACTTTTTTGTCCTTCACAGTCATAATATTTCGTTCTGCTTAAATTTGTTCATGCACTCAAATTAACATTGGAGTGCAAGTCCATGAAAGTTCAGGTGGGAGCTTTTTTGGGCATTAAAAATGGTGCAGTTATCAGGAATTTGACAAGCGAAAACATTAGTAAATCATGTTGCACAATTCATTTTAACTCTCCTCCCATAAATGTTGTGCCTGGACGGGAAACTCCTACAAACTAACAAAATAACTGTATCCGTGCCTTTTCAGTGCTAATTTTTCACTGCACATCTTTAGTAAGTCCAGACAAAATTATTGTAACACCAAAAGATGGTTTGTGCTGGAGCAAGCTGTTGGTAAAGCTGGCTCTTGGTTGTCATTGATATGGACCAAAACACTGAGACAGTTTTCAAAATATCTTCTTTTGCATTCAACACTACATTTATTAAGCAAATAGTTTTGGTGACCACTGACTCCACTGTATGAACCAAAAACACTGAGGCATTTTAAGTTTCAAAGAAAAAAGAACAGTAATGAAAATTTGGAACAACTTCATGTCAGAATATACATTTTTAGGTTATGTATCCCTTTAATATTTCTCACATTGTTTAAAATGTTTTTATTAAAATGTTTAGGAAAGGGCATCAAAAAGTAGCAGATTTTGCAAGTGTAATAAATGAATATGCTAGTCTTGAAACCGCCAAATAGGTTGAACTTGGATGTGTGTTTGTTTTGGAAACACTTGTAATGCCTACCTTAATCTCACTTAAACACAGAGTAATCATGATTTGTTGGAGAGTAAGAGCAAGCATCGGTTTAGCGTGCATTGGTATCCATATGGATGCCCCAGAAACCTCTTCTACACTCTGGGTCATTTTCCATGTTGATGAAGGGAAATGCCTCTGATTCCACACTCCTCTCCTACGAGCAAAGCAAACTCAAGGCACGGAGGCTTGTTTTTACAGGTGAACTGCACAGAGGGGATCGACACGGGCCGCCTGCTGGGCGTCTGCTCTGGGCAAGACCAGGAAGACTCACTGAAGGTACGTGGGTGAGCGTTTTCTTCTTTTGTAGAGTGGTTGAGTGATCGTTGTGAACATTGGATTGTGTTTTGTATCATATGGTGAGGGACATCTAAACTCATCCTGATTTTTGTGTAGATTGGAATCAAAGCCAGTTGTTATAACTCCCAGAGTTCTGCTTTCTCGTTTGATCTTCAAGGTCACCACAGTACCTCCAGGTAGTAAAGTCTTGTTGGAGATATCACTAAATTACAGCAATTCATTCTATGCTTTTTATTTACTGTAGTGTACATGGGTGTGTAGACTATCTAACACATTTTGATGTCTTTTGTAGCATTGGACTATTGGCAAACATTACCCACAACATAACTGCTTTACAACCATACCTGCCGTTTGAGTTTCACTCAAAATCACAGGTATGACAGGTTTAATGTTGTCAGATCACTAGCACAAAAACACTATTTATTTTCTAATGTGAAATACGTAGTTATGTGCACATCCCAAAATGACTGGTAATCATCTTAGAAATAAAAGGTCAAGTTTGCATTTATAAACCTGTTTTATGTTAAAATGGCTTACATGTTGTTGCATTACAGCTGAGCCACGCACGCTCTTCAGTTAAAGGTACTGCAGAGCTTCTGGTTGGTGTGAGCGTCTTGGCTTTTGAAGCAGAGATCTCCAGTACAAACTCTGGCTTTAAACAAGTGCTGGTGTTCAATCACTCAATACCTCAGGTAGTGAAATTATTTCATTCCAAAAAGCCTTCATGCTGTCAAAAATTTCAAATGAGTGCAAAAGATTTCCCCACATAGATTTCAAATCGGATTCAAGTTGGTCACTCAAATGTATTTTTTCAATGAACAATTGGCCATTTTTTTAAACCACAAAGATATGGCAGAAATTTTACTTCATTTTACTGTTGGGTAGTAGTAGCTAATAATTTAGATTTTGAAAATTAAGTACTTATAATTAGATTCTATTACATTACCAATACTCATAATCAGACTACAATTACATGATTACAGTTAATTTCAAACACATGCACAAATTTGCATAATCTCTTATTTGAAATGCAGGGATTCAAGCACCCCAAATAATCTTATCAGCTCAACCTCTTTCACAAAAAATATATTTACTTAAAATAGCCGCTGAGATTTTAAGGTAACAAGTTAATAAATGAATGCATCAACATGTTCATGGTTCTCTGATGGCAGTGGTCAATGACATGCAGGTTAACAAATTAAATATATTTGATCTTTTTTAGTGAGTGTGAATTTAATCTTTAATATTAAAAATATATTTATTTTATTTGTTTCGTTTATTTTTGACATGTTTGTTATTTCTTTTAATAGCTTAAAAAAAAATCAAACGAACCCAATGCAGTCCCTCCACGAATCCCAGTTTGGGAAACCTTGACATAATGTAATGTTTAATGCACTTCATGTTGTTAATAATAATAGTCATAATGCAGAATCTGCTATTGTCCGGACAGGAGTAGTTTAGCTCATAGAGTGTATCTTTCTTTTGAGTTTAATTTGATCGCAACTTATGGGTGCACTCATATTTAGGGATGTACTGTGAAATTTTGCAAGCGGAATGGAGTCATCTCAGTAGGAATCTGTGCAATAGTGAATTTCATGAGAACTTTGCTGCTTGAGTAAGTGGTGCGTCGTGCATTGCACTGCTGATAATGGATTCTTTGCCCATGTTTCTCTAATGTGACCATACCTTAACAGTGCGTAAATATGAAACTTAGTTAAAACTCAGTTACATTTTGAAAAATGTGTTATTTCTGTACCACTAGCTGCACTTACTGCCCAAAAATCTGACAGTGAGGACACGCTATGGTGGAAAGAGAGGGTCACACACTCTCACGCACCGAGCACAGTGGGAGACTCAGGATATCACACAGACCGGCTCCTCAGATGGTGTTACACGCTTACAAAGTTATCCCGAACCGACAGGTGGATATGCCACATTGCTATTGGCAAGGAAGTTGCTGATCTGTTCACACATGCCATTAGTTTAATTATATTGATCACTGTATTCTAAAATGCTGACATATCTTTCTTATTACAGGAAAGGCTCAGGGTTGGGGTCTGGATCTTAGGGTAGAAAATGACACTCAAAGAAAGCTAGGCGATCTAAGTGTCGATTGGATTCTGTTTGGACGCCACGATCAGGTGAAGCCAGATCTGTTGTGGTTCGGCCATTTGTCGTGGCATCTTCCAGATTTAACTCTCTTGCGTGTTGTGTTCAGGTCAGAGTTCAAGGCTCTTGGACTTTGGTGAGCAGAACGGATTCATTAGAACAGAAACAACCTTTTGTTTCAACATTGACTCATTATCACATACATGCCCTGTCCCACGGACCCTACCGCAGACAAAACCGAAACAAGCAGGTGCACAGCTGTTTCCCAGACACTCTCTACAATATCCACACTTTCAAGGCCTTCTCATATCCTCAGTACTCTCTCCTTTTTCTCAAGTACTTCGACTCCATACAAATCCCATCTTTAATACAACTCCATTTTCAAAACCTTGCCACGCTCTCCTCTCTCACAGATGTTAAGATCTAATCTGTAAAATCTGTGTAATGCGAGTGTTGTGTGTCTATAGGCCCATCTTTCTTGGGAGCACGGAAAGCCTGTAAATGTTTCTGTAACAGTGAGTGAGCACTGGCATGATGACTACAGCAGAGGGCAGGCCTGTATCTTTCTCTCACCAGGACAGGTACACCACAGCATTCACCTTTTAGTTTACAAACTGTTATTACCTGTAAAGTCTTAGTTGGAGTACTTGACTCTGACTGGAAAATATATAACTTCAGTGATCAAATATTTTGAAAGGGTATCATTTCCCACACAGTCACTTTCCAATCTCCGCATTCTCACGGATCTTTATCTTTATTTGATGAGCAACCGTGTAATAATTGGGATAATGTAATGTTTGTAATTATCATATCACAGGCATTATATATAAACCCCTTCAGAGCCAAAGGTTTGATTGTTGATGTTTATTTTGAAACAATATCCAGTTGATTTACATACAGTCCCATTAAATGGTTTGGGTTCTGTACAATAATTTAATGTTTTCGTTTATACACTTTGTTTTGATAGTCCACTTTATACATTCTACTAACTATAAGTAACTTTGTAACTACATGTCAACTGGAAGTCAACTAATTGTCATTAATTCACAACCACATGTCTACAACACTCAGAGTAGACTGTTAGGTTTAGGGTTAGTGGAATAAGTTGACATACACTTGCAAAGTTTGTCTTAATCAGAATGTTGTATATTTAGGATATTTAGGAAAGATATTAAACAGACACTGTACGAATACTCTAATGACTGCTAGTTGACACGCTGCAAAGTTACTTACTGTTAGTAGAATGTCTGAAGTATAATATCGAAATAAAGGCCATTTCTATGATCAAAAATACAGTAAAAACAGTAACATTACGAAGTATTATTATCATTTATTTTTTATTCAGAGTATAAGGCTTATGCCAAGTGAACCTTCAAAAATCATTCTGATTAACAGAAAATCATAACAGCATTTATTTTTAATCATTAACTGTAATAAAAGTTTTTAATGTCCCTTTGGTTAATTCAAAATATATTTTAATAGTATTGAACCCAAACTTAAAAATGAGCTACATGGACGCAAACTACAGGAAGTAGACATGGTATTCATTTTGCTGCTAGTGTTTGTATTGTGTTGCATCAGATACAGTCGCTGCTCCCCCTTGTGGAGATGGAGGGATGTGTTGCTGTGGCTCAGGAAGGGAAGGCCTACTCCCAAAACACAGAGCTCAAATGGAAGGACAAGAGGATAACTCAAAGCATGAAATACCAGGTGTGGATTATTTATGGTTGTTTGTCGTACTGCCTTTATTTAGGATCTTGGCATCTGAGATGATCTTTCTTTTTGTTGTCTGTTGTTTAGGGAGGAGTGAAAGGAATGCATACGCTCCTTGTGGAACTGGGGGCCCAAAACATCTCTCCATCTCCCTGTCCGTCTCACTCGCTTCTGACCCAGATACACACAAACCTGAGGGACCATCTTGAGCACCATGTTCAGATCGGCCTCTGTCCTCCACAGCCCGTGAGATCACATACCCGCTATCATTCAATTACATTAAGTTTGCATTACATTAAGGGCACATGTATGTGTAATTATAGACTGCACTTAAAAATACACTGTTAGCACAATCAACAGTACACTTGAACTATATTTCTAAGCAAAAAAAACGTTTATTCAAAAGTGTGCAAGGGTTATTTTTTGGTGGACTTCCTTTAAGAACTTAAGAAATTGTGTAACCAATAACTGAGTAACCAATAATCAATTTTTGGGTAGTCCCTACCATTATTTTTTTTCGAAATCTTGGTAACATTGATACATTTCTCCCCTTACAGGCTTTAATTTGGTCTGGATCTCACAGAGTGAACTCAGGAAAGGAGCTGTTGTACACTCACACCCGTGTGTCTGTGTCTGGACACCCTCAGCACAACACCTTCACACTGTCACTCAGAAACATCAGCAGCAGTCAGCGCTCCAACTACTCACTGATCACAGAGGTACGAACACTGCCCACATCACCCAAATAATTCCATAAAGGAGTTTAACTTTTGATGAAGTGTAGAAAATACCACAAGCTTGCTATAAAAGCGTAAAAGCCAGAATTTCCTCATCATGATATAAAAACAAATGTGTGTGATTCACAGTGGCAGGTAGGGAACTGGAGTGTGGAACTGGCCTGCAGTTCCCTTTCTTCAGGCAGGAATGTGGCAATCCAGGTTCATGCAAAACTAGACCGCAGTGAGATGTTATGGCTGCAGGGGGTGCTGGGAAAACGCTGCCTTCGAGCTGCTGCTGGATACGACACAGGTAATGATTGCTAGTTAACCCTAAAAAACCTAATAGATTTGATGCACAGGGCATTCTAGGGCATTCAAATTATCAACATAAATGCAACTTTGCTGTTGAACACAATACATACCTGTTATCATCTCTATCAACTATATTGTTTGATAGTATATGCATTTTTACCAATGCCTTTTAGAATAATTGTAAACACAGGTTGTGACATTGCTGTAAAATATTTTTTTAATAAAGTAAATTTAAGAATAACGTTTGTATTGTTAGCAAGATGAACACTTACTGGTTTGAAGCAATTTAGGTTCCCTGTCGACTCTTCACTTATACTGCATCTGCGAAGACGCAGACACAGACCTAACTGAAGCCTACTTAACACGCAGTGAAACTGCACAGCCATTGGTTGTGCTGTGGTAATTTTTTAAACCAAAAAAAAATTACCGGACTCAAATCAAAGGCTCTCTAAATGGGTTGTAGATGCTATTTTGCTAGCATACTCCTCTATGGGCCAGGACTGCCCCATAGGAGTAAACGCTCATTCAACTAGGGGCATTGCCTCATCATGGGCGTGGTCTAGCGGAATCTCCCTGTCAGAGATTTGTGAGGCAGCTGGCTGGTCCTTGCCATCCACCTTTGTCAGGTTTTATCACTTGAGACGTCCCCGCATTACATGCACGCCTTAATGCTAAGGATGATATAAATACATTATGCGGGGCATTATTTCTCTGCATGGTTATGTGACTGTACGCCCCAGCTTTCAACTGGGCTCGCTGTCATTGGCTATCGTTCTTCGCTTACAGCGCGGCGTGTTGATACTGTTTCTATAGCGTCTTAGCAGACGCAGTATGAGTGAAGTGTTGACAGGGCGCGACAGTACTGCGGTCCATGCCGCGCTGTAAGTGCCCGTCGCTTTAGTCGAAGTAACCTGAAGTCCTGTGGCGGTTCAGCCGCTATATATAGACAGCCCCGCCCCCCTCAGTCGAGCTTCGGCAGGAGCCAGCCATTGGTTGCCGCAGCACGGTGGCCAGCCGATTGGTTTAAAAAATTACCACTGCACAACCAATAGCTGTGCAGTTTCACTGCGTGTTAAGTTAGGGGGTAAAATTTAGTTTTTCCCATTAGCTATAATGCATAACACTTAGCAGACGCAGTACTCGTTCCTGTTTCTCAGGGAAACTGGGATACAGAAGTAACCTATTCGTTTCCTTGATTGTCTAGAATGAAAAAAATAATAATAATGCCAAAATGTAAATATCAAATATGAAACATCAGAAACATTTAAAGATTTCTAAAACGCCACTGTGTTACATTGGATAATATTCCTTGCCCTGACCCTCACCCAACAAAAACTCTGAGCCTTTAATCTTAAAATAATTATTCTTACTATATCCTCCTATATGAGCCACATAAGCCTGATATATGATGCGTGAAACCTTTTATAAAGATTTTGTGACTATTATTTAAAATGTCAGACTTTACAGGGTTAATAACACTGCTGTAACAAGTGATTATTTATCATGAATTCTTATGAAAAACATTTGTTTGGCTTTTTACTTGCCATCAGAAACATCTGATGATATCAGAGCGGCGCTCTGTTTGGAGGGACATCACTGGTTTACTCTGGAGGCGCAGCGAGGCGGTCGGGGCACTGAAAATGAGACCCTTACCCTTATTTCTGTAGGAGCAGCCAATCAGAGTCTGCTTTTCCAAGCTAAGGGATGCAGGGAATGCCTGTGGGCCGCGGAGGTGAGGACAGCAAGGAGTTATTAAGGTTTTTCATTATATAAATCTGCCAGATAGCTTGTAAAACATTGTTTTTCATGTCTGGATTGATAACGTTTCTTTACAGGCACGCCTCCAGCAGCTGGGGTCCCGGATAAGGAGTAAACTGTTGGACAGAGTTCAGAGACTGCAGCATCTACTGTTAACATTCAGAAGACAGGTTTGTTTTATCTCTCAGGCTGTCCTGTCCTGTGGCACATTTAGACTGTGTTAAAGGGTTAGGTCAGTAAGGGAAGAAAATCACTTACCCTCGTGTTTAAACATGACTTTCTGTCTTCCGTGGACCAAAAAAAGAAGAATGTTTCTGTGTTTTTTAATCCATGTAGTGAAAATTCAATGTTGTTTTAGACACTACTGACCTTCTTTTTATGGAAAGTTGAGGCACTTTTAAAATAATTTCATTCCACAGTAGAAAGGGTGCTTTGTAGGAGTAAAAATTAGTATTTTAGAATCAAATTCATGCTCTTTCCAAGGTTTGGGGTCGTTATTTATTTATTTAGTATTAATTGACTCATTTTTATTCAGCAATTGCATTTAGCAAATGTATAAAACATGACTGTAAAAGTGACAGTAAATTATAATGTTATGAAAAAATTCTAAATGATATATTTGAATATTAATTTCATCACACAATCCTGAATAAGTGTATCATGGTTTTCACAATGATATCAAGCTTTTTTTTTTATAACAGGAAATGTTTCTTGAGCACCAAATAAGTATATTTTAAAATAAACAACAATCATTTGGAATTGTAATAATTTACAATATTACATTTTTACCGTATTTTGGATCAAATAAACATAAATAAATAAACATAAACTCCCTGATATAAGGTATAAACTCATTCTTACTCTAAATACTGTTCACGTTAATGTAGCCGCATGGACAAATGCCACTTCAACCCATCAAAAGGGGAGGACCCAGCGGCTATATAAGTTGGCTCTGAGCTCCATTTTGTCAAAATGTTATGCCCTTACCCTGAGCTCCCATAGTGAAGGCTCAAACAAGCATGAGCTAATATGAGCCACAAGCCACTGGCTGGATCTCTCCACTCATAGAGAAGATTAGGTAAATTCAGTGGACAAAATCCATGCTTGGAGGACACACACATCACGTCCAAACATCCAAATGATAAAACCTAGTGAAAGTGGATGGTGACAAACAACCAACCTACGTTGAGTTGTTAGTGAGTGTTTCAGAGTAATGTTAAAGTCCTTAAAATAGAGGACTGCCTTTGTGAAACAAGTTCAATCTGAATGCTTTAAACATATATTCATTTGAGTGTGACCAAGTGTTTTGACTTATTTGCAAATATTTCCAACTACAAAAAAGGATTCTATATCAAATATCATGTTGATTTTATTTTGTTGTCAATGATTTTTTTTCATTATTCACACGGATGCTCTCTGTCTTCTAGGCGAGGGATAGTATGTTCCTGTTGGAGCTGAGTGAGGGGCCACTGGCTCTGACCCAGCGAGCCGAGACTCTGTTGCTGCAGAGAGCAGGAGCTCTGTGGAAAGCGTGGACCACTGGCTCGCTCCGACACACGCTCACACACAGCCTACCGCACACGCTCCATGTCCTGCATCTCACATCTCAACAGATCCAACAAGAACTCAGGAGTGAGTTTGCTCTATGTTTGTCACTAATCATTCATTCAGATTCCCACTGATCTTATTTACAATCACATGTTTCCTCTGAGCTACACTGGATGAATGAAAATAAAAGACATACCTTAATTTTCTAAAACCCAGAGCATGCTTAAGTAATTTTCTCTGTCAGTGTGAGAACACGTTATCAGTAATTGATCTTGACAGCGTTCTAGTGGCATCACTGCATAAGCATCTGTAAACCAGTCGCAATCTTATGCTCCAGCACAACTGTGGTTTCATGTCAGCACCTTCACTTGGAAATGCCTGTCTGTGAGCATTAGTGTTATTGTAGTTTTAATTTCTTCCAGAGCCCTTGGCCACTCTAGCTGGAGCATACCACGATGTGACAGGGGTGCGTTTGGACACCGCATGGCAGCAAGGAGTGCAGCTGTGGACCAGAAAACTTACGGAGCTTTTGCCTGCAATACTTCACGATCCCCAGCTGAGGGCGCCTTCGCTGACCGCTTTACATGTTTCCATCTTTGCAATGGACATGGCAAGAAAGCATCAATGCATGAATATGTTTGCCTGCAGTTATCTGAAAAGTTTCTATGCATTCATTTATAGGCCTGAAAACGCACACTTATGCAAATATGTCCTGTCTTTGAAAAAAGCTTTATTATCATCTCTGTGGAAACTACAAAAATGTGAATTTGTAAAAGTTGTAGCATCCTGTGCATTACGTGTTCCGTCTATCGGCATTCACAAGTCTCTTTACAAAGGGACATCACCAACTACTGGCCTGGCGTGTATAAAACGGCGTTTGTAGTTTTTGTTGATGCATGTGAAGTTATTTGGCATCTGTGCATGAAACTTTTCTGTACATCATAGTTGTGTAAACCCTTAATAAAAAATGTGCATCATGTTCTTCAGGTGACCCAGCAGACCTTTCAGTGGATGGAGGCCCGATCAGCGGCCATGCTAGTGGGTATCAGAAGACAGCTTGCGCTAATGTACAAGTTCTCTAAAAGGTATGAAGTAAATCTGCCAGAAACACGGCCCATCACTGTTTGTTGTATCCGAACACCACAGGGGTTACTAAATGAACTTGGCTGGTGTGCTTCACCATCTGCTGGAGTGTTTGGGGTGCTAGAGTCTCCTCTTACATTTTTAAAAACTAAATTTTGAGGGGCTCATCAAATGTATTAAGTACTATCGGATGCCCATTTTCCACAAGTGTATTTCATTCTTTAGAGTTATAATGAAAAGTCTTAACCAAACATACCTTAGTTAAAATGTCTCAGTGGTAGTGTAGAACAACACCCTTTTTACCTAGTCAAAAACAGCTCTGTTCACAATGACCCATTTTGTTGCATGTCCCTTTAAATGCTAATGAGCTCTGCTCACAAAGTTAGTTAGATTAGGTTGACTCTTGCTTCCTTAAGTTATTTATAGTCAAAAAGAAATGCATTCTTATCCAAAAGAAAATGTTTAATATTTCAATATTTTATACTTCACCCAAAATTAAAGTCATTAATAACTATAGAAATAGAAAGCAACACAAATAACATGTTCAAAGCCCAGAAAGGTAGTAAGGACATTGTTATACAGTAATAGTCCACGTTTTAAAGTTTTGAAAATATTTTGGAACAACAAATTTGATTTTCATTTTTGTGTGAACTGTCCCTTTACGTAGTTTGGCATAATTTTTCCAGTGTTATTTCTTTGGGAGAAAAACAAAACCTACTTATTTTAAAACGTTTGACTACGAACACAAGCAATACAGGATAAAAGTTACAATATTTATGGATTAATGTCATGATATTTACTTTACAATATTTGTACCTTGAAAAAATATTGACAGTCCATCAGAAATACACTATCTACTGATCATAACAATCACTGCACTCCAGAATAACATACTTTTGAATTTTTAGCTTTGACCACCTGGATGTTGCGAACCCTACTGGAGCAATGTTCTGTGGGCAAGTGGGACAAAGTTTATCTGTTTACTAAATATACACAGTGGGATGTTTTGTTAAAAACAGAGCATACCAACACTAAAACCTCATCCCCAACTGTGAAGCATATGTCTGGAGAGGGATGTGGAGCTGATCTGATGCCTGAGGGTCTGGACTGCTACAGTCATTGAGGGACCAATGAATTTTAAGTTGTACAGCAGATTGTCAGGACGTGATCTAAAACTCATGCGGTATGACCACAATCCAAAACACAGAAGTAAATCAACAACAGAATTCTCAAATTGCGTAAATTAGAATGGCCAAAGTTCTGAGCTCAATTTGATTTAAATGCTGCGGTTTGAACTGGAACAGAACGTTCAAAAAGCATCCCTACAACACAGATCAGCCGAAACAACCGGGCCATACAACACCCCTTGCACCACATAAAAAGAAAGATTCTGTCATCATCATTTTTCCAAACCTGCAAGGTTTACAACGATATTTTTTTGAGAAATGCCTTAATTTTTTTTTTTTTTTGGTTAATTAATTTATTTGAGTGCATAATTGAAGTCAATGGTAATCATAAACATTCTTCAAAATATCCTCAACGCAACAAACATCATAGTTTGATTTCAGTCATTATTTGATTGATATCAATAACCTAGTAGTTCAGATAAATCATACTGCTATGGCTGTCAGTATACAAGTATTACAATCCCTTTATACACACTAAATATACATTTGGAGCTTTTTATGCTTTTAAGTGCTCGTAGTGTTCTGTTGAATCCGATGTTTGACTCCAGAGAGAATCAAAAACTAATCTTTAAGCTTTCTCACACACACTTTTATCATTTTGTAGAAAAACTCCGACCCGATTGGGAACTGAATGTAGGACTTGTTCAGATTTCTCTTATCATTGTCGTTTCATGCCATCTGATTTACTACAAAAAAACTATGTGCTTTTTAAAATCTTTTTCATAGTTTTAACATTATAATGTCCGTTTGACTAGACTAAACTTCACTTTGACTAGAAACATCATGAAAAGCAGTGGTTCTCAACTCCATTCCTATAGGGGCTCACCGCTCTGCACAATTTCTAAGTCTCCCTTTTTTAAGGCGCCTAATTCAGGTAATTGGCCCGTTAGGAGAGAGATCCATGAACTGAACTGAGTGTGTCAGATACAAAGTGTGCAGAGCAGTGGGCCCTGAGGACTAGAGTTGAGAATCACTGAAAGACAAGACTTTCACATTTAGGAAAAAGGGAGTTTGAGCAAAATGACATGAACAGCAGTTCATTGTGATTCAGCCAGAGTCGATCACAGCTTGCTGATATACGACCTATTGTTTTTGTTTGAATGGAATGAAAACTAGACTTTCAAATCACATGAGCCAAGGTTTTAAACTGGCAAGCTGTGCATGTTAATACAATAAATGAGCTCATTTCAAATAGTATGCCCGCTAACAGGTTTCAAAAGATTTGGGACGGAACCGACAAAGTCATGAAAAAGATTTAGCTGAGAGAACATCTAGCAACCGATTAAGTTAACTGACATCAGGTCGGTAACATGATAAGTTGTAAAAGGGATTAGAGAAGCAGAGTCTCTCAGAAGTAAAGATGGACAGAGGCTCTCCAGTCTGTTAAAATACTTCCACAATGTCAAATTGCAACGGCATTGCAAATCTCATCCTCTACAGTGCATTACATCATCAAACGATTCAGAGAAACTGAATAAATCTCTCTGTGTAATGGACAAGGCTCAAGACCTTTGTTGGATGTCTGTGGTCTTCCAGCATATTATCATATTATTCAGTTCAAAAGCATCTCTGATGATATGGGGGTGCATAAGTGAATATGGTATGGGCAGCTTGCATATTTTGGAAGGCCCTATAAATGCTGAACGGTATATAAAGGTTTGAGAGCAGCATATGCAGCTGGACGATACAAAACCACATACTGCAGCTATTACGGCAGCATGGCTTTATAGTAGAAAAGTTCTGATTTGGATGCCTGCAGTCCAGATCTTAAACATTTGGTGCATCATTAAACAAATTAAACTCTTTAGCAGCTGGAAACTATATCAGGCAATAATGAGACCAGAATCCAACAGCAAAAATAGAAATAACCTTTATACCCAGGAATCTTTAAAGTATTTTGAAAAGAAAAGGAGATGTTACACCATGGTAAACATTCCCCATCCTAACTATTTTCAGACATGTAGCAGGCATCCAATTTGTGTAAATAGCAAAAGTCTTAGATCTTTGAGTTCAGCTCATGAAAAATGGGGGCAAAAAAACGCAAATGGGTTGCGTTTATAATATTGTTCAGTGTATATGTGTGTATGTATATTAGAGTGCGGATCGGGCATTTTTCTGTCTGAGCCCGGCCCGCGTCCGACAGAGCAGTAACCAAACCCGAACCGAGCCCGACAGGCATTGAAATATTTATGTCCGAGCCCAATCCCAAGCCGACACATTTAAAATCAAATTTTTTTCTCATACTAATGACATGCACATAAATGCACTTTTTTGTGTGGAAAGTCCGCTTTTATCAAGCAACTGTAGGAAGGCGTTCGGAAATGTCAACAGATGAGAGCATCAGTGCACACGGGGCAAAAAGCGCCATTGTAATACAGACGCTCATTCGCGCTGATGTGACCGAGCCCGACTCAAACCCGAGCATCCTTTCTAAATATCTGTCCGAACCCGGCCCGGCCCGCCGGTTACCGTCGGGCTCAGGTCGGGTATCCATCCTCTAATGTATATATATTTCGATTTTGAACTGACATTAGGAGCGATTAGTAGAAATGTACAAAATATAATTGGAAACTTTTTTCTGTAACCATCTGTTACTTTAGTGAGGGAGAGGTGATATTTAGGTTGCCACTTCCTGTGGGCCCCTGGCGAAAGGTGAAGGAGGCAGGTGTTACTGAAGTTCTTCTGGAGGAGTTTGTCCTGAAGCCTCTACTGGCCTTTAACTCCTTGAGCCCTACTGCAGAACTCTACCGGCTGAAGAGGAAGATAATGGACAGTCCTGTTAACTGTGAGTTACTGGTTGTTTCAGAGTCTGTCTGCCTCATTGGCCTTACACATATTTTCCAACCCCAGACCACTAATTGAGTTAATTTATACCCCTGAGGTTTTCCTTCTTCAGATGCATTTTCTATTCATGAAACAGAACATTTTAAAGGGTTAGTTCACCCAAAAATGAAAAATCTGTCATTAATTATAAACACATAAGACCTTCGTTCATCTTCGCAACACAAATGAAGATATTTTTGATGATATCATCTGTCCCTCCATAGATCGCAATACATCTGAAATGATCCCAGGTCCAGAAACATAGTAAACATCGGTAAAACAGTCCATGTGACATCAGTGTCTCAACTTTAGTTCTGTGATGCTAGGAGAATCATTTTTTGTGTGCAAAGAAAACTAACATAACATCATATACTCAACCATTCTTCTTCGGGTGAACTACCTCTTTAAAGTTTACCCCATGTCCTTCCAAACCTGTGTGACAAAAGACCTTATCTTATTTATTTATTCATTTGTCCTTAATAAAAGCCAGTGGGAACCAATGTTGTTTGCACCCTAAAATCAGTCTCTCTTCCGAAAGTCATAGAGGTTTGAAACATGAGTAAAGGATGACAGAATTCCACTTGGTGATTATTTCCTCACATCTGCTTTTGTACTTTATTTCCTCTTGTCCAGATCAGGCATTTCTAGTTGCAGATGTCTATTTGGTGTCGTTCGATGGACATTTGCTCGAACTCCCAGCTTCCTGTGACTTCATTCTAGCCGCTGATGTCTTCCATCACACATTCAGCATCGCGCTCAAGTCCGACAAGTTTAAACGTCGCTCACTTGTGGTGCAAGTGCAAAACACAAAGATTGCAATTCACCCAAATGGAGAGGTACATCCATTTTTGTTTTTAATGATGTGTAATTCTGGTTTCTTAGCTGATTTAGAAACTTAATATTATACAGTTAAATAGAGCAATACAAGATTTGTTGATTTTTAGGTGGAGGTTAATTGCCATGTTGCACATATGCCATACACTAACCGTGAAGTGTCTATAAGAAAGGATGTGAGCTTAATTGAGGTGTCCAATGAGAGAGGACTTTGGGTATCATGTGACCCTCATCTAGAAGTCTGCAGTGTGATCCTAGATGGATGGCTTCATGGTAAGATCATTAGCTCTGTTTATTTTATTACTAATTTTCAGCAATTCAATTATGCCTACCATGAACTCTATAATTTTGTTTTACAGTAAATAAAAATTACAAGCACACCTGTTGGGTTTCCCTTTTTTTAAATGGACTTTATATATATAATGATTTTTAACAAAAGTTGTTTAATTTAAAACAAAAGTCTTTTGTAAATGTCGTTGCAATCAATTTAAATGCATTCTTGCCGAATAAAAGTATAATTTCTTTGAAAAAAAATGAATGACCCCAAATTTTTGAGCAGCCTCATATATTAGGTAACACTTTACTTTAAGGTGTCCTTGTTACATGTGTTACGTTTGCTAATATAATAAAAATAATGCATAATTACATAAGCCAAAAGCCAATCTTAACTCTAACCATGCTTTAAGTACATGTAGTTAATCAATATCACTCCATACTTAAATGTACACTTAAATTAAACTGTAAGAAAGACACCTTAAAATAATGTGTAACCATATATTTCAATATGTAGTATGTTAATATAAATGTACTATATTATAGTAATTGTTTTATTATATGCTATATTATAGTCATTTGTTTCATGTGATCTCTATAACTCCTTCACAAAAGACAAAATAGTCTTTTCCCCCTGTTTTTCAATCATTTTTACTTTGAATCAAATGTTGTGATATTATGATATCTAAGCTGGCTGGTTTAGTTTAACGTGGTTTTGTAAAACAACAACAAAGTGAAATATTATTCTGAACCGAGGCCTCTGAAAAAGGGGGCCATCACTGTTGACATATGCTGTAACGTGATGAATTAACGGATTTAATAGCTCTTAAGTTGAATCATTCTAATGTGCTTCATGGTTTATCATTTTAGTGAACTGTTTTTCAGGTGTGTCCGCCGGTCTTTTAGGAACCAATGATAATGAGGCAGCTAATGAGCTTCTTCTGTCAGATGGCTCCCACACACACAGTGTGCTTCAGTTTACTCACAGCTGGCAGGTAGTGAGATGAATCTGTGAGAAGAACGTACACCTGTTCAGCACATCATATCACAGCCACAGCACTATTTCTAATATTTTGCATTCATATTTCTATTCACTGTGCATGCTTTTTTCATATAATAATCTATCATCAAACATAAAGTACAGTATAAAGAGTATAAAGCTATAGTTTTGTAATTCAGACAAATTAGTGGATTTTATGTCCCATTGAAACATTACTTAATATTTACATAGATTATTAACTTGTCCAAGAAAAAAATAAGTATTTGTTTTAAACGTTTCTCTTCTTTTCTCATAGAAGATTTATCTTATAGCATAGACATAAGATCCACCCTGTTTTGTGAAATATACAAGACATTAATAATCTTTTCAAAATACATTTTATATATCTATTCAAATTCTTACTAAATGTTAAGCTTCTGCTAGCCCCAAATGATCTTCGTTCTTAAAACATCTATTGCATGGGAAAAATGTCATGCAACAGGGTAGACAAATTTCTAGAAGTAACTATAAGTTTAGGGTAAGTAGTATAAGCTGATAGTCAGTATGTAGTATGTTATGGATCAATCAAAATAAAATGTTAGAAGATATTAATCAGAGACTCTAATGACTGCTGGTTGATATGTAGTTGCAAAGTTACTTACTGTTAATGAATGTTAATGGACTATCAGGTATTTATGGAAGCCCGGTTCCAAAACTAAATAAAAAAGGTTATTACGACTTTTTATCCCACAATTCTGTGAGATATTCCAATTTTTTTCTTGATATAAACTTGCAATTGGGAGTTATTTATATTTATTCTGACTTTATAACTTACAAATGTGTAAAATAAAGTTGTGAGATATAAACTCGAAAAAATGCAAGTTATAAAGTCAGAATCGTGAGATATAAAGTCACAATTGCGAGTTACAAAACACGATTTTGAGCAGAAAAAAAGTTTATATCTCACAATGCTGAGAAAAAAAATAAAATATTCAGTGGCAGAAACAGGCTTCCATAGGTATTACCCAAAAATCTTAACTGATTTAATAATTCAGCCCAATTTCTTAAAGGCTTTTTATTTTTACTATACAGCCTTGGAGTATTTCTTCTTCTCAGTTTGATGTTGACCTCCAAATATCCATGAAGAAACCAGTGTACCATTATTGATTTATCTAAAATGTCTAGCTTTTCTGATATACATGATAGATTTGTCTGATAGATATTTTCTCCCTCTTATAAGACTAAACTAATAATTACATGTTTACCGTTTCTTTTTAAAAACTCCTGTTCAGTCCAAAATCCTCCAAACTGCAGAAATGATTCAGTCATTTTTTATTATTTAGAAACTTCCTTTCTTCCATTTAACAAAATAGGTTCAAAAAGGACAAAAAGCACTGAGCATTGTCAACGTTGATCCACATTTTTGTGTTTCGTGGGAAAGAAGAATGTCATGCGGGTGACTAAATAAACACTCTGTACTGTGTGGATCTAAAATACTATTTTTATGCCTTTTACTGTAGGTGGACTCAGAATGTGTCAGCGGGAAAGCTGAAATCTGTCACAATGGCACTGCTGACTCCCTGTCGTGCACATTTCTGTTCTCCTCCACAAATTCTCCTCTCAGCCCCTGTTTCAGAGTGGTAACTACTGTACTCAGTTTCCTCTCACTCCATGACATGTGCTAACTATTACAAGCCAGTGTTTATAAAGATCCCTTTGATTAGATTGATCAAAAGACATCAACTCCTTGGGGGAAGTGAGGAAATGAAAAAGAGAATGAAATAGTAAACAACACAATGAGCTTCAGATGAAGAATTCTCTCTCACACACTGTTTTTGTTTATAAATTGCATTTATGAGCATTAGTTTTTTTGTTATTTTCTCTCGAATGAAAGCAATTTGTGTCTTTTTTAGGTGGATCCTGTGCAGTTCATAATGAAGTGTGAATGTGATGAGCATGCAGATGTTTCCAAACCATCCGTTTGTGCCCTGACCTCTGCCTATATCCATCTATGTCATAGAAACTATGTTCCAGTGGAGCTGCCAGTGCAATGCGGTCAGTATTCCTGCAAACTCAGTGAAACCTATACCCATAGTTTAAATAGATAAACACTAGGGCTGCATGGTTTGGTAAAAAAATAAATAAATACTTTGCGATTCGTCTGACAAATATTGTGGTGAATAATGCATTACAATGTAATAATAATGTAATTCTCTTGAAAATTTGCACAAGCAACAGACGTGGAGAAAATTGACTTCTGATATGGGTTTCAGAATTGGGCCTAGCAAAATAGTTTAATAGTACCACATATAAAATGTAAATGAGCATTGTGTGGAGATTTTAATTTATGTCTCTAATTGGAACACAATTAGCCAATGTTCAGTTATAATCATAGTGCCACCAGCTGGCAGCAGGAAGTTTGGCACATATGAATGACTTTGACATATCCATCTTATATTTACCACTTTAAATGCATATTGCTCACCATTCACTGTTTCCTAAAGCCACAGGCAGCTAATAATAGTATTATCAATGACCCGCTGTATATCACGTGCCAGATTTACTAAACATGGCAAATTAAGAGCGCGATTCCTTAAAAGCACTGATGGGAGGGTGATTTACTTACAATTCACACAATAAAGAACAATGACAGTTCATTTCCATAATGACGAGCGCAATCTACTAACAGCAGTGAAAATGACCGCCTGCTTTAAGACATGCTTTTTTGGGGCATTAATTAATGGCACATCCGTCCATCCATCCATCCATCCATCCATTTTCTTCCGCTTATCCGGGACCGGGTCGCGGGGGCAGCAGTCTAAGCAGGGACGCCCA
>JAUMHP010000029.1:609358-620107 GCA_032361065.1 Enteromius trimaculatus
TATATATTTTTTCAAATGTTAGATATCAATTGTGATATAAAAGAGTTTGCTCACACAAAAATGGAAATGTTTTACTCATCCTGTGCATTCTAGGTGTATATGACTTTCTTCTTTCAGACGAATCCATTTGAAGTTAAAAATGGTCCTTTCTCTTCTAAGCACTAAGCGGGTGCTTAAGCCCGAAAGTCAAATAATCATCCATGATAAATAGTACCACAAAGCTCCGGGGGGTAAATAAAGGCCTCCTGTAGCAAATCGATGCATTTTTGTAAGACAAATATCCATAAATTAAAACATTATAAACAGTTTTCTCTCACTTCTGCTAATTGTCGTAGGCAGAAGCTGTTCCAGGGAGATGACGCAGAATGCAAGTCTAGCACATGAACATGTTATGAACGCGGAGAAGTGGAGGAGAAAGTCAAATAAAAAGTATAAGCCAAGAGGAGACTTTGCTTTCTTTGACTAGCATGCTAGCATATCTCACCAGCGTGCATACAATGCAAACGTCCTGCATCATCTGGACAGAACGTCTCGCATGTATAGTGAAACTAAGAGTTTATAATGCTACAAATTGCGATGTTATAATAATTTTTCTTGCAAAAACAGTTTAAAATGGACGGCCCTGATATGCACAGCATTGGTTTTAACTGGTTTAAGCTGGTCCTTTGCTTGTCCTAAGGTGGTGTTACCAGCATAGGACCAGCATAAACCAGTTTAAACCAGCATCCCAGCTTCAAAACATACCTAACCAGCATATGCTGTTTTTTTTCAACAGGGGTGATGCAGTTTATTTGACTTCTTGTGGACTGTTGAACAAAAATCCTGCCCACTGCCATTATTACAATTTTTAATATAACTCCAATTGGACTCCTCTGAAAGAAGGAAGTCATATTTACCTAGCATGGCTTAAGGGTGAGTAAAACATGGGCTAATTTTCATTTCTGGGTGAACTGACGCTTTAACATATAATAATTTTAACTGTAATATTGTACTGTGAAAACTTGACTTCCTAATGCTTTATATGAGAGGGGAAATGTTTTAAGGGAAATTGGAATTTGATTATTGCCTATTGCTGCATGTGCAATAGAGTGTGAAACAAAATCCAGCAATGTAGCGTTTTGTTGCAGTATGCACTGAATAAAGTAGTTTGGAACATTTCATGTGGGTGTCATGGGTCTCGTAAATCAGCCATTATAATCATGTCGATGACTCTTCAGTTCTTATGAGGCATTTATTTACACAGTTATGCATATTTGAACAGACTGAATTAAAATAAGTGGAATATTCATCAAACAACAGCTCTCGAGTCAAACTGTCGTCGTCTCACCTCTCGGATAGGTTTGAGTTTTGAATATGGCATGCATGTAAAGCTGTAGAGCTCGACTGGCTCTCTCAAACACACAGGAGCATACTGTACACACACACGCGCATACACACACAGAGCACAATTCCCCCTCGCTCACAGGCAAGGGAAACAGGATTTTTTAAATCACAGTCCGAAGTCCTCCACGTGGAGAAATCTCTCAGGAGAATTTCATGGAAGACAAAATACAACAGAGGTAAATAAAACACTTTTCTTGAATTGTAACAGTCCGCTTTTTTAAAGTCAGCTCTCCCTTAAAGAACTTTCCATTCTTTGAAAATCTCTTTCTGAAAGTTTCAGTTCGAGTCCATCCTGGCTAGTTTGAAACTTTCATGTGTACCACTCCTCTCTTCCTTTCTTCAATATGAAGAAAAGATCAGAAGCAGCAAGTCTTTGAGGGAAAAAGAGCGGCAAAATATCCTCAAGCCTACATCAAACAGCCCGGGCTTACATTTAATACATTTTAAAAACATTATTACAGTTAACTTATAATTCTCGAGTCCGTCTCATCGTTTGTGGCCTCGGCAAATGAGAGGAAGAATGGAAGGGATTGGAGTTACGGAAGAGAGTGATTGCTTTTTGCCATTAGAGAAACACATGCACACATGCAAACTGAACCTGAGAAGTAGAAACGTCGTCAATTGAATCCATGTAATGAAAATTCAGTGTAAACACGAGAAAGTCATGACAAAAGGGAGGGAAAGAACAAAGACGATTGCCTGAGGCACCATCATAGAGAATTCCAATTAACATGTGCTGTGTTTTCCCAGCACTCCCCAGGTGCCCCATACACAGGCTGCCCGTCAGGCCCATACAGTTTTCCATTGGACATGCCGTAGTTTTCCACAGGCTCCTTGGGAGGGGTGCGACACTGTCCCAAATTGTATACAGGTTTTCCATTGGCTCTTCAAGCAATATTCGGCTCCAGTAATTTTCCATTGGCTTTTTATGGATTGTCCCAGTCAGGTTTATTCTTCAAATGGGAATTTGTTGCTAGCCTGGAGGCTCAGCAGGTGTTTTTTTTAATCAGTCAAACCCGTATGGGCAGAGTTTGGCTCATTTGTTGTTTCATGTCTTGTGCATCTCCTATACTGTCCATCTTCCTCTGATGGCCCGGCAGGGTCCCACCAACTCGACAGAGATCACTACAGAGAGGGAAGTACAAAATACAAAAATCAGCCAATGTAGGAGACATTGACATGTGACAGCACTGAACGTTTCTGTTTCAAGGCATAGTTATGTAACTTCGATAAGGGTTTCAATTTGATTTGAATTGGTCACACTGAGAATCAATTAAAATCTATCCATCCATATTTCTCTCTCTGTCTATCAATACATCCATTCATCCCTGCATTAATTTATCCATTCATGTCTCTCCATCCATCCATCCATCTATCAGTACATTCATCCCTTTATATATTTCTCTACATTCATTCATCCATCCATCCATATATTTGTATTTCCATCCATCTATCCATTTGTCTTGACTCTACTTTTAAATGAATTTAATTTAAAATGCCTTAAAATTCTAATTTAAATACCATTCAAATTCGAATTTCGGTTCTTCTGTTTGATTTTTAAATTTTGAAACTAAATTGGAGCCATTCTCAATTAAGTTCTGGATAGCGTACAACTCTGGTGCAGAAAGAGCAGTCTAAAGAAAGAATATATATAGAAAGAATTTCCCAGAATTGATTAACAATACAAAATATCAGCATATAGGTTTGGAGCAACATGAGTATTTTCATTCTGGGGTAAACGGTTCCTTCAATTTCCAATAAAAAAGGCCAACCGTGTACACTCTCATTTAAATGAGGACAGTAATCACGCACGCAGACACACAGCTGTCTCTGGAGATTGGATCATGGCATGTCAACAGCCTGGCCAGGGCTGCTCGTGCATACAGATGCAAACATAAATGAATCATACACCGGCCATCAGCATGCAGCGTCACGCGGAGGCATGACGTGCCCACATGCGCACCCGCACACACTCGACCGTCAGGCATGGGGCTCCACTGCCGGCACATTAAAAAGCTCATTAGCCGACTAATTAAAGTCATTGCTCTCTTTTAGCATCTCCTCCATCTCCCTTATTAAGCTCTCTCCGCCACCTCCGCTAGCCCTAGTCTGAACCGAACCAGCTTCCCCAGCGAGCAGACACAGCAGCCAGCGAAGAGGAAAGGGCACTGCACTGTGTGTAAGTCAGCCGTTACTCCGTTCCCAAGACGGTGCGGTTCAAAGCGCTCGAGGCGAGAGCAGCGCGTTTACAAACGCAAGTGAAATGAGTGTGCTTATTTTGACTAAATCAGACTCAGCAGTGTTATGGATTGCATTTCTTTGCTGGATAATTTATGTGGTTGAAACGGCTTATCGTGAGGAGATGGGTGTGGGGGAAAAAGCCCTACACGGTAAACAATGATTTGCATAGTGAGGCGCAGGGAGGGGTAAGCTTATCGCGATAGGTATTTTGCTGCACGTGTTCAGTTTAAAAATTCAGCTTGTGTTTCACCCGTAGGAAAGATAGATCTCTTTTTAATATCTCCATTGTTTCTCCTAGACTGCAGTGAGACAGAATGAAGAGCAATGTTTCCTGTTTCTCAGACGTTTCTCCCTGGTGATCCCACATCCCTTCATGTCGAGATCTCAGTCGTGTCACAAACTGTGCTTGGATTTACAAACTTCAGTCAAATGTCAGGATCCAGGTCTCAGTCTAAGTGCTTATTCATTTTTAACCTTATGCCTTCACTACATGACGCAACTTCTATTTGGAGCCATTTTTATAGGTCTTTTGAGAAACAGTATCAAATCTCACAATGTGACGTTCTTGTAAATTAAAACCATTTGTTGCACAAAAGATATCTTTCAATTGTCAGTTATAGTTGGCATACTTATAATGCGATTTTTCTCGCTTCTTGCAAATGCAGCTATATCCCACAGCGCTGAATATCGCAGAAATTTGATTCTTTTAACTATTTTGAAAGTCATTGTGCGACTTTACCTTGCACCCGACATTTTGAAATTGCAACATTGGTCCTCATAATTGTGACTTTATATCCCAAAATGTGACTTTATATATCAGTCACATTGCATCTTTGATTCTCTTACTATAAATGTCATTTTAAGTCTCACAATTAGACTTTGTGAAAGGTGACTATATCACATAATTATTACTTCTAATCCTCATTTTAAATATCACACTTTGTCTTGAATCTGAGTTTGTTTCTTGTAATTGACTTTACATTGCAAAAGTGAATGTGTGAAGCAACTGCAACTTGTTTATTCTAATAGCTTATCTTGTATTTGAATGTAATTTTTTTAAATAAAAAAATTATTAAAGAATTAAAACGATTTATTTAAAATGAGTTTACTTTTATATGAAATTAACTTCACACATCTTAGATAAGTTGATACTTAAATGACATACATTTTCGTGTTTAGTACTAAAAGTAGCAGTTTGCCGCTACTCCAGTAGGAATTATATTCAATCCTATATTCCAGTAGGAAGATACTCTTTTCCTGTAAGTCAAAGCCATAATTGACCCGTATCTAATCTTGCTTGTGTTCTGCTCACCCTGAGTGTGTGCTGGTAAGCACTTTGAGGCTCGCGGCGTTGCGGAGGAGCTTGTCAAGTGTGCTGACGATCTGTCCGAAGCGCGGTCTCATGTTCCGCTCCTTCACCCAGCACTCCAGCATGAGCTGGTGCAGCACTGCGGGGCAGTCCATGGGAGGAGGCAGCCTGTAGTCCTGCTCCACTGCGTTCATTACCTACAGCATCAACAGACAGAGCAATTACACCGTCCTTTTGCATTAGGACAAACTCGGCAGTATGCAGAGTTTTATTAGGCATACAGTATATGACCGGAATGTTATAATCGTTAAACCATAATAAAGACTAATAGAGTTGAAAAAAGATCATCTAAGAGTAAAATACATAACGTTGTGCTTGCAATATACTGTAGACAAAATAGCAGAATCTATAGCACTGAATAGAGAAAATAAACATTTTGATAAAAGAGATATTAAATGTAAAAGGATGGATCTCATAAAATCTGTCAGGAATTTGTCTGGGTCATATTTCACCACTTAAGCAAAATAATACATAATATTTTGCTTACACAAAAACAAGAGCCCGTTAAATTATTTTTTATAAAAGCCCATTATCAAATTTCATTAATGTAATTTAAAAAAGTAATTGTCATATTATATATTATTATTTAAACACAGCATTTATGCAATGTTTCTTTTGTTTTTAAATAAAATGTTGATTGATTTAAATCAGAATATATAAAAGAATCACCACTCAGAATTATCCAAATGACAAAAAAAAGGTTTTTATTGTTAATAAATAAAAGTATGAATAATTGATATCAATAAAAATTAGAATTTATATATTCATTATATTAATATATAAGAGCTACAATTATATATTAATATAATTTATTTACTATATAAATAATCATAAATGCATTATAATAAGTGCATGGAAAATGCTAATTCTCATAGCTGTAATGCAAACAAATAACACATCTTTTAAATATTAAATATTAAGTGTTTAGTGCATTATTTATTGAATTTTATTTTTAGGATTATTAAAAATAAATAAATAAAAGTGCTATTAACATTTTTCTGTTGTTAATTCTGTGACACAATAAAAAAATAAAATAAATAACACAATTCTGCAGAATTATGAAAACAACACTGAGCATTATAAGACGTCTGAATGCATTAGAGTCAAAATTTGGGAAGAAATATGACTAATTGTTATGAAAATAATATCACAGTATAAAAGATACATATACATTTTCAAAGCAAAATCAAACTTTTTGCCATTTTGTATTAAAGTGACACCTAAAAATGAGATTTCATGAGACTTAATCTGTGATGTAACACAAAAAGTTACATCTTGACCTACATCTTGATTGCTCATGTCCCAGTATGGCCGCTCGCCGAATGACATAACCTCCCACATCACGATCCCGTAGCTCCACACATCACTCGCAGAAGTGAACTTTCTGAAGGCGATGGCCTCAGGGGCGGTCCAGCGGATTGGTATCTTTCCCCCCTGCACAATTACACACATACACACAGAGAAGCCATTAAATTCTAAACACAGACTTGAAAACCAACGACATGGCTTGAGTCTTCAGCTGCCTAATTAGCGCTAAGACTCGGCCTCTACTCGCGGCTTCCTCCCCACGGGGCGTCCGGCTGGGTTCATTAATCTGAGATGAAAACCAGCAGAAATAAAATGGCAGGAATCTAACTATAAACATAACGGTTTGATATATCCCTCAAACAGACGACGTGAACGCGAAGACTAATCAATACATTAATCCAAGCAAAGTACGAGCTAAACGAGCATGCTAGTGCTAAATCTTCTCTGACTAGGCCTACTAGCAACGACACAAATGTTTACTCATCATTTTTAGAGCTGATGAAGATGCTAAAAATAAAAATGAAAGGATTTATACGGGATTCTAGTCTTTCAATTCCCTTATCCGTAGCTTATCATGTCGGACACACTGAACAAGCCATCACATACTGTACTGACTACATCCATATGTTTCCAACAGACAGAGATAGAGACAGGCTTCTTCCACATATCAAGTATGCCATCTGTACTCCCGATTCTGTTGGTCAAGGCTGTTCTTATCAATTCTTAATGCACACTGTATCTGTAAAGCGCAGATATCGCTACATTTCTGTCTGGCACCTGGATTTCGATAGAATGCTCTCTGAAAATTCCCTCAGAGACTAAAATCCACTAAAAAGGATTTCAAGGGGTCTTTCAGGTTAATAAGCGAACAAAAAATACCAAACAGCACCATGCTAACATGGTTTTGGAGATGTATCAAGTCCATAAATACCACACCATATTGTGTAAATACCATGGTGCTTCAATATGGTAGTCATTCAATGTCTTGTGTAAAGCAAAGTAACAAGGTGTTGCAAACTGATATCATGATTACCAATTAAAATACAAATAATAGCACTAGTATAAACAGCTAACATAGTTAGTTGTAATAAAAGTACTTATAATATGGTAATAATAGTGTAACAACATAATGTAGACAAAATACATCCTGGGCACTTACGTGGTAAGATAAAAATCATTTAAAAATGGTTAAAATTAGATTAGCTAAGACTAAGACTAGGTTTGTAGTACAATAAAGAGAAAAATAATAATAGGAAGAAAGAAAAGAAAAAAGAAAGAAACTAAAAATAATGTAAATATATTTAAGGAAATATATTTTTAAAAAATAAAATGTAAAGAAGTATAATATCATAGTAATAATAATAGTTAATAAAATGGACCATGACAAATTATTTTTGGTTTAAAAATATTGCATCTTAACTCTCAACTAAATTAATTTTATTTCTTGAATGCACCATTGAAAACAACAATCGTGTGTGTTATTGCACAAGTGCTGTACAATAAATCAAATATCATAAATGCCATAAACAACAAGAATCACAGCAACCAACAAGACCACACACAGCACAATTAACGATAATTAAAAGGCAGGAAAAAAGATGATATCGAGTTTTGCTTTAATCTCAAGCAGCGAGTAGAATTATATTTCGATGCATGCTTTATTTTTTAATTTAGATGGCCTGGAATGGCTAAACTTCCTTTTTATGGTTTGAAAATAAAATAAAATAAAGTAAAATTAAATACAATTTTACATAAATAATAATTTCTAGTATTTATTATTTATAAAGGATAGAACTATCTGTACTAAGTATACTGGTTATCAGTTTGTAAAAACAAAGTACTTAAGATAAGCTACTATAATGGCTTACTGTGGATTGTAGGATTTAGTGGAACAAGGATATTTCATTATTGCTTTTGTTTTATTCTACAAAAAGAGCAAACATACGTGACCTTAACCAAACTCACCAAGGAGCTGGTGTAGGTGGGGTCCGACGAGTTATCATCCAGGAAGCGAGAGAGGCCGAAATCGGACACTTTGCACACGAGGTTGCTGTTGACGAGCACATTGCGGGCAGCCAGGTCACGGTGGACGTAGTTCATGTCGGACAGGTACTTCATGCCAGCTGCGATCCCCCTCAACATGCCAACCAGCTGCGTTACGGTAAACCTGCCGTCGTTCAGCTGAGCGGGAACGGTACAATAGAAGAGGGAGAGTGACATTAACAGATGCAAACACGACACTACACTAGTTCTACTCGCTCTAATCAGCCTGACTCTGACAGAGCCGCTGGACTAATTCTACTCGCAGCAGCCCGTAATCTTCTTCAGAGTATCAGGATGCCAATGCTATGAAGAAGTGTCTCCACAGAACTCCACAAAGCTAATCCGTATGGAGAAATTTCCTTTGCAATAGCACTGAATATTTGAAAGCGTAATTCAATTACACACTTCACATAGAATATCAAAGCCACATGTTTCCATTTTCATATTCTGAATAGAGAAGCTCTGAAGCTGTGGTTCTCTGCCTATAGTCTGTTAGGACAGGATCAGAGCAGGCATAAAACAATGCCAAAATTCGAATAATTAAATGCAAATGACCGTTTTATCGTACAGAGTTAGGACAGCAAAATAAATGGGCTTATCAGTGACTCCATTTGCTTTCACGTCAATGGCCGTGCATCATATAAATCTCTGCTGGATTTAGTCACAAATTAGTAAATATGATACAAACTACATTGAATACAACAGGGTGCAGTGCCTAATAGACATTAAAAAATTGCTAATAAACCAATTTAATGATTTTTTATTGAAACAACACTTTGTTGCAAATGTTTTCCTTTTCAAATAAATGCAAAGCAGCATATTTCAATGATTTCTAAATGACTATGTGACAATGAAGAGTGGAGTAATGATGCTGGAAATTTACATTTATATATTAAAACAGAAAACAATTTTTAATATCATTTTACATTATTGAATATTTTCAGTATTTTTGATTAAATAAATGCAGCCTTGGTGAGCGTGAGGGAGATGTTGTCTTTTATTAAGGCTTTATGTCCAACATAAATAAGTAATGCTACAGCCTGGGTTCTGGTGTTAGAGAAACCTCTAAGGCAAAATTCACAAGTCTACTGTTCACAAATAGCACATGGTTCATGCTAAGCCTCCAAGCAAAAGGACATCATCAAGTCTGTAGCTATTCTCACTTGGTTTGGCTCCAATGACGATAAATATTCTGGTACTAGATTTTGATGTTGATGCTTTTTTATTTTTTCTTCTAAAGTTGAAGATGAATCATGCCAAAGCTTGTTCTTTTAGATATTTTTAGAAGCGTGTTTGTGTGTATGCATGGAAATGAGTGTGCTTGTGTCCCTGGCTGGACTTTGTGTGAGTACAAGCTGTGCCGTAGGAAGATGTCGGGGGATGAGGGACAGGCTGGGTGGGCTTTAAGTTTTGTGTCATCTGCTTGGTGAATCGCACCTCTGGATGTCTAAGCTCTCGGTTTTCTTCGTCGACTGTCTACATGGGTTGGTTAAGGTTCTGGAGTGAAAACTGTATACTGCAGAAATTATACAACATTATTATACGGCTCTGAAATGCCAGATACTGACACAAGTTAAGGGTGAAGCAAGGTTCTGTGTAAAACACCATGAATAACTGTTTAATGCCTTTGGGTTATCAAATCCTCCCGTCAGCGCAAAAAGAAGTTCTGGCCAAGGGAAGTTTCGCTATCTGAGTTATGTAAAGTAATGTGACGTACTTCGGATTGAAACAGAATATTCAGTGCTTTTGTCCATCGGGAATTGAGTGAAAGTGTTATTACATTTTGATGAAAGATTATGAAGCCAACCATTTTTTTTTCTTCTTTTAGCACCGGGCTAAGAAAAAGGCATAGGCCTGAATAGATTTCAAAAGCTGCATTTTTTTTGTGGAAAAGCTGGGTCTTTTTCTTTCACTGTTTTTAATGTATGCACTGCAGCAGTTTTTATTGCAATGGAACTTGATTTAATATGCGATTGATGTATTTTACCACCCCATCTAGACCGCAAGCGAGCAATGCAACACGACTCAACAGTTTCTTTCATTATAATGGGAGTGTTCTAGTTCGTCACACTGCGTTGCTAGCAGTATAAATGGGGTGCCATTTTAAAGCCTTCAGATTTGGGTAAAACAGAGACTCGAAGACAGGGAATGGTTTGAGGTGACCAGAAAACTACAACATTCTCTATACTTATAAAGCAAGTAGGATAATTTTTCATTTTTTATTAAATCTTAAAGGGGTCATACGGTGGTACAGGCCACTCCCACAATAGTTGATTGACAGCAGCGTGTCACACAGACTGAACTGGTGTCTTACCTCAGACCCCCAGAGAGCCGTCATCAGACCGAGACACAGAGACAAGAAAGACTCCTAAGAGATTGAGGTGTTTTGTTGTTGAATGTATTAA
>JAUMHP010000029.1:635486-646167 GCA_032361065.1 Enteromius trimaculatus
GTGCGCGTGGTGGTCTGCGTGGTATATTTCTTAAGTCGCAGTCTGATTGTCATCAGTACAAGATGGTGGTCCGATGGCACGTCTGCGCCTCGCATCACTCGTACGTCCCGCCATGAACGTCTGAACTTTCGGTTAATGCAAATATGATCAATTTGATTCTCCGTGATGTGGTCTGGAGACCTCCATGTAGCTTTGTGGATCCGCTTGTGAGGAAAGATGCTTCCTCCTATTACCAACTGGTTGAAGGAGCACAGGTTCGCAAAACGGTTGCCATTTTCGTTCATCTTCCCCAGCCCGTGCACCCCCATGATGTCCTCATATCCCGTATTATCATTCCCTATCTTGGCATTAAGATCTCCCATGAGGAGTATGATGTCTTTCTCCCTTCTCCTATCCAGTACTGTTTGCAGCTGTTGGTAAAAATCATCTTTCTCTTCTTCTTTTGCCTCATTGGTAGGAGCATAACACTGGACCATGTACAGCTGAATCTTTTTCCTATTGGTGACAAACTTTGCTGTGATAATTCGTGAACTCACGGGTTCCCAGCCAATGAGTGCACGCCGTGCCTCCGAACTCAACATCAGTGCAACTCCTTCAGTGTGAGCAGCACCATCCTCCGTGTGTCCAGAATACAGCAACGTCTCTCCAGATGCTAGTCTCAGCTGACCTGCCTGTAGCCATCTTGTCTCACTCAACCCTAAAACAGAGATGTTATAGGCTTTCATCTCTTTTGCAATCTGGGCAGTTCTTCCTAACTCATACATGGTCCTGATGTTCCAAGTGGCTATCCTTATTGGTTTCCTAGAAGTCAGAAGGGGAATCAGCCTTACAGCTTCCTTTTGGCTTTCACTGCATTGCGTCATGCTCCTCTGTTGCAGAGGTCCTTCCTCTCCCAGGCCTCGAGGATGTAGTGTTGTTGTCGATGCTTCTGTAACTCTGTGTTTTTTTCTATGGACAGGGTAGTTAACCCTGTGCCAAACCCCCAACCTGGAGGACCAGGGACCACCCTTTGTCTGGCCTCTACCCTTCAACCTTTCTGACATGGGAGACCCTACCAAGAGCATAAAGCTCCAGTCAGCATAGCTCTTGGGGTCATCGAGACACACAAGCCCCCCAACCGCAACAAGGTGGTGATCCATATGGGGGGGTGAATGGTTTGGAAACATGCAATTTCACGCAGTGGTCTCAGCTGTTCATCTAGAGCCCCTTCTAATCACCACTGATCCAGAGCCTCATCACTCCCTTTCTGTGGCACCCAAATCTTTGAGGTCAGTTTTCAGTATCACAGTCTAGCAGGCATGAAAATCCCTCACCTTTCGGCGAAATTCACCGCTTTGAAAGCAAAGCGGGTGACCCACATGAATCGTGTAGATCCGATTAGAAATAATTTTTAAGGAGGGGCCAGAGTCAGCCTTGGATAGTATTTGTTGATTAATTCATATTTAATATAAAGTGGATTTGAGCCATTTCAAATCATGAAAACTCGTAGACCGTGCGAACCATCCACTGACATCCAGGGCGTCATTTCTTCCTGCGGGACAATCAGCATGGGAAAAGAAGATTTGTGATGTCTATGTGTCACCAAAGGCTTTTTTATATGCAGCGCGTTTTGCCCTCGCAATCCCTTTGTTTTCAACAGAACTGCGCAGTTTAAAATCCAAAGTAGAAATGTTTTTGTAACTGACAGCACCTTCATGGTTGCATAACAGCAGACGCTACAGAAGCGTGAGCGGCCAAGCGCATTGAAATTGGTGGAGGAAGCGACGCGCGTATTTAGACGGTTCATGTACGTACGTACGAACATACCCTAAAGAGAGTAAGTTACATTTATTGCTAAAGTATCATTAACACTAATAGAAACATAATTTTAGTGTGTTAACAGCTGGATTCTAGGTTGAAATACCGCTGGAATTGGTTGTGGCTTCAAACAAACAAAAAAAGCATCAATAAATTTTCATGATGGAAGAATAAACAAGTTAAGTTAAAGCATTTCCCCTAATGAGGTCGTAATATTTATCCTGTGGGAGTCCCCTTACCTCCCGGCCCCATCAGAGGCCACATCATCCCTTGCGCACCCTTCTCACCTTTTTCACCCCTGACCCATTTTCATGCCTGGTCTAGTGTCTAGTTTGAGAGATACACTGCTGGTTTCTGCTTGCAAGGCTAGTGACTCCAAACATACACTCTAAGCATCCTTTCCTTGAACACGCTGAGTATTGTTTCAGTTGTATAGCTACCTTACCATACGTTAGCTAAGCCATTTCAGTTGAACTCTAGCTTACTAGTTCTGCCTCGTCTATGTTTTCCTGTCCGCTAACCCTGTCTTTGTTTTTTTTGGATTATCCCTTTCATCTAACCCTGTTTGATATTGTTTGCAGATTCCTTGTTTACTAACCATGTCTCTAATAAATATTGGCAGATGGATTCGCATGACTCCTTGGTTCATTACGTTACTCTCTCTCACACACACACTCACAAAAGCCATTGAAAACTTGTGTATTAAAATTATTTTGAATTTACTGCAATAATTATTATATCTTATTATTATTTTATCTTTATTTTTTAGCCATTGACAACTTGTGTATTATTATTATGTTTTTTTTTTGTATTACTGAATAAATACAAATATTAAATATAAAAAAGCACACTAAACATTAAAAATATGGTACTTTTAGAGGTCAGAAAATATTATCGAAGGTGGTGAAAGAAAGAGATTGAGACCACACTTAAGACCTTTGTCCCCATTTTTTTTCATGAAGCAATAATTAAGGGCTGTAATATGAATGATGCTTGAACCTTGTCTTGGAAACAAAGTCAATACAAATGAAACTTTTCAGACTTTTTTTTTTTTTTTTTTTTAAATTTGAGACCTAGAAGTGATTTAGAGGGAATGATTTATGATGCCATCCCCAAAGGACATTTTAATATATGATAAAAGGCAGCATTACCCTTGCTCTGCCTCAGATGTCCCTGCCCTGCATACATACTGGCATGGCTAAGAGCTTTATGTCATTGCTGCTAATATTTCTGGTAGTGTATATCATCTGTCTACCAGCATCAGCTCAAGTCTGCAGACTGCTTGGTCAGCCTGCCCTCCCTCTACTTTCTGCAGATAGAGATATTAACATTGGGGCAATTTTCTCACTCCACAAAAGTGCTCTTTTAAAGATCCATAATTTTACTTCCAAACCTGAGCAAACAACATGTGGAAGGTCTGTATGATAATAATTATGTAAGGCCTGTCATTGACAAATTGCAATAACAACAACAACAATAATAATAATAATAATAATGATAATAATAAATGAACATGCAATGATCATTTTTAATATATTCAGCTGATGTTTTATTTTCACAGCATGAACTTGCGTGAATTTAAATTTGTTCAGACTCTGATTTTTGCTATCGAGGAGATCAATAACAGCACCCTGTTGCCTGGTGTTTCTTTGGGCTACAAAATATATGATTCCTGTGGCTCAATAGCTCAGGCTATCTTCTCAGGTATGGCCTTGATGAATGGTTATGAAGAGACTCTGAGTGATTCATCCTGCTCTAGACCACCATCTGTACATTCCATTATTGGGGAATCCAACTCCTCTCCCACCATTGGCTTGGCATCTTTAGTTGGTCCATTCAGCATACCTGTTGTAAGAGTGTGTTATTATGTTGAATTAAATATAAAAAGAAATGTGTTAAGTTTATTTCAGTTTAGTCGGTAGCAGTCTGTTTATCTTAAAATTATGCTTTTTTAGATACAGAAATAGAGTAAAATTAAAAAAAATGAAAAGGTATGTGGAAAATATCTGTGCACACAGTTAACTCCCCCCCCCCCCATATCTGTTGTAGATCAGTCATTTTGCAACATGTGCATGCCTGAGTAACAAAAAAAGGTATCAGTCCTTCTTCAGAACAATTCCCAGTGATTATTACCAAAGCAGAGCACTGGCTCAGCTTGTCAAGCACTTTGGCTGGACCTGGATTGGGACGGTCAGGAGTCGCAGTGACTATGGTAATAATGGAATCGCAGCATTTGAGGAGGCTGCAAAACAAGAAGGGATTTGTATTGAATACTCAGAAGCCGTATTTAAAACTGATCCAGAAGAACAATTTCTGAAGACAATAGAAGTTATAAAGAAGGGCACCGCCAGGGTGGTTCTGGCTTTTATGGCTTTCGGAGATTTTGTCCTCCTCCTAAAAGTAATGGCTCAACACAACATCACAGGCATACAATGGGTTGGCAGTGAATCCTGGATTACCTCTCGAAATCTGGCAGAAACAAAGGAATACAATTTCCTTTCTGGAGCTGTGGGTTTTGCTATTGCAAATGTTAAACTTGTGGGCCTGCAAGAGTTCCTAGTGAATGTGCACCCTGATCAGGAACCAAATAATGAACTTTTAAAAGAATTTTGGGAAACAGTTTTTCAGTGCTCTTTCAGGAGCATTGGCAGTGGTGGCTGTACTGGTTCAGAGAAACTTGCAGAGATGCAAAATGAATACACTGATGTATCTGAGCTACGAATAGTAAATAAGGTGTACACTGCAGTGTATGCTGTTGCACATACACTACATAATGTTTTCAGATCCTCTACCAACAGCAGAAAAGGAGAATGGCCCACACCACAAAAGGTTTGTAAGAGTATGAAGACTTGAAAAAAAATACTTTTCATACTAAAGTATGAAATACAACAACAAAACTGTTACACAGTATATATACATAGTAACAGTTATGTATGACCAGATGCAACCAACCCTAATCAGAACTCATGCTAATTCATTATTATTCATTGTTCACATTTGTAATTACACTGTAACAAGGTGACCTAAACAAAATAAATAAATAAATAAAAACATGTAAATTAATAATGTTTTTGCCATTTTCACCCAGATGTTGGAATATATGAAAGATGTGAGCTTCACTGTTAAAACAGGTGAGAAAATCTTTTTTGATCCAAGTGGTGATCCAGTTGCGAGATATGATCTGGTGAACTGGCAGCCTACTGAGGATGGAAGCACTCAATTTAAGCATGTGGGCTTCTATGACAGCTCACTGTCTTCAGAGGAATGTCTTCAAGTCAATCAAGAACACATGCTATGGACAGGAAATAGCAGAGAGGTATGTAGATTACTATACACACCGACACCTTTAAAGGCATATCAAATAGGTGTTTGAATTATGAGCCATCTGAAAACATTATTTACATCGCTATACCTGAAAATATGTGAAAGCAGCATGGTGCAAAAGCTGAGAAATATATTTCATGTGGTTAAGCAAAAAAAAAAAAAAAAATCATTTGGGCTTATTTGAAAACGTATTTTCTCATAGTTACCTGTGTCCGTGTGCAGTGAGAGCTGCCCCCCTGGCACTAGGAAGGCTGTGCAAAAAGGTCGGCCTGTTTGCTGTTATGACTGTATTCCATGTGCAGAAGGAGAAATCAGTAACGGCACAGGTAAAATAGTGTATGCTGGATAACTCTTTCGAGAAAGTGAAATAAAGTGAAGTGTAAACATTGGTCAAGTGACCTCGATTAATTTTCCATTCAGATAATCTGTTTTTAAAATTCCTTCACAGATTCTAGTGCATGCTTTCCTTGTGATTTGGAGTACTGGTCGAATGAAAGCAAAGACAGATGTGTATTAAAAGTGGTTGAATTCCTTTCCTATACAGAAATCATGGGAATGGTGCTTTGCATATTTTCCTTCATTGGGGTGCTACTAACAGCAGTTGTATCGCTTCTGTTTTACCTTTATAAAGAAACACCTATTGTTAGAGCCAACAACTCAGAGCTGAGCTTCTTGTTGCTCTTCTCACTCTCACTATGTTTTCTTTGTTCTTTTACTTTTATTGGTCGACCTACTGAGTGGTCCTGTATGTTGCGTCACACAGCATTTGGGATCACTTTTGTTCTCTGTATCTCCTGTGTTTTGGGAAAAACTATAGTGGTCTTAATGGCTTTCAGGGCTACACTTCCAGGAAGTAATGTGATGAAATGGTTTGGGCCTGTACAACAGAGACTTAGTGTTGTTTCCTTAACATTAATACAGGTGATTATCTGTGTGATTTGGTTAACAATATCCCCACCTTTCCCATATATGAATTTGAGCTATTACAGAGAAAAGATCATTTTAGAATGTAACTTAGGTTCAGCTCTTGGGTTCTGGATTGTTCTGGGTTATACTGGCCTGCTATCAATCTTGTGTTTTGTTTTAGCCTTTTTTGCTCGTAAACTGCCTGATAACTTTAATGAAGCAAAATTCATTACATTTAGTATGCTCATATTCTGTGCCGTCTGGCTCACATTTATTCCAGCATATGTCAGCTCTCCAGGGAAATTTACTGTAGCTGTTCAGATATTTGCTATTTTAGCATCAGGTTTTGGTTTACTATTTTGCATATTTGCCCCAAAATGTTACATAATTTTGCTAAAACCAGAGAAAAACACAAAGAAACAAATGATGGGGAAATGACAAAAGCAACACAGATGATGTAAAAAAAAAAAAAATTGTCAATGCTTTCAAGGAAAACACAGGATATGTGTATTTAGTGAATGAAGCACTGAAGCATTAAAGGATGCTTCAAAATAAACAGGAAATGTCCAATTTTATATTATATTATATATAGATTAATTAATGGATGTACTTTACAGTGACAAAAAAGGTGAATTTCCATGTTTCACAACAATAAAGCAGGACTATTGTCACAGTGCCCTCTAGCCCCACCCAAGCAACTCTCACTCACGCACATTCACAAAGCACATTCACTCTCTCTGTTACTTTGACTCCATTTCCCAGAATCCACTGCACCATCATTTCACTATTGGACTCATTCTCTCATGGACTTAACATCCCCTCATGTATTGCACACTCACACCTGCACTTGCACTCAGCACTCACAGCTGTAGCTCATCACCACACCCACCCACTCATTTATTAGCACACTGCTTAAATGCCACATTCACAGACAGTTCAATGTGAGGTCTTGATTTGCTACTGCTGTAATTTCTGAGTGTTCTTTCCGTGCACTGTTCTGATTATTTCTGATTATTTGACTCTATTCTGGATTGTGATTGTTTGCTGGTTGCCACGACATTTGTCTGTGTTCTACGACCTTGATTCTGCCTTGCCTCCACTGCTCTGTTTGCCTGTGTCTTGACCTTGCCCGTTGTCTCTGATTAAAGAAATTTGCACATGGATCCGCATGCCTCAGTTTCAGTTGTTAAAGAGAGTTGCTTGGATGGGGCTAGAAGGCACTGTGACAAATTTCAGGGATGTCTGACCCATTAGTTCTGCTCTCCACAGGCTGTGGCATGCTGTGCCATGTACTCCAGGTCAGCAGTAGACACAGTGGACTCTCTGTGACCATCTTCATGACAACCATGTTCTGGATCTGCATTATATACTTCCTAATAAAAAATGACATAGACTTTTTGCATTTAACAAGAAATGGAAATTTCATTTAATAGCTTTTATTTCTTTCTATATTTCTTTGAGGAAGCCATATTGCAAATTATTCTGTTGATAATTTAAGTGTAAAAAAATCTGTATTTTATGTTATGCCTCATACATATGATATTAAATTCAAACTGTACATTTAAGTCAGTTTACTTATATTAGCAGTTTGTTAGTCAGTCCATTAAATTTCCTTCTCCAATATACATGCTCCAATCTTGTTTTCATCTATGTAAACCAACTGCACTCATGTCACAGACACACCAGGCTCCACCATCAGCCAATCACAGCGCTCACTCTCCCTGGACTATTGATCACCTCCACCTGTCACCACTCAGAAGCCAATCAATCACCATTCATAAGCACACACCACACTGTACTCCTTGTGCTCAATCATTGCTAAAGTGAACTAACTCAAGGCAAGACTTATCTCTAACAATTACTTAATTTATTACTTACCTGTCTCTACTCTCCATACTCCCGCAGTCTCTTGTGTTCTTCTCAGGCTCCTTCCTCAACATGTGTGGTGTGTGGCAATCTCCCTTCCTCCATCGTATCCATTGCGCACCGGGAGAGTGCAGGGGATTTCTGTTGCAGTGCTTGATCACTTTTGCTACTTACCCCAATGTTTTTCCTTCTGATGAAACAAAAATCACTTATGTAATCTCCTGCCTTTCAGGATCGGCTCTTCAGTGGGCTGAAACTGTTGGATCCTTTACAGCGTTCACAACCACTTCAAGTTTTCAGCCGCACTAACTCTGAATCTTCCGCTGGAGAAGAACTTTACCGCCTGCAACAAGGTAACATGTCTGTACTGGAGTATTCTGTGAAATTTCCCACATTAGCAGCTGCTAGTGGTTGGAACAAGCGAGCACTGCTAACAACCTTTAGACAGGGTCTCACGCCGAATCTACAGCTTATGCTGGCCACTCATGATGACTTAATGGGTCTGTAAAAGTTTATTCAAGCAACTCTACGATGTTCAGTCGTGTACTAACCTATCAAGGTCTCATTCAGAGCACTGCAACAGCCTCTCCTAGCCCGCCAGATGACCACAGCCCTCCAGAACCCAACGTTGAACCCATGTAGCTTGATAATCGGAGACTCACCACAGCGCAATGCCAGCGACGTTTGAATAATGGACTCTGTCTTTATTGTGGAGAATCAGGACTCAACATTCGTGACGGTCCCCGTCGTCCTCCTCGTCCCGTGGAGAGTACAATAATTCCAATGAGTGATAAAATGACTCCACTCACTTATTCCATTACACTTACTGCCCTCAATGTCTCCATTACAGTGGCTGCCCTCATCGACTCTGGCTCGATATCCAGTGACTTCGTCAAGAGACTCAAGCTCAAAACCTCACCCATAAAAGTAAACTATAATATGTGTTCTATCCCCGAAAAACCACTTACTAACCGAAGTATTCGAAGACGAGCGGGTCCCATTCTGCTACAAATCATCAAGAGGACCTATTTCTACTGGTTCTGGAGGGTTCAACATCAGACATGGTGAGATATTGAAATGGGGCTCTCAATGCTGGCCTGAATGTTTCCCTAACCTTCCTCTTACTCCACCAGCGAAAGTAGAATTATGCTCCACATCTATTGAGCGCAGTGATGGGCAGTAGCGTCACTACAAGTAGTGACACTACTAGTTTAACTACATTTCTCAGTAGCGTGTTGGTAGCGTTGCTATTTTCACAATCAAATAGCTTTTCAGTATTTTATTGATTAAGTAGCGCTGTAGCGTCCACACAAGCTAATGTTTCATTTCCCAAGCATTTCTGACACTTAAGCACAAATCGGAAATACAAATTGCTACGGATCACTGATCCTAGATCAGTATATGAGGCTACCACCATACACGGGCCAATGCAGCCGCCCACAGTAGTGTCAGTGACTTCTTCTTACTGCGGTTGGCGATGAGCTTTTTGGTGTTACCGCCACCTTCTACACTGGGCGCGTGACATGCTTGGGCGAACACTTTTTGGAAAGATGGCAGAAGAAGGAGAGGAATTGATCCCGAGGGGGGAGTAACTGTGGCCGTACCTTGAGAAGTTTATGACGCTGACTGAGACGACGGCCTTTTTTTCTTTTGCCATGTTGGTACTGTTTAGAGTAGTTTTTAATAATATTGTTTGTCCTGTGGTTTAAGCTGCACTGAGTTAAACATATGCATGCATTCAGATTACAATACACACACACACTCTTGACACCTTTTGTTATTTGTTATTATGTTTGTTTCTGTTGCCAAATTGGTTTGGAACAATTGTTAAATATTTCTTATCATTAAGGTAGCACTGATTTAAAGTTGGTTCAATAAAAAAAAAAAAAGCTTAAATTTATTTAAACTACTTTTGCCATGTTGGTGTAGTTTATCTTGCTACATTTCTCAGGGTAGTAGCTTTAGTATAGTTAAGCTACATTCAATGTAGAGTAACTGATAGCTTAGCTCACAACATTTTCTAAGTAACTTGCCCAACACTGATTGAGAGCCCCTTAGAGAAACAATCCACCGATATCCCTGACTGCTATGATGCCATCCATGATGTTTTCTGTCCCCAGAGAGCTGCCAAACTGCCGCGACACAGATCATGGGACTGCGCCATCGATCTGCTCCCTGGTGCTCCAGTGCCCCAAGGAAAATCTATCCTCCCTCCATTCCAGAGACTAAGGCCATGGAGGAGTACATCCAGGTAGCCCTTCAACAAGGTTATATCAGACCATCCACGTCCCCTGCTGCTTCAAGTTTCTTTTTTTGTGACCAAGAAGGACTGAGGTCTTCAGCCCTGTATAGATTATCGTGCCCTTAACAAATCAACTGTCCTATTCAAATGTCCTCTCCCTCTAGTTCCAGCTGCCTTAGCGAAACTCAGAGGTGCATCCGTTTCCACAAAATTAGATTTAAGAAGTGCATACAACTTGGTGAGAATCCGAAGAGGTGACGGATGGAAGACTGCATTCATCACACACTCAGGGCACTATGAATATCCTGTTATGCCCTATGAGCTTGTAAATGCACCTTTTGGGTTTCAGAACTTTATGCACAAGATCTTTAGAGACTACCTTCACCAGTTTTTAGATCTACTCCAGAAACATGCAAGAACACCAGCAGCATGTGAAGAAAGTTCTCCTTCGCCTCTCTGAGTATCAGTTATGTAACATATTTATAAGCTCAATAAGGGAAATATAGATATTGATATAAATAATTACTATTAATCATGATTAATTGC
>JAUMHP010000029.1:673779-692464 GCA_032361065.1 Enteromius trimaculatus
GACATGGACATCTTGGATGACATGGTGGTGAGTAAATTATCAGCAAAAGTTTTTTTGAAAGTGAACTTCTCCTTTAAGCAGGTTCAGAAAGGTTTCTGTTTACAATGTGTTTTTGCAGCATTAAACGTAGCAAATCACAGACATATCTGTTGATTTCTTGAACCCAATGGCAAATCAGAAGTGTTTCACCTAACCTAACCCTAACCTAGCATCCATCCAGAGCTCCTCTGTGGGACTCAAGGCACAGCTGTCCCTCATTAATATCTGTTACCCCGCCCATCAATTTAAAAAGAAAAAGAAAAGTCACTGGATGACTATACTATTTTTTTCCCATCGCATTATAATAATGTGTCACCCTGACATTTTTGACTCACTCTACTTTAAAATGAAAAACAAGTTCATCACAGATGAGGTGCATTGCCTTAGAAATTATGCTGCTTGAAATTTAATTTAATTTAATTTGTCTAAACCCTATTGACGGGTGGGTTTAGGGGCGGGGTTAGCTGTAGGTAAGTCATACAAATTCATACGAATTGGCAACTTGTACAACGTACGATTTAGCAAAAATGAGGTGTGAGGTCATACTACCAATTTCTACCAATTAGCCACCTCATAAAATATGCATGAATTGCAGTGAGACTGAGTTGATACTTTAATTATTAAATGAAAATTAAATACAAATCTTCTTCATTAAGTTCTGAATGACACACAACCCTCAGATACAAGTCATTTCCTGGAGCCTTGTGATTGAATGTTTTATAGTTACAACTAAAAATGTTTAATGTTTAGAATCTGGGTCAGATTTACTACTGCCTTCTTACGCACAAAGCATCACAAACAGGTGACGGAGGCTACAGTCCTCTCACCTGTCTTTGCCCGTTTCCTTCTTGAAAGCAGTGTCGCAGTGATTCATGCGGTCCTCTGTGGTGACGTAGATGCGTGCGTGTGGGTAGTTTTCCACCGCTTGCCGCAGCATGTTGTACACAATGCCCTTGCCATCCTGCCTCATGTTGCGCAGGGGTCCCCACACCACATAGATTGTCTCATTCCCCTGGCCAAAGAAATGCTGGGGTTTTTGAATTAGCAGAGGAACGCTAGTGTGAGACACCACTCTCAGGTCTGTCCTGCGGCCCACGTCCCTCTCAAAGCCACGAGTGGGTGCATTGTTCATTCTCCAGATGCAGGAGGACTGGTCGATCTCTGCTCCTGCCTCACGCCCCAGCATCTGGCCAGAGCTGGACACTATACTGCAAACCTCGCAATGCAGCTTCAACGGCTAAAAGAGAGAAAAGGGAAATAGCAATTTAGCATCAGTTGTTCATTTAAATCATGCACTGCAGGCTTTTACTTGTGTAGAGCTTTTCAAAATACATATTGTTTTACAAAATCCGAATGTTGATGTACAAATATGCATGTACACGTCATGAACTAGTGAGCTTGAAAAAAAACACTACTGGCATAAAAATCACACAATAATATTATTTGAAAGAATAAATACTGTATACAAAGGTTTTTGCTTTTTGAAAGACTTTTTTGCTCACCAAGGCAATATTTATCAAGGCATGGTATTTATTTAATAAACAAAATAGTAGAAAATGCAATATTGTGAAATATTTTTACAATTTAAAATAAATGTAGTTTGATTTTTGCAATGTAATTGTAAAATCCTTTAATAGAAAAACTAATTGTTTAAGCAGGCATTAGTCTAGTCTTCAGTGTCACATGACCCTTAAGAAATGTTTCTTGAATACCAAATTAGCATATCAAAATTATTTGGATTATCAAAGGTGAAAATAGTTGATGCTTTATATATTGTCCAAAAAATATTTTGCAGTATTAAAAATGACTTTACTGTAAGCTTTGAACAATTTATACACACACACACACACACACCACAATTTCAAAATACACCTTTAAGCAATAATGCTTAAAAAAGTGCACTGTATTTGTGGATTTACTTCCTAATTCCGCATTTATGTTCCTGGACTAAACAACAATGAATCTTCTCACTGCACCATTCATGTAAAACTTGGTCTAGCAACTAAATCCATTGAGTGGTTTTGTGGCATTGAGGTGATGAGAGGTGATGCTGTGTGCTTTCAGGGGCAGCCAAGTGTGGTTTTATTGTGAATGTCACTGCCATATTCAGTTCTTGTTTGAGTCACACATCCCAACAGATGAGAATCCACTTTACAGTGGAAAAAGCTTTATCAGAAACTCATATCATAGCACTTCTTAAACTGAACTCCATCTCAAATAGTCAGGTGGTCCTGTATACACCTCTGTATTTTGTGCAAAAACTCTTGCAGTCTGTGAAAGGCTGCTTTGACAGTACCCTTAAATACTTGCCCCTTCTAACCAGCAGTGTAATGACTAATCATCAACACCATGGCATTAAATCTATCACCCTGGTCTTTCAATTTATCCGCCTAGAATACCAAAGGGATGCTGAGAGCCATGAGTTTGGCCTAACAAATTAGAGCATGTTTGCCCTGCTTGGCTGATCTGCAAATCTGAGCACAAATTACTATTGCTCAAGACAGGATAATGGCGGCAGGGGCCGATCAATAGCTTATGACTGACCAGCAAATCAGTTACAATTAGGAAGTAATTTGAGTTACGCCTCTTTAAATGTTACATTACTCACGTTATTCTCTGGGGAACAAAGGACTGATAAGAGAACCACTGAATCACTGTGACTGTGACACGGTGAACAACAACTGCAGTAAGCCTTCAGACACACTTAGTGCTTGGCAAATGATAGATATTTGGCTTCCAAACGTGGAAATGAGATTATGTGTATCAGCAGATAAAAGAAATGTATGGAAATGAAAAAAAGGTTTAAAAAGACCGGCGATTGGCTAAATCTGTATTGTTCTGACTAATTTAATTTAAGCAAATTAAAGTTTAATTAAGTATCTACGCTATATTTTTATACCATTACTATTTGTTCATTTTTCAAACTAAACCTGTTTTATTGCATCACTATATAAAACCATGGCACCTCTTCAGAAAAGCCAGTCATTAGCAGAAATGGTCAATATTAGGTCTGTAGGGTAGACTACACCTACATTGAGTTCTGCCTCATGAGTACAGTGTTAGGTTTCTCGTAAAAAATTGTCTAAATCACATCAGCTAACCAACTGGGATGCCTCAGGGTTCAGTGCGTGGCCTGCTCCTCTTCTTGATATACACACATATCTCACTATAACCAAACCACATTTTCTCTTTCTGTTTTTTGTTTCGTTCCTCAACCCGTGTGCTATATAGGCATGAATATTTAACAAATGTATCAGCTATTTTAGCCAGAGCGTTTTTGTTTGTTTCAGTGTAAATTACAATTTTACACTCTAAAAAAAATTCAAAATTATGTCAAATTTATGTTCGCACATAAAACCTCTTTTCATTTAACCTCTACTAGTTACCAGTAGCCACCTGGATCAAATTTAAGGCTTTGACGCTTTCATTCCATACCACATCTCGATCCAATCTCTCCTACCAACATGAAATCATTTAGGGGGAACTGAGAGACATTTCAGAGTAGCTGTAGACTCTAGCTTGTCCCTCTATTAAGACTCAACTTGCTGCTGGACTCACAGCTTACACTGATCTACACATATCGATTGGTTGGTTGGACCAGGAACACCCTGTCATTGAGTTGGTATTCATTAAACCGTTGTGAAGCATCTGGGCTGTGCCTGGGTTTCATATGCCAATCTGGGCAGAAAAACAAGGAATATATGTGCAGACAGTACAACACACAGGAGAAATAAATAAAGTGATTTTATGTATAACGTATGACTGCTACAATATCATATATTTGCATTTGCAATAAAGTAGTCTGCAGCAGCACTAAAATATTAAGCAATGGGTTATTATGTGAAATATGAGCTTATTATACGTGCACCTAATAAAATACTATGCTAAAAATATCAACAGTAAATCCTCCCCTAAAAATTCAGAAGCAAATTATACCTGTTAGAGGAGCTCTTTGACAGTTACAATAAAACATGTTGATAAGTGAATACTAGAGTTTGTGCATAATGTTTATGTTATCGGTTCATAGGTCTGATTTACGACTGGGCTTCATGCATTAACACTTTTGATCTACAGCCACACGCAGAGTTCAGCACCTCTGTATATGTTAAATCAGACTAAAAACAAGGTCATAAAGAGAGAGAGAGAGAGACACCAAATGCAAATAGCAATGACTAAGTAAGTGTGTTACAAAGCAGAACAGAGCTTTTATTATAAAAATAGTAAGACTGATTAAAGACACAAGCACGTTTGTCCTAGATTTTTCAGTTCTACTTAAGAGACAGTGTTGTATAGTAACAAACTACATGTAAATTGCAGTTTATTTAACATGCAATGAGTGGTAATTAATACGCTTTCATCAAAATTTGAAAGAAACTTTATCTGTCTAGATGCTGTTTAAAGGAATAGCTTACCCAAAAATTAAAATGTTGGCTAAAAATGTATGCACCGTCAGGCCCCTTAAGATGTAGATGAATTTGTCATTTAAAGAAATATACTGTAGCATTACATCACTTTCTTGCAAATGAATCAACTGCAGTGAATGGGTGCCGTCTTAATGAGAGTCCAAACAGCTGATAAAAACATCACAATAATCTACAGGTAATCCACAAGTCTCCAGTACATCAGTTGATATTTTGTGAAGCGAAAGCTGCATGTTTGTGATAAACAAATCAAGGTGTTTTTATAAACTATTAAATCTAGCTAAATTATGAGTCCTCCAAGCAAAAATAAATCCAAAATTGTTCTAAACAAACCTTTTAGTGGATTGTGAGAGGACATGTTATTGTGAATTATGCAATAGGAATTATGAATTATTCTAATTTTGGCCTGAAGCAATTGTTTCAAGTTGTTCAAACACATACCTTTTTTCTTCAAAAGATATCAATTGATCACCTGGATTATTGTGATGTTTTTATCAGCTGTTTTGGACTCTGATTCCGATGGCACCCATTCACTGCAGAGGATCCATTGGTAATGATCCATTAAATGTCTCAGAAGCTGTTCCACTGGACAAACAAACTCATCTATATCTTGGATGGCTTGAGATCCTTTTATAGCAAATTTTCTTTTTTGGGTGAACTATCTCTAAAGAAGCATCTCTTTCCAATTATTACAAAAATCTTATTGTGCATGACATTAAATATATGATCAATTACAGATTAAAAATAGAAAACTAGATCGCCTAAAAAGTATAATCTAAGATTTGTATCTGTGTCAGTTGTAAAGAGTGACTCATTACCTTTTACAAGTAATCTACCCAGCACTGCTGGAAGACATAAACAAATGGTTTGCATTGTAGGATCCTAATCAGTGAGGGATGGATACACAAATACAATTCGCTAAGAGAATGAACAATGAGCTTTTTAAAATATGCACACGTCTTGTGCAAGCCTGAACCCCTATTTGAGTCAAATTTATTCTCATTTAGTTTTGTTATGAAAAAAAATGGCATTTGGTACTGTAATTACTGCACTATTTAATTATCTCACAGTGCTTATACAATGATGATAAACAAAAGAGCAAGAGAAAGACAGAAAGACATTTTTCATTTGGTATTCAAACCAGAGATGGAATACAATACTTCAGACCACTGCAACCCTTCATAAACTCTTCAAGCAATTTTTTTTTTTTAAATGTGCATAGCATTTTGAGAACTGAATTAATGCCGCCTGCCTCGCTCAGCAGCCTAACTCCAGTGAACATAATAAAACCCAAAACTAGCTCTGATTCACCTGCCAAAACAAACACGTTCTCTGTGACATGATCCAGAAGAGAAGATGCATAAATTAAGACTGGCTTTAGGACTGCTGGATAAAAGTTTATTTACCGTAAGCTCTATTTACCAGGAATAAAGTGCATAAACAAAACTTGGCAAAATTAAAAATCATAAACAAGTGAAAGAAAGAGAAACTATGATTAATGGGCCACTGCTAGCTGATAATGTTACATTTGCAAATTTAGTATAGTGAAAGATTAATTTTGTTTCCACTGCTTGGAAAGGCAAAATACATTTAATTCCACTTTTGTTTTGACTCCATTGTCATGTTATACATCCAGATTGAATTAGTAAATAAGTCAAAATGTGCATATGCTATATTTTAACGGAATTTAGTGGAAAGATATGCAAATTAATATTTAATAAAAAAAGGAGGCAAATGCTAATTTAAAACTGAGATCGAATTTCAGTTTAAGTCAAAAAAGCATACTGATCGTAAGAATCTGAATCTAATTATTAATGTAATGAGCTTATTTTTATTGGGTATATGCTTTTATTTTTTTATCCTTTAAAGTTTGCTGTTCTTAACATTTAATATCTACATGAATAGAGCATTATGTGGGTCCTTGAACAAAGTACCAATACAAGGCTTTCCAAGTCAGAATAAAAGACTATATAAACACACACAATAACAATTAGTAGAGTCATACTATGTGAAATCATTGTTGATATAATCAGTAGTAATATAGAATTGCCTAACTTCGGAATTAGAATGCTTAAGAACTATTCTATGAATTATTCATTGAGAAAATTACACATTTATCTGTGCACTTTCTGCCAAACACTGGGCCTCCACAGGAGTCTGTTCCACCACTTCATTTAAGGCCAAAAAAGTCATTTTAATATGCATGTGTGAAGGTAATATTATGCACCGAAGGTTGGATAAAATGTCCTCTGTTGACAGAGCCTTGTTTTTAAGCATATAGCACTATGTCCTTGGCACGGCTATCAGCCTAAACATCACTCATTGTTAAAGGGCAAGTCGCATATTTCTGTCAAAATAAATGTCAGTGGAGGCACATTTATGGTCTCTGATAAGATTAAGTCATGTAGGAACATAATCCTGTGCTGATAATATACACTAATGACATACTCAATCAAATACCCTTGGGTTTACTGCAAACAAGGACAAAAATAGACTAGAAAGGGACAAAAAAGATTATACATCAAGTCAATTAAATCAAAAACAGCCACAGCACAGATTAGACTAATAGTGCATGTTAAATGGCATATACAAGGCCTGCATAGGGAGCTACAAAGGAAGAATAATCATGGCTGATCTGAACCAAAAAAAAGAAAGGGAAAAAAAAAACACTTCAAAGGGAACTTTGAATTTAAAAAAATTGTAGGGTTCAAATGATGGACAGTGTGAGAAGTTGTCTCTCTGGATCATTTCGTCATGAATTTGTACAAGGTTTGCCAGGTAACATGTCAATCAAACCATCTGCACCTGAAATAAGCTTTGGTTGAGTAAACTAAATGGTGTGAAAAAGAAAAATCCTCAATCGCTGTGTCTCAATTAAGTATTAATAATAATATCTTGCTTTTGCTTTCATAAATGATTATTGTGTATGCTGACAAGCTGTACATTTTTTAATAGAGGAGTTAAAAGAAAACACGGTTACACTGTAATTAAACAATTAAGCACTAACTAAGAAACATTCATTAGCATGCATACTTACTGTAAGGTTAAGGTTAGAATCGTTTAGTTTATGTTCAGCTGTGCATGATTTACAGTTATTGCTATGGTAAGTACATGTAACATATAACAACGGCGCAGTAAAAAGTGTTTAACAATTGAAAAACATTTTATTTTAGTTTGCAATCTAAAGGTTAATCGCCTACATCAAAATATTCTAAAAAACATATTAATTCAATTCAATATTAATTTTTTTTTTACTTAAAATGTATTATAGTACAACAGTTTTTGACAAGAGGAAATCATGCCAGTTATGCTAAAATCAAACCATTTTGATTTTAATTGCACATTATTGTAACGCAGTCTGCTCTGATTGGCGGAACACCACAATAGCACATTGGAAATGTAATGCCCCTTATTAAGTAAAAATGAGGACAGTTAATAATGTTTCATCACTTCTGTAAAACCTGACCTAAATACGCCTTCACTTGACCGCTTCACACATACAAGGTTACCCCAGCAAGAAAAAGTGTCCATCTTGCGACTGTCCTCTGTTACAGTCACCCTGGTTTTGTCTTAAAGTCCATCATTCACATTGAAAGCATGCAAGAATGTGTAAGGACGATAATTTAAGAGTTACTGACAGCTTACTCAGCAACCTGTCTGAAAGCACACAACCTGACATGTCACCTGACAGAGGGGCACAACCTTAACCTTTCTGACCTCATGGGACACCATGAATGATTCATGGGACACACAACACGCATTTTGCTGACACTTGGCCTTATGTTACCTGCAGGTAGGAAAGAGACGTATTGATGTTGGACATTTTTCCAAGAGCTAAAAGCCTTCGCTCACTCCCTGCAGCTTTATGAGACAGATTGAAAAAAAAAAAAAAAGCTCTGAAGTCTAGGTTGCTTTTAAAACACTGATTGTGTTGTTTGCGTGGCTGACGGGCCATTGTGGACCGGGTCCCTGTTGAGCCAGTTACTTGTGATTCATGTGTTTCGAAGGTCTAGAAAAGCAAAGTTGCTTGAAATGTAAATTGATATGGTTGGGCTCTGGGCAGCTGGGTAGACGGTTCGGATGTTAGAATACCGTAATGTTCATTGCTGCTGATATTGTGTAACTCCTGAAAGAAAATGAATGATACACCACATTAGTACACAGCCCAGAGAAAATAAGAGCATTTTTTCATTAAAGCTGAGATGAAAAAAAAAAAAAAATGCAGTATCTGCGAATTCACTTTGTTAACGCTACAACAGAATGGCATAAACATGTAAACAACAATATTTTGGAAAAATTATATATTTGCAGGTCTGCGCTTTATTTCTGTGGATGCAGTGGGATACTAAGAACATTTATAGACAAAAAAACAATAGTTCTAGCCTCAGACGGCAAGATTTATTTGCATTTTGACATACTGTACCATGAATATTTTGTTCCTGTATTAATATTATGACACTAAAATGTTTCACCAACCTAAAATATTTAGCTTATCAGATTCAGGAGGTCGGAATCATTGACCTAAAATGTATAGTTTAGCTAGCACATATCTAATGACACGTTTTGATTGTGTCAGTGTCTATTTTGTACACACAATGACTACATTTACACAAATAATGTGATTTTTTCCAACAATCAGAGTAAGGACTTAATCACATTATGATGTTCACGTGTCAAGAGCTGATGCTCTTCACTCCCTTTAACATGCAATTTTCATTATTCTTATAATTTGCTAAAAAATATGATTCATTTTTTCCTGCCATTATTCACATACCCCAATGCAGAGCACAAATGATGAACTCAGAAAGAGCAGGCATGTTAACTGGTCACTGTTTTCATTTATTTATGTCTAATACAAAACACTATTACATGGTTGTATTGCATGCTTCAATGCCAAAGACATGTGACAGCAGTTCTCTTACCTGTGCTGCTGCGTGTTATAGTTGTTGTTGCCATTATGAGTTTAATCGCATTTCAATCGAAGCATTGCATTTACATACGGTAACGTTTAATCACAATATTGCCAAAATCTCATTATGATCGGAGGAATAGTTCACCCAAAAATGACAATTCTGTCATCATTTTCTCACCCTCAAGTAGCTCCAAACCTGTGTGATTTATTTTGTTCTGACGAACTCTAAGGAAGTAGGGAAAAAAATTACTATGGAAGTCAATGGTGACCAATGGTGATCAATCGAACACAATACTGAATCAGCCAGCTACGATGCAGCGTCTGTTGTTTAATGTTTGCCAGCAAACGTGGATGATATTCTCTTCTCAGTTAGGTACTGTAACTTCACTTGATCTTCCATGATAGATACGAGGGGAGGCACAACTAGTAAAATTAGATCGCATACTTTTGAGAATCCAACGTTTAACTGATCTTAATAAATGCTTATTGTCACTCATGTAAACACGACAGTTTGTTTTCCCGCAATCACACGTCTGCGCTTTGTTTCCTGGCGAACCGAAGGAAAAAACGTGACACTTGCGTCCCCCGGAAATCAGGTAAAATTCAACCAATCATTTGATGACTTCGACACTGCTGAAGCGTTTCCAGTTAAGTGTACCATATGCATCAGACGTTTAGCCAACCTTCCGTGGGCGAGACGTCTGAGGCTGAGACTAATGGTGACCCTGAATGCCTGAATGACTTTGCTCCTACTTGAGCGAGCTCTTATAATCCTCCATGACTGCTCTGTTCTCAAAACTCTGGCTGTTTGATAAAATCCTGGAATATCAAAATCTACTGCAGGCGGCAGATCCTTCTCCTATTTAGCACCCAAACTCTGGAGCAATCTACCTAATACTATTCAGGAGGCAGACACTCCGTCAGTTTAAATCTAGATTAAAGACAGGGTTGTTAGGCTGCATTAATTAGATCAGCCGGAACCTGGAACACTCCCCTTAACACACAATGTACTCGTTACATCATAAAAAGAATGGCATCTACGCTAATATTAGTCTGTCTTTCTCTTATTCTGTTTCTCAGTCTGTATCCAGATCAGATGGTGTACCAGCACAAAGAAATGATGTCTACAGCCCGATCGTCAACAGAAACCAGCACACCTAGATGAGCTCCAGTGAACACTCAGATGAGCTTCCAGTGATTATAGTTGATTTGTTTAGGATCCTATTGAAACTGAGCTGATCTAGACAACAACGTCTCTGCATTCAATAATGAAATGCCTTTAGCTGAAAGTTGAGTGTTTAGTCTTGTCATTACACTACTGACACTCTATTCTCCAAATCTGATATTGTTCAGTGCTTTAACACAATATGTTTTGTTAAAAGCACTATATATTTATTGAGTAAATGACAGAATTTTCCTGTTTGGGTCAACTATTACATTTGTTTTGGTCTGTGTGATTCCACCCATTGCCAGTTTACCCAATAAGACTTCAACACCCTGGGATGAAAGAAAATGGAAAACACAGTGTGCTGCAGCCATGGAAGCCATCAAATGAACTGCGTCAGGGATTACAGGTTCTACACAACATAAAATGCATAAATTGTGATCGTTCCTGTTGCATGTAGCTGTCAATTTTACATATAAAACCTATGTTTACATAGGTTTAAATTGCATAGTGAAGCTGCTTATAGAACCTAGAAACATGTTTGAATAAATCTGCCATGAAACTCATAGTTTCTGTGTACAAAGGGAGATTTAATTTAATTTCAGCTGCCAAGAAATGTTTCATAAGCCAACTGAAAGGGCAAAAAAGGGTATAAGTTCAATTCAGAAAATAATTACAAAGAGACATATAAAAAGAAACTACCTGCACACTAAACATAAGTTAAACTGAAATACCTCCTTCAACACTTTAGTAAGTGTGAAAATAGGAACATTTTGAACATTTCAAAGCCATTTTATTAGCTTTGCCATTGTAAAGTGAACATATTCACAATTTAAGAGCTCAGAACTGACTAAATATTGTTGTATTTTGAAAATATTTTACAACAGGAAAATTAGCAAAATTTGAAAATGTTACATAAATTTAAGAAAGTGGAATTTTAATTAGGTTTCTAGCTATATACTCTAGTAACCTAACAAAAGATGAATACTACTGCAGAAGCCTTGGTTTCATTGAATAATGACAGAAGCGGTAAACAGACCCACCCAATCCATTCCAGTGTATGGCATAAGTTCAGAGCAAAGTATTGACAAGAACATCAGGAGAAAGATGAGAGGCATTCATCTTGCTATGAGCTGACAGACACAGACACTGATCTGACAGGTAAGCCTGCGCCACTGTGAATGTGAGGCGCCTGACTACAACACCCACACTCCATCATTTCAAACCAGAACATGTTTCCAACTTCTATTTAGGAGTATAAAACAATTCAAATACAAAAAAAAAAAATTATAAATAAATATAACATTATACTAGAGAAGCATACTAGCGAATGACCGTACATCCATATGTCTCTCTCTCTCTCTCTCTCTCTCTCTCTCTCTCTCTCTGAGTCCTCGTAATGCTTAATTGAACAGATCAATTGAAAAAAGTATTATATATGTAAAACATATAATGTCATATTTTAGTAGGGTATAGGCTAACGTAGCAGGCTGATAAGCTAGAGGCAAGCTACCTAAAAGCTACCTAAATGAAACATAAATCCTTTAAAGAATGTCAGTGTTTAATCGTTTTCAAGATTATGTCAATGAGGCGTTCTGTTCAATAAATTTTAGTTTTATGTAGTGCAGTCAAGTATTAAAAAAAATAAAAAAAAATAAAAACATATTCTATAACAAAGCCCATTTCACTAAGATTTGATTTACTGAAGTGTTTCAAAATTGCATTTTGGCAATCTGCAAAGTCAATGGCGTTGACTGTGGAATTACAGGGGTGTAGCTTTAGTTATCATCAATATTTTCGTTTTGATTTTCTATGGCCTGAAACAAACTGTTTCGGGTGATGAGGGTTTGAAAGAGCTCAATTATTTGGAGGTTAGAGAGGCTGCCCAGCAACTAAAAGATGTGTTGTTCAGGCATGACTGTTGTAGGAGCACTTTGTAACCTTGACAAAGGTATTCAACATGGCTTTAGTATTAGGACTATCTCTGCGCCTGCACTTGCGTGTAAAGCAGTATGAAGGCCAAAACAACAAAATAAACCCAGCCCTCTTCACCAATTTCAACCATACTAAACTGCATTTAAAAAGGTGGATGCTTTTAAGAGATCAGATTGAACCAAAACAAACAATTAATTTTCATTTCTTTAGTCATTTTCTTTATTCCATTGTTAGTAGGAGAACCAGCGAACCTCTCTGCACTAATTGTGGCCATAAATCACCTGAACAGTTGAATCTGCGTGTACCTCATCTGTGTGTAGGGAAAACTCTCCAATGACCTTGAATATGAAAGAAACGACTTGGCAAAACTTCACTTAAACATCTGGGCTGCAGATTCTTTCATCAACAACACTTTCTTGACAACATCTTGAGGCAAAATAGACTATTGTTAACATCCTCATAAATATTTATGCTTGTAGAATTCAGCCTTAACAACAAACTCATTAGCACTCAGAAACAAAAACAAGGTTTATATATATATATATATATATATATATATATAGGAAACTATTATTAAGTGGGAAAAGGCTTTAAGAATACTTTAACTGCTATATATAAAACTTGTAACTCATAACCTGCTAACAATTTACAAAGTTTTTTTTTAAATGATATGACTGACCACAAATAAAATTCAACATTTGGTACAAATGAATGATGTGGTGTACTACAATATCTGGTAGAATCTTTAATCTACATCTTTGTCAGTCTGTTTATAAATTTTTAAATAGAATGCAGCCCAGAAGTGTAAAACTAGGTCAAGCCACTGAACGTTTTAAGTGCGTTCTAGACTCACCTCTTGGTCGGGGACACTGAGGTAGCCGCGGTGGGGTTTAAAGGCTTTGTGCGGCGGGCGAGAGAATATCCAGTTTCTACTGAAGCTCTGGCCGAATACAGGCTGCAGCAGGAAGTAGGGTTTTTCTGAGTAATTAATCACCAACAAAAACAGAGACACCGCCACAATCAGACTGGTCACTATGATTGACTTCTTCTGTGAGGAGAGAAAAAAGAACAGAAAACATTTCATCAGTTAGCTTTTCTAACTCGTGTGAAATGTGGCAATGAAAGAGTCACATTTGTCTACTGAATGCTTAGTAAAAGTGTCACTGAAAAACAACCCAAACTTATCAAGTGGAACTGTGCCAAACCTGCTATGGTGCAACTCTATGCTATGGTCTACTCTAAATAATAAACAAACCTCAAAACTGTCCTTTTAATCCAAAAATTCTGTAGCAAGTTGTTTATCATCAGCTCTCCCCTGTTTTAAATGGAAATGGCATTTTTGATAAATTGCATTCTGGGTTTTGAGCGCATTTCAGCACAGAGTCAGCCCTCCTTGAAGTGTCTAACAACCTGTTGCTGACTGATGATTCGTAAGATCTGGATCTTAGTGCTGCATTCAACGCTAAGTTTGTGAAATTTTGCTGGATCATTTAAGACAGTGGGTAGAGATTCAAAGGACTATCATTGAATGATCTTCATCCTCTCTTGAAGGGAGAACATTATCTGTAGAATATTTCCTGTATTACCTGAAGGATACCACAAGGCTATACATTGGGCCCAATTTTATTTCTATTATATATGCTTTTATTGGATCAAATTTGTCAATATGTCCTGCCATCTTTGGGATTATGAAAGGAACAATCATGCTAGTTATTTAGACAATACTTTATACAACCACAAGAAAAACATACTGAAGTAATAATAAGGGTATGATTTAGCAAAATCAGCAATATCTTAATAGAATAAAGCTCCTATTTCACAGTATAGTCCTAATGGTCTACGAAGACAAAAAGCCCCACCTTTGGGAGCAAAAGTCAGAAAGAGGGCAGAAGTCATTCTGTATTCTTTAAAGAGGACTGAACTTGACAGAAACTGAAGCTCTTGTACTTGACTGATCGCGGAGGACAATTCAAGCTGATAAATTGTTCATTTTTTTTCCCCATTAAAACCAAATCTTCTTCTTCACAGTTATCTGATATGACACATTTTCCACTGAGTATTCTAAAAAAAAAAATCAGAAAGCTCTTAAAATTTGACTGCTAACATTCTCTGTTCTCTTTTCACAACGAAATACGGAGAACTGTCAAAGCTGTCTCTGCATAATGATGTGCCCACGGACATAATGCACACGGCTGTGTCAGAAGAAATGTTCGAAACTCTGACTCTGACTTGAAACATGACTGAATGCATACAGCTCATGGACAAGTACTTAGAATATTATGGACATTCTACTGTATATGAGACATGAAATATTATGTAATAAAAACAATAGCTGAGTCATTGTGAAATACCACTGTCTAAACAACCTTTGAAATAAACAGCAAAGCAATTTAACTTGAAAAAACATGAATCCAAACCAAAAGGTTTTGAGCCGTTTAGTCCAAGATTCTGTTTCATAAAACAAGTTTACCAAACAAGCAAAGCTTGTCAGTTAATCAATTGACAATAAGTCAAGCTAACTGAAATAAGCCTGGCTTGTTTGGTAAACTTGTTTTAAGAAACAGGCCCCGGGTCAGTTATCTGACATCAGAGAACATGCAACCAACTACAAACAAGATGTAGCAAATCTTGATTCTGTGCGGTGTGAAATAGATTAGATAGCAAGCATAGAAAACAAAGAAATAAGATACATTAGCAGAAGGAGGGGGGAAAAAACTCCCAGACAGGGAACTGTGAGATCAGGGGTAAACAGAATACCTCAGCAACAAGCACGTAAAACACAATCACAAGACATAACACTGTAACAGGGGAGGGGTACTTCACCCCAAAATGAAAATTCTGTCATTAATTACTCACCGTCATGTCGTTCCAAACCTGTAAGACCTCTGTTCATCATTGGAACGCAAATGAAGATATTTTTGATGAAATTGGAGAGCTATCTTACCCTCCATAGACAGCAACACAACTGAAATGACCCAGGTCCAAAAACTTTGTAAAAAAAAAAAGGCTCAACTTCAGTTTTGCGAGGAATACTTTTTCAGAATCCTTTTTTTTTTTACAGAAAAGAAAAGAAAAATAACTAATTTTCCCCTCAGTTGTCTTCTGCCATTTTGTAGTACTTTAACGTATTTAACGCAAGCAGCGTTGTTTACGCCTAGGGCAGTGTTTCTCAACCCTGGGGCCTGCTCCATAAAACAAGTTTACCAAATAAGCCAGGTTTATTTCAGTTAGTCTGACTTACTGTCATTTGATTTGGTTTAAAATAAGTCAGACTAATTAAAACAAGCCTGGCTTATTTGGTAAACTTGTTTTATGGAACAGTCCCCTGGTCCTGGGCGCCCCCCAGCACTGCACATTTTGTGTCTCCCTAATCAAACACACCTAATTTACATATACATTTCTGGACCTGGGAACATTTCAGTTGTGTTGCTGTCTACAGAGGGTCAAATATAAAAAAATATCTTAATTTGTGTTTTGAAGATAAACAAAGGTCTTACGGGCTTGGAACAGCATGAGGGCGAGTAATTAATGACAGAATTTTCATTTTGGGGTGAACTAACCCTTTAAGCTAAAGGAATGACTGTTTCAAGGCCTTTGGTATATCAGCAATGGTGTTGACTGGCTTCTTGTTCCAAAACCTGCTCCAACAAGTACTTGATCAGCTAGATCTGATGTGTTCAATTAGGGTTGAATCTGAACTCTGCAGAGCTATAGCCCTCCAGGATCTCAGTTTGACCCCTTTGACTTAAAAGATTCACCAAAAATGTAAAATGTCACACTCTCTGTCATCCAAGATGTGGATGACATTATTAAACTTAACGACAATTATTTCAAGTTTAAGTGTTTTTCTTTGCCTCGTTCCTCAAGCAACATCCGTGTACAGCATGCAACGCATAACAATGCTTCTTCATGCAAGAGAGACATATAAAAGCGAAAACACACGCTTTTGCTGCTAAGGTGTGAATGTCTACATTCTTTGATGTGGTTTGATGGCCCATAATTTGCCATCAAGAATGGAATTGTGTCTGGAATAATAGGGTGGCTGTCAGCAAATCTTTCTGAGCCAGTGGGGCTCAAATCTGGCACATCAAACATCTCACGCAGGGTGTTTGGGTTTGCACTTAACAGGAAAACATCAAACATGAAGGGTTGATTTCAAAAAATGACCATTTAAAGCTCAGACTAAAAGACTGCATTGCATAGATTGCTGAAATATTACATCATTATATTAGGAATGGTTTCACATTTATATCGTGCCATTGAGATGAACTGTAAAGACTCAAAGAAAAGGAAGCACGTTGCACAGAATTTACATTTTTGCACATATTTAGTGATATGTAATAACTGGATTATTTAGTCAGATTTCAAAAATGTTATACTTGTAATGAGATTATATGTTTTTAAAATGCTCATTACATCACCACTGACTTATGAATATCTAAAGCGGATTACTGAAATAAAATGTTATCAAGGTTTTGTTTACATAATACTGTATATGTATCTGTACCGTGTTTTTATTATGTATATATAAATACATGCACATTCAGCATAATTTGAAAGTATTTACATGAATATAAATGTATACATTTATATTATTATATTTTGTATTATATATAAATATATTTACTTTAAAAAAAACACATTTCCTAAATACATTCATGTATGTGTTTGTATTCATATATACATAATAAATATACTATACACACTTATATTTTACATAAACAAAAACTTTTATTTTAAATGCAATGAATTGCTTGACAGCACTAGTCAAGAGTAATCCAAAATGAATCCAAAAGTTGTCAGAAGTAGTCAGATTACATACTAATCTTTATTATAAAATTTGTAATCAATAACAGACTGCAATTTGTAAATCTGCTCCATTTATATATATATATATCCCATCTTCAGAATTCATAAACAGTTTTGTATGTTATGGGTTGTTTGTTTTTACCAACCACATTACAGCAGCATCAGAGTGCTGAGTGTCTTAATCTCGCATAATTTTTTTTGATTAATTTAATTGGTCCGAGGATGATTCTGAAGCAATACTCTGTTGCTGTATTAAAGACACACAACCTGTGTTGTTGTTGTTTTATTTTGTGTATATTTCAGCTAACAGTTTGCTTTGTACATCAAGCTAAGCAATATAAAGTTAAATACTTTCCTGACTTGAGTTTTTCCATAAAATCACATTATATTTGTCCCAAATTATTGTTAAAGTGCCCCATTATGCCATTTTAAAGGTTGTGAATATTGTTTATTAGTCTCTTAAAACAGGGTTATGTGTATGCAAGTTCCAAAAACACTTTAGTTTTTTCCAAAAATAGAATTTATTTGTAAATGATTCGTAAACGACTCGTGTAAACGTTTGTGTAAACCCCTCCCTCCCACGAGCCCTCACTGTGATTGGTCAGATGTTCCTTTATGATTGGTCTACCGCTACAGCGGTCCACAGAGCTTGTACCAAAACTAACGTGGAGAGTGCAATTGTAAGCGAATCGGGTAAACCTCTACGTAGTGAACTTCAGCATTGCATAATGCATAACACTGTTTATCATTACTTAGGCCACATTTACACACAGCCGGGTAATTAAAGAAACGAATATCTCCTACCCTCCGTTTTCAATAATAACATTGTGCACACAACATCGTTTAAAAAAAAAAATTATAAATACGCCGTTGAGCGCCATAATAACTATGCCAAACCTATGTAAATAGGGCGCTCACATGACGTTAAGCATTTTCTGGCGCATAACCAAATACCTGCGTCTTCCCTTCGTGTAAACAGAGCCTTAAACTAACAAGTGGATGAGACAGACAGACAGTCAAGCTGCATCAATCACAGTATTAGACTACATTAGGACCACAGCTGAACAACAGATCTACAGAACCGTAAGTTAGCCGGTGATCAGGACACGTGTAGGGTTGTTACACAGCACAACTCCACAAATACGTCTTTTGAACGATCACTAGAAAATACAATCATCAATTATTAATCTTACTTACTTAATCTGATTTAAATGGAGAGTCATCGCAGTTATCACCAGTAAAGTATGGAGTGCCACAAGGATCTCTCCTAGGTCCTCTACTATTTTCAATATACATGCTGCCCCTTGGTAATATTATTAGAAAACAAGGGATTAATTTTCATTGTTATGCTGATGATACTCAACTATATATCTCAACAAGACCAGATGAAACGTCTAAATTATC
>JAUMHP010000029.1:696859-711603 GCA_032361065.1 Enteromius trimaculatus
TAGTACAGTATATTTTAAAAGCTTTTTTAAAAAGTCCACAATGGTTAAAATGAAAACTGACAGCTGTTTAAATGTATTTTTCAAAAAGCTTTTCTCTTTCATGTGGTTGTGATCTTTACAGAAAAATGAAAGCAAGAGCATAGTCTGTTGAAACTGTAATAATAGCATTCCGGTGAAAGAGATTTGGCAAATGCTCCACTTCATGTTTGTGCACTGAAGAGTGTCAAAGCTTTCTATTTACAATGTCTTTTTGTAGTTCTTAGTAATGCAGTCAATCAACAGTCAGATCAGACATAAGTATCTGTTGATTTACTGAGTGCAGTGGCCAAACCTGGTAAAAGTGCACTGTGAAGCCCAGCATGCAGTGCAGATGTCCACCAAAACCCCTTAAAAGGCAGCAGATGAAGATGAAGCTAGTTAGATCCGGCTGAACACTGCATTGTTCAAGCAGGTCAATATTTTCTGTGGTCCTGGTTGAGGAACATGAACCGTCAGTGTAGGTAGTAGTTATACAGTGTTTTGTAAATTAGCAAATTTGTCCTGTTAAACATTGATTGTGTGCATGTTACGCAGCTTGAAAAAACAACAACAACAAAAACCCAATAAAGTCAGTGTCAGTGAATTAATTTAAAAATCTAAAGCAAAGGTGTATACATTAACTACTATTCAAACTATTTTGAAAGAAATGTATACTACTGTATATTCACCAAGGATGCATTCAATTAATAAAAAAATAACAGTAATGGCTGTATTATGCCACAAAAGATTTCTGTTTCAAATACATACTGTGCTTTTTTTTTAAACATTCTGTTCTTAAAAGAACCCTAAAATAAAATCATGCACTCTCAGAAATAAAGGTACAAAAGCTGTCACTGGGGTGGTATCTTTTCAAAAGGTACATGTTTGTACCCAAAGGCTCCAATAAATATAAATGTGTGGTTTATATGATTAAAAACAAAAAAATATTTAAGAAAGAAGAACAGAGTTATGGCTATTGAAAATTCAGCTTTTCCATCAGAAATAAATAATATTATAAACTATTTTAAATCGTTAAAATTCTTTCACACATATTATAAATATACCTTCCCCTGAATCTTACTGGTCCATTAAGTCCCCCCTTTGCAACATAAAGTTGTGATATTACAGAGACAATATTTTCATGAGCCAGCAAAATTATTTAATATATAACTGTTTTATTATATCATCCAAACAACCTTTCATGAATCTCAGGGATAAATTACATGTTAATGTCTTATGGTTGCCTGGTACATTTTGTTAACTTCTTCATTAGAGTTCACAAGAATGATTCACACGCCACATCCGATAATAGATAATATCTTATTATTGATGTACTGCATACTGTGCCTTTCATATCCGTAATAAAGACACGACATGAGATATATATATACAGCATGTTCAGATACACATCCAATACTCAGTGACCTCAACGGGGCATATTCTCCAGATATTCTTGTTTATAATGAAAACAACAGTTCACTCATGGAAATTCATGTGCACTTGTCATGATTGTGCAACTGGAAGGCTGATGCTGACGGCATGGCGTAAAACACCACAATCCATTAAAGATCAGTTCATAAAAAAAAAAGATAAAACAAGGCATATGACAATATACATCACTCCACTTCCAAGAAACACTCAAAAGGAATATCAAACGGCAACATCTGATGTGTTTAGTGGCGGATACACTCTAAGAATGATCATGCTAAAAATGATTGGTTTAACATGGAAAGCAGAAATAAGCAGTGAAGCTAGTTCTCTTTAGCTGTGCAACAAATGCTATTTTACCCGAATCTGTGGCTGAAATGAGTAAACCTCTGAAAAGAGTAACTGATCTACTCAAGCTTGGACCTGTTGGCTGTTTGCAAGGCAGCGCTGTAATAAAACTTTTCTTTTTGTACTTCTTCTCTGACTAGTAAATCACAGCATTAAGAGTCAGTTGTTTCCTAAAATTCACTATCTATGGCAATTGCTGTATTTCAGACCTCTCATCTGGGTACCCGAAAATAACACTACTGTCATGTCTCTTGTATCGGGAATACCCTTTCTCTTTTCATATAAACACAATTGGTGCCATCTTACATCTCCGTTATTGACTTTAGTGAAAATGACCTCAGGGGATTTCAGTTTTGATGTTACTGCAGTATTATGAAGGTAATTTTAACTGTACATTGTAATCAACTGGTTTTCTTAGCTAAAGGATAATGGATCATTTAAATGAAATTATCAAATTCAAATGAGCCTTTTTTGTCAGTTTATTTATTTAATGTAAAAATTATTTGTTTTGTATGTATTGGTCAACTTTCTGCATTAGTAGATTGGCCGGCTCATAGAATGTATTTTACATTATATATATAAAATGCATACTTAATTTGACTCGATTTAAAAAAAAAAAAAAAGCTATCGAAGATAGAAGTGCAATAGGTTGTAGAACTTCAAAGTTTTCATTCCACTGGAAATGTTTTGGAAAAAACATATTTTCTGCTCTAACTGCTCAAAGATTGACAGTGAGGTGTAACCTGTCGAACAGGCTGCATTTTATTTTAAGCTTAATGTATACTTCTTATTTTATGCTAAATAAAAAAGAATTATGCACACCTATTACGATTTAGTATGTTTTGAGGTGCACTCTTGTCATAAATTAATCTATTACTTTTCAAACATGAATTTTAAAACATCAATGAAATATCTATTTAGGAGTAACCTTTCCAGCAGTATATAGTTTGTCATAATTAGATTAGGATTTAACTGTGATATAGTAGTAATGCAGAAGTAAACTTCGACCTGTGGGAAAGTGGCAGTTTAGGGGTTAAAAATGGGGTTAAAAATCATACTTTTTGATATTAATTAAGTGTGACAAATACTGATATTTAAATTTTATACCTGATTCATTCTTGTTTTTAAAGATGATATTTAGGGAATGTCAATGAAGGCAATTAAGGCCAATTTGACCTTCTCCATCAAAATCATACCCAGAAACTGAACATAATACAAGGGTTAAAGTCATAGGATATTATATAAATTGTGAAGTAAAGTACCAGAGACACTAAAAAAAGATGAAACTTACTAGTGTGCGTGTGTCAAACAACTGTGTTCATGCACAATACTGAATGGAACAAGGAAATGCAGCTTTCATGTCAAGACTGGCTTTACACTTCAAAAGACTATCTTATATTATTTGTTGGTTCTTCTTTTATTTGAGTGGAGCTCATCAAAGCCTACATATTGCATTGCAAACTTCGCTAATATAAGTGTTTCTATATATAACTTCATCATTTTCATATTATTTTTTATGGTTGATAATCTGATTCTCAAGGAAGGTTCATTAGGTACTTCTGCTAAACGGCATTCTTCCGTTTAATAAATTCCCTATGAATTGAGTGGAAGCACTTAACCAAAAGTCGAATGTTCTGTGCTGCTGCTTTAAAAACGCAGCACAGAACATGGACACCAGCCATACACTTGATTTCAGTTAAACATTTAAACAGTCGGCAGCACTGCGAATCTTACTGCAAGTCTCCGTCAGTCAGTAGAGCAGCAAAGGAACAGTGATAAGCAAAGGAATTTAAGGAAAGGGGTCACATTCACACAGGCACATGTACACTAACACACAGAAAAATAAACTCAATATGTGATTAAGGCATTCGACGAAATATTGCATGTAGCCCCGATGTTATATGTCAAGGTCCTTCTGATTTCCAAGCAGATAGATCTCATGTATTCTGCAGATGAATGCAGCCAAATAGAACTCAAATAATGATCGATAAGCCAGTCATCTCAGAGTATCCCATGTGAATGAAGCAATCCTCTTTGGACACTAAGGGCATATTTGGTTTGGGTATCAGTATTTTTTAACACAAGCAAGTATTTCGGAGTGAGTTCAACCTTTATGCAGTATCTAGATCAGCAGTCTGATGATAAATAATTCTCAAATCAATTGAAAAGTTCATAATTATGGTTTGTAGAGTAACAGTTTACTCCCACATTGGACTCTAGGAACTGAAATGGCCGCCAAAGCCACACAGAGTTCCAAAACCGACACATTGCCATCTACAAAGACTGACAATGGGAACAGGAAGGCGGCAAGCTGTTCATTTATGTCGTCCTTCAAAAAGTCACTGACATAAAGTCAGCGCCTCAAGATGAGCCAATTTCTGACCTTTGAAGGGATTTTTAAGATGAAAATAGTTTTAGCAGAAGAAGCGAGACCTTTAATTCTCAGACCCACTCCTGCATGGAACGCTTGCAGTACAGTATGTGGCGCTGCGTGTCCTTCCTCTTGAAGCGGAACACGGTGTAAAGCAGCACCATCATGCACAGAGCCAAGACGCAGGGGATGGCGATGGCCACCGCTTTCTCTGCTCCACCACTGCTCTCCAGCTTCAGTACGATATCAACGTCATCATTGTCATATTGTGGTGGTTCTTCTTCCTCTGGAGGGCTCCAGTCCCAGTCAGGGTCGGCAGGTAAGCCGTCGCAACCCATAAAATCACGCAGGATTGACCTTGGGTAGCCTGGCTCCACTCTCAGCCTCTGGTTGTTGAACTTCCAATACTCCTTCCCCTTGTAGAAGTACGTGAAACCTTACGAAAAAAGGAAGACAGGCATATAAAACTATGCGCACTGGAAAACCTATGGGTTATTCTTGTTTGAAAATAAGACTTGAAACAATGATTTGTTATTAGTTATAACCTTCATGGTACTCCAAGTCTCAAAGGTACAGTAACAAGCACACCACTGCCTTATAATCGCTTGTACCGGTGCCATTCCAAAAAAAAATAAAGCGTAAGTATGAATTGCGTTTGAAGGTCCCATCTGGCACTGTTGGTTCAGTTATGAAGAAGTAGATGTTATAAGCCCAAATTCTGCCTAGAACTGGTTGTCCCTCAAAAACTCAGAGGTTTGTGAGAGAAGCCACAGAGAGGCCAATTATCACACTGAAAGAGCTCAGAGATCGCTAGATCCATAAGACACATTTGAGGACTCGCTACTTGCACAGAAACCTCTTCTCTTCTGCCAGTCAACACAGTGTCCTCTAGAGTAAAGCAATTACTTAAACCCAGAAGCTCTGGAGATATTTTAAGATGGAAAGAGCTGTAGAGACAACTACAGGTATATGTGGTTATATACTGTACACCTCCATGGATAAAAATAATAGGATACCTGACTAGGGACGTCTAGTGACATCGCATTCTAAATACATAAACTTTAATATAAAGTTGGCAGCTATATGAGACTCCTCTCTTCTGAAAATGCCTTCCACAAGATTTCCATAAGATTCTTGACAGTTTGTCCAATAGCACAGTTGCTCACAATCTCCATTCCAGTTCATCCCAAAGGTATTCACTGGGGTTGAGGTCAGGGCTCTGCGTGGGCCATGCGAGTTCTTCCACACTAAACTCAGCCAAATCCAGCCACGTCTTTATGTAACTTGCTTTGTGCGCTGGAATTGTACTTTGCTTTGTAAATAGAATTGTCCAAAATGTCTTGGATGAAGCATTAGGAATTCCTTGAGAGTAAGAGGCCTAGCCCAACCCCTGACTGTTGGTAGAATGTGGTCATGCAGATAAGGTTCTCCTGGCATTCTCCAACCCCAGACTCAGCCTTTAGATTATTAAACTAATGATTCATCACTCCACAGAGCAGGTTTCCACTGCTCCAGAGTCCAGTGGTGGTGTACTTTACACCACTCCATGCAATGCTTGGCATTGCAGTTGTGAAGTGAAGCTTGCATACAGCTGCTGATGCACATTTTTGTGCTGATATTAATGCCATCGGACATTTATAATCAGCAGAGTGGGAGCGACTTTTACACACCATGCAACCCAGCAATTGGTGACCTTTACGTAGTTATGTTTCACGGCTGAGTTGTTGCTGCTCCTAAATGCTTCCACTTTCCAGTAATACCATTTACAATTTTTGATATTACACGTAATATCATTAATTAAAATGTTTGTCCCCAATAATATTCAACTTTTTAACTTAAAAAAATAGAGTTTTTTTTTTTTTTTTTTTTTTTTACAATTTAACAATTTTGGGCTTTTTTACAATTTTACTTCAATAAAATATATTTTATTATCTACATACAATGCAAGCACATTCAAACTTACCTACATAAAAAGTCGCAACTCAGTGTGTCTGAGCATGTGTGCAATCCACCAGGCCATGGCACCGATACAAATGCAATTATAGCAATAATTAAATAGGAGTTCCAGTACTGTGAAACTCAATTGCTATATTAGAAAACTAGATTTATAATATGAGTGAATTGGTTTGGGGACTTTTGCAAGGCACTGCAAGTCAGCTTGGATCATTTCATGTCTCACCATTTTCTTTGTCCACAAAAGCTCCCTGTGGAGAGTCTGGGATGCCTTTCCACACAGTAATGGGTTTTGGATATCCAGGGTCCATGGTTCTCATATCCTCATTGTACCTCCAGTATCTGTAATAGTAGACAGATACAAAAAAAAAACAATCTCAGACATTATGGAACAGTCAAGTGAAGGCAGCATCCACTGGGTCCCATTGCACACTGTAGCTAGAAGCTATAATAGTGACCTGTCCCCTTTGAAGAAGTAGGTTTTGGCCACGTCTTCCCACCAAACAGCTGTTTCAATGCTCTGTGTGGGCATTCCACTGCCAAAAAGAGAAATGTCCTGAGGATATGTGGGCTGTAGAGTTGTATCCTTAAACACCCAGAACCGGTTGCCTTCAGAAATCCAGAGAAAACGAAAAGATTGCCTTTAGTGTTTTTAAAAAAATGCATCTTCTTCTAATAATAATAGTGATAGTATCATTATTTATTACTGATTTTAACGATATAAAATTATGAATGATAATACAACTTCTTTCACTGGTCCACTGGGTCAGAATGCTTTCTCGAGATATTCAAAGTTTGTTAAAATGGTCATTTTGTGTGGATACAAGGACAATTTCTGTATTAATATATGCCTAAATGAACCAAACTAAGAAAGAAATCATACCAGGTTCTGAAACTAACTCCTAATAAACAAGGAGTGTAAATGCCCTCAGCAGATCCTAAAATTGGAGCTCTTTCCTTCACATATCCAAGTCTATATTTAGCCTGTGAAAAAAAATCTTACCTTTGAAGAAGACAAACTTCCCCTCGCTGTTTTCGTAGACGGCATCGATCTTGGGAGGCAGACCTCTCCAGAAGTAGCTAATTTGCATCGGGTATCCAGGCACCACAGAATTATCTCGCACCCTCCAGAACCACTGATCCTAATAAGAGTGTATTTGTGTCAGGAAACACACAATTTATGCTTCTCTAACTCTCAGTGAAGCTCTTCATTATTCATACCTTAAAGACAAACAGCTCCTGTCGTAGGATTGCCAAAGTGTTGAAACCTCCGTCACAGATGTTGGGTTTGGAGTTGGGGTGGGCTGGTTTTGACTTCTGCGGAGGGCGATGAGGGCGACCCTGTCGGTCATGCTTTCGAGGGTCAGTTGGTAGGTGCAGGCGAGGAGGCGTAGCGGTCGTAAGCAATCTTGTAGGCTGAGGGTTTTTGTCTGGAGGACCTGCAGAATGAATACAGAATTCAGATCACAAGAGTGTCAAGTAAAGAAAAAATCTTTTAAAGATACATTTAAAATCTCATGTGCCGAGTTCAAATTTTTGATATTTGAGTGGTTCATTGGTTTATTGTTAATTCAGTTCATGTTATATGAATCTATTTCTCAAGATAAAAGTTTACTTTTTAACAAATGCTATAAATTCTTAATTTATAGATAAAAATGATTAGTTATTATTGTAATAAACTTGTTATTAATTAAATGACCATAAAAGTCAAGTATCTATGGAAGCCCGTTTCTGCCACTGAATAAAAAATGTAAAAAGGTAATTGTGACTTTTTATCTCTAAAAACTGTGAGATATTAAGTCACAGTTGCAAGTTATAAAATATGAATCGTGATTTATAAAGTCAGTATAATTTATATCTCGGAATTCTGACTTTATAACTCACAATTGTGTTATAAAGTCCAATTTTGAGCAGAAAAAAGACCTGTGACTTTAATTAACTGACTTTATAACTTGTAGTTATGAGTTTATATCGCAAAAAAAATGAATTGTGAGATAAAAAGTTTTTTTTTATTCAGTGGCAGAAACGGGCTTCCATAAGTATCTTATCTTGTAATAAAAGGTAAACATTTCTGATATTTTAAGAAGATTTTTAATGACACAGTCATAAGGTTCTTCAGGGTGATTCATTTAGTCAGTGATTTATTTGTGTTTTGGTAATTACTTCAATTATTTCTTTAAAATTATAAGAGGTTATGCCTATATTGTGTCTTTGAATAAAAAGACACAATACACCCTAAACCCTTATTAATATTTTCATTTCAAGGATGCATTGTTTTTTTTTAAACAAGTAAAATAAGCCAACCACCATTTTTCTATAATAACCTGGTTAATACGATATGGCTTAAAGGTACTGTATGTAGGATTGACACAGAGTGGTTGAACTAGGTATTGCAGTTCAAATTCTAAATATTAGAGATGTTTTTTTTCACCCAGCCCCTCCTACTCCAGATTGAAGACAGCAACTAGAACTAATGCAATGACGATGGAATGCGCTGTGTTTATGCAGAGCAGGCAACCTGGACACTACTGACTTTGTGATTGGGAGATAGATGGAGGGTGGCGCTTCAGACCAAAACAAAACATGACAACATAAATATCAGTGTGAGTGCAGATATTTAAACAAGAATATCCAGGCTGTACTACTGCTGTCAGCGATATGAGCACTTTTAATTAGCATGTTTTCTTAATGCCTGTTGAACATAATAAAGACATTCTATGATTATTACAATACATTTCTTACATACGGTTCCCTTAACCTTATTGTTGTCATTTTATTCAAATCCTTAACTGTAAGTTTGATCAGTGTTGACGTAATCAGATATGTGCAAGCCAGTTGATTATGGGACCAGAGGTTTAAACGCACCATATATTTTCTGGATGCCCTGTAGATCATCATGAGGCAGTTTGAAACTTTCGGTGTCCATATACTGATAGAACGGAGCCATTATAGCCGTAGGGTCATTAGAATGCTCCAGTCCCAAAGCATGGCCAAGCTCATGGACCGCCACAAGAAACAGGTCATTACCTAAGAAGTGTAGAAACAAGAGTGAAAATATAAAATCCAAGTGAAAAACACAAGATTTGCTTTGTTTTTTTGCTGTGCTTTGTCTTATCTTGAGAAGCATCTGGAATTATGACTCACCACTCAAGTGCCTGATCTGAGAACCACCTTAATGTTGTAATGTTCATGTGTACAGTGTGTGGGCATGACAGAAACAGTAGCTTTGGAAACAGAATGCAAAACAGATCCCACATTCCTTTGTATTATACGACAATATAACTGGAAATATCTTCCATGATGACCTAATGATGAATGAAAACGTTATGTAAGCTATTCTCAGTAAAGGCATTGCATTAAATGTGCACCTGGAGTGTAATTCAAACATTAAATTATATTTTTCATAAGCTGTCCTTGCAGACTAAATAAATGTAAATAAAAAAACTATTTAAATATATTTATACAGACACCATTTTAAGATAAATGTGGGTATTTATCACATACACCTATATAGGTCTCAACACTTATGATGTCCTTGTTTTAAGCTACATGTAATTACTATTGTGATATCAATAACGTTATCCCTATCCACATGTAGTTAAATATTATTACTCAGTACCTAAATGTATAATTACACTGTAACAAGGACATCTTAAAATAAAATGTAACCAACTATTGTTATGGTGCTTGTATGATAAATTTTTTTGATCAGGTAACAATGGGTGAAGTGAATGGGAGCCATTCACTTCTAAACAACCTGTTAAAAATAATCCTCTAATTGCTGTTTAGGTTATAACATGTTGATGCCAATCAGGCTTAATGTAAAGAAAGAAAACCACACAGTGTGTGTTCCATATAGACTGTGATGACTGTAATGAAGCCTAAAACCACGGGGAGCTATTATGCCATGCACACGTAACATCAGAGACGGCAGCAAAACAAACAGCCGAGGGTCCTGAGTGCAGGCGGCAGTAAAAATGCCAGTAGAGAATGCAGTCGCAGTCACTCATTACTGTCTCGGCTGAGACATTTTGTGAAAGGAGATGAGCATCTTAAAAGCTCTCTGCATCCAGTCGGCCCAGGTAATTAAAGCTGAGTGCCTCTAAGTGCAGCTCGCAGTGAAGAGAAGGATCTGATTTCCTCTCATTTAATGGGTGCAACCATAACGCAAATACTACATATCAAACGAAGCTGACACCTGACATGCACATGACATCAACACGCGAACGCAAGAAATATTCAGCAAAGAAAACTGTGCGACCAACGGCAGTGTTGATTATTTGCATTGGTTTAGAACCTGATCAGCATCATTACTGGTTGTAAAGTATTGTTCATGATGCCTAACTAATGTTAACGATATAGAACTTTATACGGTGTCGAGTATGCACCGATGGATTTCCAGCACAAGCAATATGTACTCTTTGCGTCGGGCTGCCGGTAAGCCTGTCGGGCTTTATTCTGCGATAACATAGGTGTATATTATACCGCTTATTACACGGCTTCTTGCCCCAAAAGTAAATAATAAAACAATAAATAAATAATATAATGCAATAATAAAAATTTGTTTTAACCGGGGAGTCAGTTGCATTTTTAAGCCACAGAATGAGGGATATAATTACTACCAGTCAAGATGATGCGTAGTACCCGGATGAGCCTGTGTTATTAGTTTTACTGGTTGTTATCTCGAATAACAAACCTTGGAATGTGGCCAATCGAGTGTTCAACAAAGCCGTATAATAAACCTGGTTAAAGAATACTTTGTTGAGTTTGTACTTAAATACCACACACAGGTATTGTAGCAGTTTAGTGCATTCTCCTCTAAGTATTTTCAAAGCACAGTTTGTTAAAACACTCGTTTCAGCAGGTAAATTATAGCAAGCGAGTGTTGTTTTGCAGAATTGCTTTTAGCTTTAGCTGTAAAACTTAATTTATTTTTCAGTGGTGCTTGTGAAAGTCTCCAGATGTCATTAATGATTTAGCTGCTCTATCACTTCTTTGTTGACATTCCTGCCGAAACAGCAACTTTATTTGTTGGTTAATTGTTGAAATTGAAAATGTGGCCTAACCTGCCGTTCTCTCACCATCATGGTTTGGGTTGCCCAGCGTCCAGGGTTCATCTGAGTCAAAGTGCGTGTCGCCCCCTATGCCCGGCCCTGGGAAATAAGCATGTGCCAGGAAGCCTCCTTCTCCATCAAAAGGAGAGCTGTCACCATGAAAACCAGAGGCGAAGATGATGGTGATGTCGACGTCACGTTTGCCGCTCTCCAGAGCGCTGTAGGGCACGGCCTCAAAGCGTAGCGGTGTGACACCTTGCCATACGTCAAACGCCCTGCGAATGGCCTCGTGCGTTTCTCGTGCTCCCACTTTAGGAGTGACATTTTTAATGCTAAAAACAAAACAGAGAAAAAACTATGTTTAACAGTAGATATAAACACTAAGTCATGGCAAAATCCAATATGTGGTTTGATTCAGGCTTGCTTTTGGTTCGTATTGCCGACTAAGTGCTTTAAAGTTTTGTACTTCAGGGCCTACAAGCCCCCTAACAGACAATAAAGATAATAACTGACATATCTTTGTGCTGGTGAGCTTATTTTTTTTAACGTGTTTTCCAGAAAAGAAGAAGAAGAAGATAATAGATAACAGTTACACTCTACTCATTATTTTTGGTGAATTTGTTTTATAGGGATAGTTCATCAAAAAAGTTTCATTCATAGTTTAAGTCATTTTTTTACATTTCTGTTTTTAGATCATGAATCCAAGAAATATTTTAACATGCCATTTATACACTATTAAAATATTTAAAGTTTGACAAAACTGTCCAAAAAGTTTTGATTGTCAGTCAGGCGCAAGGAACCGGCCCAATCATAGGGGGTGCTACAGCGATCAAAAATGTTGAATCAAGTGTTGATAACTCCTAAACTGCTTGTCATAGCCTCAAAAATGTTACATCTTTGGAAAACTTGGGTCCGTGGAAATCAGATCTGCCACTGGGTGGCGCTATAAAATGTTTCTGGGAAACCGCTAGTCCGATCAACTTGAAATTTGGTATGCAGTGTCTGTGTCCAATGTCCAATAAGGATCTATGAGGACATTGGCATGTCTCAAAAAACACGGCCACGATTGACCAATTAGTTATTATCACTTATTAGACAAGGTTAATGGAGGTCGATTGGAAAGAAACTTGGTGAACTCGTTCGACTCATAGTCCTAAAGGTCTGTAAGAATTTTGAAACAAATCGGCCACTAACTGGCGCTAATGGCTCTGTAATCACGTGGTGTTTCACATATCCACACAATATGCACATTATCCTAAAACTGCAATACAATATATGTGAGTAGTGTATGCCAGTGCATGCGTGTCTGTGTGTTTGTATAGAGTTTACCATTTAATTTCTGTTTGTGCGCATGTGTGTGCTTGTGTGAGTGTAAGCATGCTTACTGAGTATTAACCATTTCATGTCTGTGTGTCTGTGTGTGTCCATGTTTGGATTAATATAATAGTTTAACCATTCCACTTTTGTTTGTCTGTGTGTGTATATGTTTGCGTGTGTTTGTGTGTGTGTTTCTATGAGCCTATTATTATCCATTTTCGATATGCTTTCGATGTGTCAGCCCTGTACCCAGGTTTAACCTCAAAGGCCTTAAAAATGCTCAACCCCGGTAATTGCTGCTTGCAGCTATATTAATGTTTGTATTTCCTAAAATAATGTATTTCACTTTAATTCATTTGTCTTACTAAGTGCTTGCCATTAGCATAATGTTGTGTAAAGTGTAATATTACTGTTTCTTCTGGTACCAGGGAGAGTTTGTCTTTGTTAGAGTATCTGTAGTATATTCAGCTATTCTTTCTGCTATTGCATGTGTGCAATAAATGTTCGTTTGAGTTTGTGTTCCCCACATTCAGTCAGATATTAACATCAAAACCTTCACTATATGATTGAAATCCCCCGCTATCAAATGTCATAGTAAATTCCCCTACTATTATGATGTGTTAATAACACAGAAAAGAGGGAGCATTTTCACTTTCAAAGTGAACTGCACCAACTGCCCTTAGACTGGCATCTCTGCTGAATTTCCCACATTGAAGTCTTTATCTGCCTCTAACAGACCGAGAGGCCCTGAAAATCTCAGCTGACTTTTTCTCTATAGAGGCCAGTCACTCACTGCCAAGCCTGTCTTCATTTACATCCCATTTGCATAGGTGGCCCATCAATTAAAAAAAAAAAACAGGATTTGAATAAATCATTTCCGTTATCGCCCGCTGTAACCGGGAAAGTCTAAATTGAGGTGAGAGAACACTCTATTCCTCCGAGCCCTTTGGAAGGTAATCTTCAGGGAATTCAAATATGTTTCTTGAAGGTTAAAGAGTGAAAGCTGGAGGTTATTTTATGCTTGGCTGTGTCTTCGTTGCAGTGCAGCATATAGGATAGCAGTGACAGGACAATTTGAGCCATGTCCGTCTGTTTCAACCTATCAGGGTTTGGTTTTCAAGATGCAGTGCAATCGTAAGAGTTACACATCAGATAGAGACAGTGTTTACACAAGATGTGACACGATATGCAAACAGGAAGTGGCATCAGCCAAAGCAAAGAGTAGCTTTGGTCAATTAACGCATGAAAAATATCTTTGGATATCACACTCAGAGTCTTTTTAAAAACATAAATTCAACACACAACAACTAATAATTATAACTGTAAAAACATCCTTTAGAAAGCAGCAAAATGTGAAAATTCTTCACATGGGAAAGTTCTTCTGCATATGAATGGAGGTCAATGCAGTGAAAAGTGTGGTTAAAGCTTCTTTAACCTTAACTTGTCTTAAAGTTACAGTCCACATTAACTCTTTCCATGCCACTGACGTAATATTTGGTGTAGCACACATCTTCTAAACGAGTATTGAATCCCTGGATAAAACAGGGCGAAGAAGAAGCAGAAGCAAGTGATATGCAAAATAAACTGATCATCCAACATATAGCATAACTGCTAAATGAAATCTCTGGGGGTGTTGATGAAAATGATGTACAGATGTTTTAAATCTTTAGCTTTTTGCTCAAAATGTTGTTTTTTAAATTGAACTTACCTGAGCTAGAATATTTTATTATTACTATAATAAAAGGCTCTGGGAGATTTTTTACATATCCGTGTTCAGACAACAAAAGTATACATGCTTGTGGTGACTGGCAGCATTTAAAAAAACGCTGCTGAAGAAAGAACTAAGTGATTTTTAAGTAAACTATTCTGCAAATTATTATATTATATACGTTATATTATATGCGTTAATACTGTCTATGTGTATTGAATAACAATTTTAACTCAATTTTCAAAAATATCATTATGAAAAACAAAAAGTAAAATTAATTGGTGTACTATGCCTTTAACACAACTGTACCTTTAAAACAACTTATTTAAAGCTCCATTATACATTTTAAACATAGGCGAGACACTACAGGCAAAAACATTGTTTTTTTATGCGGTGGTCAATTTTGAGATTTTGGGCTAATTTAGTCCCTCAAAATGTGTTCTTTAGAAATACTATAAAGAAAATGTTAAAAAAAAAATGTTAAAATTATTATTTTATAACATTTTGTTTACTTGTGACCATAACTTTCTTCCCGTATTTAAATCTT
>JAUMHP010000029.1:726312-753250 GCA_032361065.1 Enteromius trimaculatus
CATTTTAAACCGATGCATCGCATCGTTAAGTTATTAAGCCGATGCACCGAGCGAATCGGGGAATCTTCCCATCCCTAGTGCTCTGATAAGCCAGCTATCCAGTGCACTGTGATTGGCAGAAAACCACAAACATTTTTGTAGAAATGTTATGCGCCTTACCATAATATGATGCTGGAGCTATGACACCAAAAAAAGATAAAACACATTACAAACAAGGCATTTGTTGCATCCAGTGGCGGCATAATAACTGATTATCATGACTTAAGTATTGTCTTTTTACGCGTTGCGTTGTATTAAATACTTGTGAACAGGTCTTTCTAATATGAAATAACAAAAATTAAGTGTTGGGGAAAGTTACTTTTAAAAGTAGCCTATTATATTGCGTTACTGTCTAAAAAAGTAACTAATTATGATAATTTGTTACTTTTTATGGAAAGTAACGCATTACGTTACTTTTTAAATATGGTGTTTGTTTTCAATATAAGAAGTTCTATTTTTAGCAAATGTAAAAGTACACCTAAAAGTGTCACGAATAAACCTGAAGAAAAAGTACATTTCACACCTGTAAAGTAGAATACAGGAGAAAGTTCAATACTCTTCAGCAATACAAAACAAACTTTAGGCTACTACTTTAACTTTACTAGTTACTTGGGAAAAGTAATATTATCTTGTAACTCGCGTTACTTGTTACCCCCAACACTGCAAATAATACGAAGAAACTATTTATTTAAAAAAGAAAAGTTGTAAACACAGTAAATTCATAATTTCATTTTCATTTTAAAAACAGAAATAAGACATCGTTTAGTTTATTTATTTATTTATTTTCCCCACAAATTAGATTTAAAAATCGAATGAACGCAATGTACAAGGGTCCGTGTATCTTTCGGTCATTTGATTGAGCGTTTGTTTGTTTTTGTTTTGCTATAATTTAAAAGCCTAGGAAAAACACCAGTGAAGCAGTGTGACGCTTACAGCTGCTGCTCCACTAGTGACGTGATAGTTCCACCGTTCTATTGTTACACAGCTGTCCCTTTAAAACTTCAGAAAAAGGAAACGATTTATTTTGCGGAAAAGTGGTTGGACCTCTTTACAACATGAACCGCGTGTATCTAGATAGACATGGCGGACATACGAAAACGTCCCCGTGTGAGTTCCACTGAGAGCAACCCAAAAGCTAATATTTCCGGAGAAGGCGGCACTGGCACATCTGCATTATTTGTTAAGTTATTTGCTGCAGCTTTCTATGGGCTCTCTTCTTTCCTTATTGTTGTCGTTAACAAGAGTGTTCTTACTAACTACAGGTAATCACGTTAACATCAACATATTCTTTTATGTTTTATTTCAGCACATTCGTTCACTTTTAAGTCTTTTTATTGTTGACCGAGAAACGTATGGCGACAGTCTATAACTTTTGTGTGTCTTTCGTAAGATTTTTAACGTATTCACCTTTGCTTTGACTTTTTCTGATAGCTCCCAGCACGTAAACACCTGAATGAAGTGTTACTCTATGTAATCTAATCTCCCCGTATTACTGTGGATCTTTTAAACAGATAAATTAGTTGCATACATTATGTGAACACAATTTTTCATCATCATCACTGTTATTAATCCTAGCGTAAATGGGCGCAATATACATTCTGGTAACATGTTTATTGTTTTATGTACTGTGTTTTTTCACTCAGATTCCCGTCCTCTTTAGCAGTGGGAATTGGACAAGTAAGCAAGTTATTAACTAAAACACTTATTTTCTAGGTGTTCATATTTATTTAGTCCATCCCCTAAACACACAGTATGCACGTATGGAGTTTTAGCTCTAGGATTTCTGCAGCTGATGAAGGATCTTTATATTGTTTTCAGATGTTTGCAACGGTTGTCGTGCTGCGAGGAGCAAAATCATTAAATGTCATAGACTTCCTAGATTTTGATAGTCATGTACTTCATAAGGTAGGTTTGTGCATACTTGAAGCCGAACTAGTTTTTCATGTATACACATTGTAAATTGACCGTCTATTTTTTCTGTGTAGGTATGGCCTTTGCCTTTAATATATGTGGGAAATCAGGTAACAGGCCTGTTTGGAACAAAACAACTAAAGTAAGTGTGCAATATGATAAAGGAAAAACAAACAAGAAACAATACTGCACGTGCAATAATAAAACAAGCTGTATGAATCTGTATTTTCGCAGTCTGCCAATGTTTACTGTGCTCAGAAGATTCTCCATTTTATTCACAATGCTGTTTGAGGGTTACCTCCTCAAGTATGTATGCTCAGCTGACTCAGTTTGGGTTTTATGAGATGTGAGATTTACTCTTATTAATTAGCCTATTATTCATTTTAATTTTGTAGAAAGACGTTTTCATGGTCCATAAAGGCGACCGTATTCACTATGATCCTGGGAGCTTTTATTGCTGCAAGGTAAGCCTGGAAAGTATTATATTTCATACTATTATATTTTATATTTCAGTTTTAATGCTTATGCCTCACAGAAAACCGTTTCTTTTACTGGTAATTGTCTGCGTTGTTTTATAAGTATTTTAAGCCTTAGCCAGCTCCTCACTTCATAACATTATACTAATTGTATTTATATTGTATTTAAGACTCAGGTCAGACAAATTTAACTACGGTATATTAGTTTAACATGAACAATAATTAAATAGTATCTATGAATGTTAATTTAGATTCAAATTCATATTCAAAGTTCAAAATGTATTAATACATTGTAAAAATGTAAAGTTGTAATTTTTAACATTTAGTTTGTATTGTGAATTGCCATGAACATTAATATTTGTATTAACTAACATTAAAAAGATGAATAAATACTGTAAAAATAAACTGTTCATTGTAAGTCAATGCATTAATGTTAACCAAAGAGCCCTTATTGTAAATTGTTACCAATACTTTGTAAAAAATATTTTATTGATCTATAAGCAATTGTAAAATAATTATATACGTTTAAATCTAGATTACCAAGTACATATTATCTTATTTTATGTATTTGTTTTCTTATTCTAATTAACTGAACTAAGAAGTAAAGGTTTGGATTACCTATCAGCGAGAGAGGGTACAATAAAACTTTTAATGATTTTTTTTTCTTTAAACATTTTTATGATTTTAATGCTCTATAAGCATTCCTACAATAATTATGTAAAAGTATACTGACAGTAAATCGACTGATTCTATAAATGATTATTTTTTTCTTTCTGATAAACAGAACAGGTTTGAGTCATTTCTTCATCACGAGACAGCCCCATAAGCTTAACCAATAATAGACTAATGATCTTATTGTCAGGTGTGTGTTCTGATGACATGCTCTATAGTCTTTGATGTCACAGAATGCTGAATTCTAGTGACAGCGGCAGTGATGCACTGACTTTAACAAGTAGTGATTGGTTCTTATATTCAGAAGCTGGGATTCCTGTGATAAAGTGACCATATTGGGCAATGCATTTTTACCCATTCAAAACTATACTGTGACACGTCTTGGGTATTCTACAGTCTTTGGTATAATTAAGAATTATATTATTTAGTCAAGTATTTTGTGACTTTTATCTAGTTTTCTGTTTTGTTTTGGGGTTTTTTCTATATTTTTTCCTCCATTTAATTTGCCTTCATTTAACTTTTACAGTACAGATTTATCTTTTGACCTCCATGGATATGTGTTCATTACACTTAACAACATTCTGACTGCTGCTAATGGGGTTTATATGAAACAAAAACTGGACTCCAAGGTAATTTATCTCATAAGCCTGATTTTTGCTTTAACGCATCCACTTCAGAGCAAAAGTCCTGTTGTCTTTTGTTTCACATGCCCACAAATGTTTTTGCACAAAAAAATCTTCAAATCCAGAAGCTTCATTAGAAAAAGTATTTATCCATAGCCTTTGTTTAATAAAACATTTAGTTGCAAGAGTTTGGTTAATAAAAAGAAGAAATAGTTTCTGTACACTATGCATTTGTTCCCTTCTGAGGAAACTTCAAAGTGCGTCCTCTAGAGGTGATAACAAGACAAGACAACAATATCATAAATACCCTGGCAACACAAATCTTATGCATATCCAGTTGACTCTTTCATAGACCAGCTTGCGACATTAATGCAAACGAATATTGAAGCTCCGGAGGAGATTGTCAACATTTACGATTCAAACTACACTCTTAATTTAGTTTTTTTTTTTTTTTTTTTTTTAGCTGTGCTCTTAGCTTTGCTAGACCATGGTTTTTAGTCATGCTTTTTGCCATCACTTTTTACGTTCTTTGAGAGCCGTTTCAGCATGCTTCGGTCTACATGCCCGTTGCCACAATAAGAAGAAAATCATTTTCAAATCAAGTTTTGCCCGCTGTGTCTCAGAGTCTCTGACTGCACTGCATCAAAACTTTAACCAGCGCACAACTCCACATCTTCAGCTAACGGCCAACCATTGGCTTCCCAAGACTTCAACGACTTCCAGCCAATCAACAACCTTGGGGAACCCCTTTTTACAAGGATGACAACAGAGGGAATCCCGTAGCACCAAGGCCACATGAGTAACCTCCTGACCCGCGCTGAGCTGGTGCAGTGTGTCATTGACTGTCATTAAGGTGTTCTAGAGGCAACATAACCTTGGGAGAGTTGGTACTTAGTACTCACCTTGGTGTTTGGCATGCACCCTCCTCAGCATGGCAGCATCTGTAACATTCTCCATAGCGATCGCTGGAGGATGCTGTTTAAAGTTCCCTCAGAAGGAAATTCGGTTATGTATGTAACTCTGGTTCCCTTAGAAGGGGAATGAGACACTGCATCCTCTCTTTTCACGCATCCAATGCCATGCCCTTTTATACTGTGATCAGGCTGGTAACGACGTCGTAGCCTGTTGCCAGACAAGGTTGTTATGTTTAGATGTATGCTTCAGACACTAATCACACCAAAGTAGTCCTCCATAGTGAGCACTAGAGGAAGCAGTGTCTTGTTCCCTTCTTAGCGAATCAAGATTACGTATGTAACCTTAGATGTTTTTACTTCTGCTGCTTCTTCCCAGCTTCACTTGGTGAGCTGCAGACAGGACACCTGCTAAGCAGACTTGCTTTTTTTTTAGCACAAATTTAATTTAACATTTTTATTTTTTTCTCCCTGCTTTTCAGGAACTGGGAAAATATGGGCTGCTTTATTACAATGCTTTATTCATGATTATTCCCACTATGATTTTAGCATACTTTACTGGAGACATTCAAAAAGTAAGAATTTTAATAAAAAGAAAATATTATGACACTAAATGTTTTGAATTCATTTCAATAAAAATGTACATTTGATTAAATCCATTCTCTTGTGAATTTACAGGCGTTGGAGTATGATGGTTGGACTGACATTTTCTTTCTGATTCAGTTTGTGTTATCAAGTGTCATGGGGTGAGCCTGATTATTTCCAAACTTTTTTGTCCTTAAGTGGAGTACTCTTTTAAGATTATTTAAAGGTGAATTGTGCACATCTTCTTTTGTACTCATGATTATAATCTCATTGGTTATTTTGGCAGGTTTATACTCATGTATTCAATTATGTTATGCACCCATTATAACTCTGCTTTGACGACAACCATTGTTGGCTGTATCAAGGTTGGTAATTAACATCACATCAAATCAAATTAAATCAGAATTTACATTGTTTCCTTTAATCAACCCAACAGAATATCTTAGTGACATACATCGGGATGGTGTTTGGTGGAGATTACATCTTTACGTGGGTGAATTTTATCGGCCTAAACATCAGGTAAAAAAAAACCAGAATAATAACAGCGATTTTTATTTTATTAAAGGTCATGTCGTTTTTAATGACCATGAATAATAATTTAATATGTTTCCCTCAGCTGTTGTATGAATATAGTTTTTCTTATCTTTTTCCCCGTGTAGCATTGCTGGCAGTCTTGTGTACTCACACATCACTTTCACCAAGGAACAAAAAAGTAAGTAAAATACAAAAATGTTCATCTCAAAACCTCCAACTCAGAGATTAATCTGTTTATTTCCTTTCTTTTGTTGAATGAGACAAAGTGCATTTTAAATGACGTTAAAATATTGTGTTTTAACAGAAAAATGATGTTTAAACAAGTTTAAAAATTGCATAATAAAGCCGACAATGCCTCTGGGAGTCAAGAACCCAGTCAGCAGTGCCTTTTCACAACAGGAATCAAGAACCCAGTCTCGTTCCACAGCAGTGACCAGCAATCTTGTTTTTTTTGTTTTTTTATGAACCAATTTGAGTGTCTTCCTAAATATTATTTTAATCTTTTTAAGATCCGATTTAATTTAATGTTAATAGATAAATTATTTTCGTATTAAATTAATATTAATCCTTTTGTCTTTGTAAACTGTAAATTCCTCAGCTTAGTTTAAGATGGACTGTTCAGCTGTTGTTTTTTAAATGAGTAAATATAATTTTTTAAAATGTATTTCTTTTATTTTTGTGATCAATTAACATAATGGTTATAAATTACACAAAAAACACACCATATGATGCTGTTGTTACTGAAATAAACAAACATGAACATGATTCAGTGTGACTGATATTTTTGTCTAAGATCAAGCCATTCACTGATTCTCAGCAGAGTGACATCACACAGGCCAAGGCCCTTCCCAAAACTACTGATAAACATTTCTGTTTTAGCAATGACCCGCCCTGAGGGAGCTGTAAAGGGTCACCATTTATTTTCTGACTCCAGATCAGGTGTCATTTACTCCCAACATCTGAGCCACTGAAGATGCAGGTGATTTATTGTTTTTGAAAGGGAATAGCCCTCCTATCTGCCTAAATGCGTCTATGTTTGCACCAATCACTTATGATTCAGCTTCACCGACAGACCGTACAGTGAGATTGGCTAAAGATCACAGGCTCATTGGACTGCTTGTTACCCCACAGAAGAAAAGGGTGGGGTGAGCAGAGCTCATTAGCATTTAAAGGGACATGCGCTGAAACTGAAAAGAGCTGTTCTTGACGAGGTAATAAGGGGGGTGTTTTACACCAGCATTAAGAAATAATGACTTTTTATGAAGACCCTAAAGAATCATAGCAACTTGTGGAATAGAGGCATCTGTTATCCCCTTTAAAAAAGATTAATGCCACAGTAGAATGCTAACTACTGTTGACAAACAACTGGCCGCTAACAAAATGACAATAAATACTGTAAGCCAGTGAAGATGACCATTCAGAGTAGAGTTGCCAGTCAATACATACTGTATGTTACATGTTTCAGGAATGCGCTTCAATCTCATCGCTTCAACCTCAGAAAGTAGGACGTCATTCCGTTATGTTTTAACTTCAGGAAATCAGTTTGGTAAATCCAATTTTTTTATGGGCTTACTTGAGAGGACACATTATATTAAGACTACACAAACATATTTGAAGAAACATTGAATGGTTATTTTCAAATTCAATCGACTAACAAGCCAACACTGCGTTCTGTATGAATGACTTTGCAGTAGAAACAGCGCCATCTTGTCAAGTTCACACCTCGGGTAAATTTCTCTAAGTAAATGTTATTTTTTAGACTAAATTTATCACCAAAAACCAATGGCAGTGCTTGGCCGGTGCTTGATGGGGTTCATTTATAATAGACAGCTGTCATGATGGAGTCACCACGAATTTCACACACTTTACAGAATATATCAGAACAATAGCAATAACATAAATCGACAGCCTCAATCTGAAGATCAGGATGGAGAGGAAGAACTGCTCTCTGTCGTCACACAGGAGGAATAACCCTGTGGTATGACCAGGGGAACCTTCTTTCTCCTTCAAGGGGTGGCAAAAGGTACTTTTTCATTATTGCAAATTTTCAGTTGCCACCCGGTCAGTAATATGCGTGTTTACTTCAGTTAAAATTTGCATTATTATTCTCAGTGGCATCTATGCTAATATTAGACTGTCTCATTCTTAGTTCGATGTCGTAGACCGTAGCCACCAGATCCAGTCCAGACAGTGGAGCAGCTCCTAGAGACAACCTCGAGAGCCCTGAATGTCAGCAGAGACAGTTACATGATCCCCTTCCAAGACCTCATCACCTAGAAACTAATTTGGGCTTCCAAAAGAGGACACAACTAGAAACCACACTGTTCCAGAACAGTTCAACCTAAATATCCAGATGTTTTCAGTGCATTCTATAGAGAACTGACTTTCTGAACTTGATAAGAGTAGCTGTGCTTAAAGGCTATAAAATGCGGCAATTCCAAATTTGCAAGGACAGTCTGGCTCTTCTGATTCATAGCCTATAAGAATCTGCTACTTACTGTACTATGCAACCAAGTGTTTTGAGCAGTGTAGTGTAGCACTGGCTGTTTGTTGCTTCTCTGATCACAAATGAAGACATGGAATTGTGTTTACGCAGCTTATCGAAATCCGATGCAGTGCGTAAAAATACTAAGGCATAATTGTGTCATTTATGTCCCCACTGGATGCAACAAATGCCTCTTTTGTAATATGATTTATTGTTTTTGTGTCATCGCGCCATGACATCACAATTCGGTAAGGGGCATAACTTAAAATGCACTGGATAGTTGGCCAATCAGAGCACACCTCGCTTCTCTAAACAATGAGCTTTGTAAAAATGTACGCATTTTAGAAATGCAGGAGTAAAAATAATTTACACATAAACACATTGCATTACACAAAATACACAAAATAATGTTTTTTTATAGCAACATATGACCCCTTTAAGTGTCATCATTGGTCCACTAGTTCCTGATTGACAGTTCCACCTCTAGCCAATCATTTCAAGAGAAGCGTGAATGCCACCCAATGCGCCTCATTAGCTGCCGATGCTCAGTGTTCCGTTCACTTGTACAGGTGGAAATGTTTTACTGTCGGCTGTTCTTTCCATAAAGGACACGTTATGTGTCTTCATTGCGCATATTGCATTGACTAGGCTAGATTTTACTACTGATCAGTGAAGGCTGACGATATTAAATTGGAGACAGTTACAGAGGCCAGGTGGATTTGACATACACAATGATTTATTTGCATATTGTGTTTAATAACAAACACAATATGCAATAAGCTGCATATTTAATTGTAATTATAAATATAAAATCATATATTAACATTTTAAATGTATAAAGTTAGAATACAGCAACAATATGAAAGTAAAACAGTCAGCAAGTGGTGACATATCTTCAGATTCAGTCAGTGAGGAATAAAATGAATCATTCAAGATGTCATTTTATAAATAGTAACACAAAATGTGATGAATCGTACAAAACTATCAACTCTATCAATTACATACTGTACAGGAAAGAAAAAGCTGTTTACAAAAAACAATACATGACAAGAAATAAGCAAAATATTGCCTGGAGACAGTTAACAATTACAGGCAATATACAGCAAACAGTTGTGACTAGGATGTATTACTTTTACTCATATTATAATCTCATAACAGTAATAACCATAAGACTTATGATCGGTCAGGTATGGGTGAGCCAGACACATACTGTATAACAGTGACTTTGTGAGGCCTGTGCACACTGTTGCTGCTCCCTTTCACGATGTGGCCATGGACTAATAAATACAGGTGAATGTAACCATGATGGGTCACTAGGATAGCTCATTTACCGTTAATGGATCGCCAGGCAGTGACAGGCAGACCTGTATGGAAAGATGTTTCCCGGCTGACAATATAAAAACATATAAACATTAAACAGCTTTAATATTTCCACTTGGAAGTGAATGCTGAGCATCGGCAGATAATGAGGCAGACTGGAGTGATGCCCATGCCCTTCTCAAACTGATTGGCTAGACAAAGAGCTGTCCATCAATAACTAGTTATAAAATGATGATGCTCAAACACGCCCTGATTTATATGAAACTCTAACCGCAACATCTGTAAAAGTAAGCGAAGAATGTGGAAACAAGCACGAAGGGGAAAAAGGCATAAAACATACAAAAAAAAAAAAAAAAAAAAAACAAGCAGAAAATATCTGAGGAGAAAAAAAAAAATGTTTTTGTCTTGGTTAAAATATAACCAAGACAAAAATATGTGAGTTTGTAATTTTGCGTTGATATTTAAATTTTGTGCAATATGATTTAAAAAAAATTTTATGCCATTAATTTTTTGATTTACTCTCATTTTTTTTTATCACATTTCGATCCACGACCATTGTTTGTTATTCCTAAAACTGCTTTCAATTTTAAATCTTGTGCAATATATTTTTACTTGCATTTTTTAATCTTGTTTACATTTTTTTTTTTTTAAATCTGTGATTGCAATACTTTTGGCAGGAATCTAATCCCACACTGAAGCCCGTGATTATGGTAAGGGGTGTTACATTTCCATCATGTGCTTGTGGTGTTCAGCCAGTCACAATGCACTGGGTCAGCTGGCCAATCAGAGCAGACCGTGCTTGACGGAAGGAGGGGGATACAGTATTTGAAAAATGTGTTTTTTAAAATTTTGAAAGCATGTCTACATTTTCTGTTACACCAAATACATAAATAATGATATTCAGAAATAGCATCATACGACTGGCTGTCATTAGAGATGCACAATATTATCTTGTTATTAGAATAGGCTGATTAGGGTTTAAAATGTAAACACTGGCAAGGCCAATTTGAAAAAGAAAAAAAAAGTTCATGTTTCAAACTACATTTGTATGAAAACAAAACTATTTTAACAATGTTTATTAATTCTAACAGTTCCAAAGGGAAATGCTGTATATATCAGTATCAACATCAGCTATCGGCTATCAGCCCAAAATAATAATGAAAAAAATCAGCATTTTGAATATAGGTAAAAATCTAATATTGTGCTTTACTAAAAGTAATCTATGAGAACTCAATTATAAGAATAACTTAAAAAAAAACAAAATTTAAAATTTAAAAAACCTAAAAATGCTAAAAATGCGATTTTCATTTTCCTTACACTTAAAAAAAATGTTTTAACAAAACAAAACAGAAAAATAATAATGTGCCATAAAACCTGGACATTTCTGCTATGAGATTTACTAGTTAATAGAAACATACAGCTAGCAAACCAATTTTCTGGACACATTATAAAAACAAAGATTTGGAGGGGTGATTCCATTGGCTTATTTATTTTTACTACATCTGTCGGGAGCTTGTAGTATGCCTCCAACACAAACAAGCTGAGCATTGAACCATTACTATATATAAATCAAAGCACAACTTGACGTGCCTGGACACATGCTCACCAACATTTATCCTTGTGTATTATGCATAATGTCTTAAACAACATTTTCACCTAATGTCAAAATGTCTCAATAAAAAATATAAATATCTTCTTGGTAAAAAAATATCAGACAAATTCCATTACATATAGAATATACATTTCTCTGTAAAATGGTGTTATGAAAAAGGCGCATTAATCAGCTGTAGTTAGGATTGGAGGGTGGTATTTTTGGAGCAGCTTAGCTTTGGATTTAGAGTGGATGAGGTGAGAGATGTCACAGCGCTGTCCCATCATCCCAGTTCCTGATTTAGGCCTGACTTTGGGTCTTGTTCAGTCTTCTTTTACCTTAGAAGGGTCTATCTCAACCTGGGCCAGTGAGTCTGTTTCTGTCCGGCACTTTTTTGTTGGCCTGTCGAGACCCTGGCAGTCCTGTTGGTGCTTCAATGAGCCATTTCTGTCTGTATTGTGGGTGTCTGTAACTTTACAGCCATTGGAGTCCAGGTGATCTGTGAGTAGACTGTGTTTAGATGCTCCATTTGCCTGGAAGGGCTCGTTCTTCACCTCGTTTTCACTACTCAGCGTCTGTGTGGCATCTGCACTGGAGATGTGACTGGTGAGTCCTAAATTGGGAAACAAAGAGTCTATCTCCATAGCTGTAATAAATTGTTCAAGCTCACCACTTACAACATGAATCCAGCCTATTCTTTTTTAAGTATCCAGAAATACTCACCAAAGCAAAAAAGAATTAATTAAGAAAATAAATAAAAACACTTGGTACTTTACCGTTGTGACTGCTTGTTTCCTCTTTCTCTGTTTGGCTGGTGCTGCAGCAAGAGCTGGCAGGAAGGGGTGTGGCTGCTCGACTGGAAGTAGTGCTTTCTGTCTCATCTAGAAGTCTGTCCATGTAATCCCTACACATACAAAACAAAGAACTGTGGAGGATACCACTGCTGACACATAGGAATAAAAAGGCAAGACTGGAGTTTGCCAAAACTTATGTGACAAAACCACATCTGTGGACAGGTGAGTCAAAAGTGGAGCTTTTTGTTAAAGTACATCATGGCACTGTTCACAGAAAAAGAAATGAGGCCTTTAAAGAAAAGAACACAGTCCCTATAGTCAAACATGGTGGAGGTTTCATGACGTCATAATATGTACCTCTGTGAAAATATGTACTTCGGTGAACTTTTTGTGCAACACCATTTTTCTATACCTTACTGCACGTTTCGTCACAGTTTCACAGAGAAGTATCAAAAATTTCAAAGAGAGTGGCGCTAAAACACCTACCCCAACAGTCTACTCTGAGAGTTAGTAGACATGCAGCTGCAGACTAAAGAGAATTAGCTGACTTGTAGTTACAAAGTTAGTTAGAAGAATGTATAAAGTGGACGATCAAAGTAAAGTGACCAAAGCTTGGTCCATCCTCGATTAAGTTTGCATCTCGGAACCACCAACAATCTTTGTTGAAATGAGCTTAATGATCTAGCAAATGTATTAAGATTTAAAAGATCAAAAACTAATCCGTTCAGAGCTTTAAAAACAAAGAGCAACAATTTTAAATAAATTCTGAAACAAAAAAAAACTGAAATGTCTATGAAGTGACTCTCAGAGCACAATGTGTTTTTCCTCACATTCAGTATTGATGTAGTTATTGTGGTTTGTATTCATAGAATTATTACTACAGCGCATTTTGGTCAACAGTTTTTGTGATGCATATATCTAGCCCTCTAAAATGTTCATAAATTATGACCAAATTTATTTTGTTACTTGGTTAAGAGAGGCAAAATATGCTAGTACAGATACTTACGTTACTCCTGGGTGAAGGTTGTATTTCCTTTTTCCAATCCTAGTTTGTTGCGCAAAGAAATCATACCGCTCTGACTTTTTCCACATGTAATAAAAAGCCACACAATCTCCGACAGACCTTGTTCTGACCTAAAATTGGATAAAGAAATGACAATAACAGAAAAAAATAAATAAGATTTCAAATGCCACATCAAGTAATCCATGTACTTAGAAAACTGCTAGCACAGGCACATTACTGAACCACAAAGGGTATTTTATTTTTCTTATTTTATTTTATTTGTCTGTAACAGTTTTCATCCTGTAACTAGTTGGGTGCAGCTGCAGCTTTATTTCTCGTAGGGCAAACTTAAATGCAGCGTAGCAATAGTTCTGGCTAGTCATGTTAGTCAAGCTTGCATCAGCTGACCTTCAGTTAAGTGCACACCTTCCGAAAGACCAGATTGAAGTGCAATTGCGTCACATCGACACTATGAAGACTGTCCCAATGTGACGAGAGTGGACGCCATAGTGTGTATTTGAAGTGCACAGTGTCACAGCGTAAGCTGTCCCAGTTCAGGATGCACCCTTCGAAGTGCGCATTCCAAGGCAGATTGTGTCACCGCTAAGCGGCAAAGCCTGTCACGATTCAAAAGAGATTTCAAACCCCTACCTTTCCCAGGAAAATTAAGTGGGTTACACTTTATTTCAATAGTCCATTTAGACATTCTACTAACTATAAGTAACTTTGTAACTACATGTCAACTAATTCTTGTTAATTCACAACATTGACATGTAGTTGCAAAGTTACTTATAGTTAGTAGAATGTCTAAATGGACTCTTTTTGTTTTCCTGTACTGCTGTCATGTAATCCCACACATTTTAGCCAAACTTCAGCACTTGAGAATTTTGTATCCTTCTGTCATATTTACTAATACTGCAACAGTTAGAAAGTGTATATTAACCCTTCTCTCAAAAAGAGAAAACGGTGGTAAATAAATTTTTTTTGACACACTTAATTTCTATCATTTATTTACCTTTGCAAGTTAAAAAAAAAAGAAATCGTAAGTTGTATACGTTATTGATTTTGGTAAATGAGCCTGAGTACTTTATGTACGTTTTGTATTTTTTGTTACGCAAATTACATGTAAATGAAAGAGAAGCTCACAAAACATTAATCTTATGTTTATTTCTTGTCCTGTAAATACATTTTTTACACATTTAAAAAAATGTCATATACATTACTGAAAGTATTTTTTATAACTATTTACAACATAGTTTAGGTTTACCATCAGAAAAATATAACAAATTTTAAGCCAAGTCCTGCAAACTGCCGTCAGGAGGTGAATCTCTTGGTGGCAAACTCGGAGGACAATGCGGTGGACAGTGGAACGAGGCATACCACACACTCTGTATGATGCATCACTGACCAAACACAAGAGAAACACCAGGGTCTGGATTGTGGAACCCCATCACTGTTGCCATTCACTTCTCTGAAGATCCAGCAGTACTGTCAGAGTCTCCTGCTTAGACGAAAAGCATTAAAAACCTGTCCAGCGCTGGCACATTCAGCTTTAGCTTTATGCAGTACAGGGGACTGGTCTGATTTAGGGAAAGAAGGAAAAGAGAAATTGTTTATAGATATGACATAGTAATTGGCAGAAGAAATATTGAGATGCTTTAGCAAACCAATTGTAGTAACTACAAATACCACATTGGGGAAAAACTACTAGTCATATTTAAAACCATAGATAGTTCAGTCAAAAAAATGAAAATTACAAACCTTTAACAACTTGAGGTTGAATAAATGATTAAAGAATTTTCATTTTTGGGCGAATTATCCACTAATTAAAGTAATATCTTGCATACTCGAATATATGTAATGTATTGGGAGTAAAATTAAAGGTATGCAGTACTGTTCTGAAAAAAGAATTCGTCAGGATGTTTTTGCACTAATATTACTTATACACTACTGTGTATGTTGCAATTTACTTCTGAAAATGTTCAAAGTTCTTACATTTAAAATTGCCTACCTCATGTACTGTTGGGTAGTTTAATCTAAACAATACATCTTGTTGTTAAAGATTTTTTTGTAGTGTTTAAAGTTGTAATCCAGCAATTAAGGATGCAACAAACCAGTGTAACTTACCTGGGCCTGAGGTACATCGCCGTCTCCTCCATTATGACGTTAAACATAAAAACAAAAATGAGTAATTCTGGCTCCACCTGTCCTGTCAGGATGGCAGTTCTTCTCTCGCACCGCTGCTATGGGACAGGACCAGTAATTGGCAACCCCTGGTGGTGCAACTAGGAAATCCTGCGAAGACTGAGCGTCTTTTGCACTTTGTAGGGTCCTTTCCTGCACTTTGGAGTGTGTGCACTTAACTTTGGGACACAGCTACGCTCTATTAGCAGCCTTTGAGCTGATTTATTGCATTTGGGGAAGGCCCTGGTCGAGAAACATTTATTTAATTCTCAGCTGAGGGTATGTTTATTTTTTTATTCATTCAATTCTTTATGAGAGTTATTTTGATGAACCATTTTACAAACAAAGCTGTTGTTGTTGTTGGTTGGTTGTAAGGTAGAATATTTTGTTGCGCTTAATGCATATGTCAGCATGGCTGAGTGAGTTTTTTAATCAAGATGAGAACATTTTGGGGTGGTATTTGTTTGATATTATTTGTTTTGTTTGATGCAAATTGTGCATTGTTTTTCCTCTATTTAACTTATAATCTGTGTGGTTACAAGTTATTTCATTTGTAAATGATAAAATGTCAATACAAGAACAAGAAGGGGCAGATATGGATGGACATCCATTATAAGTTTTTTACAAATGAAGTGACCTATAGTGATGAATGCCATACAATGAGCACTACCTTGTTGGCCTGGATAAAATGAAAGTCTTTTCCATAAGCCTTTAAACCTTGTTCAAAATTCCTACATTCTTCCTCTGTCCAGACAGTTAGTTCATCTGCATAAAAGAAAAGAAATACAAAAAAAAGTAAGATTGAGCTGAAAAGTAAGATTGAAATGGATGAAACTATTCAATTGAATTTTTTTTTAAAGAATACACACACATGCATGTGTGTAAATATATATAAATATATATATGCACATACACACAGTGTCTTGCAGAAGTATTTAAATCCCTTCATGGTTTGTTATGTTGCAGCAAAAACAGAACTGTTACAAATGTAAATGTATAAAAACAATGAAATAAGTACTGCCTCAGTACTTAATTAACTTGTGTGTGCCGCTCCAAGTCATACCCTTTCAATTCAATTTGCCACTGGATAACGTCACTTGACGTGTAGTAACATTTACAAGCAATATAAATGCTCCTGAGCTAAATTCCAGCTATTCCAGATGCAATGTAATTTTTTTAAGTCTAATAAATTTGCAAAGATGTTTGCGAACCTGTTATTTGTCATCATCATGTATGGAGTGTAGAATGATGTGGGCAACTAATTTAAAGCAGTTTAACATAAGGCTACAACGAAAAAACAAAAAATGGTTTGAATAATGCACACATGCATACACACACACACATTCACCTAGAGTATGAACTGATGTGACTATAACACAGCTAATATGTAAAATAAAAACAATAATTACAGTAAATGCAGTAAAAAAGTGGAAAGAAAGGAAAGGGTTACACTCTAGTCTAAAACATCAAGGGCCGGTTTCCCGGATAGGGATTAGATTAAGCCAGGAATGGACCTTTGCTAATTTAGGACATTTAAGAATTTTTAGAAACATGTCTTACAAAAATGCATTATCTGTGAGCATTTTAAGACCAAACAATGGCAATAATGTATTTTAAGATATCTCAGTTCAAGCCTTTTCCAGTTTAGACAGGTTTCAACATTTATTTTAATCTTTAATCTAAGTCTTAAACCCTGTTAGGGACCGGCCCTTAAGAGTGCACTTAACTGGCACAACCTGTTGTATCAAAATACAAAAAAAAAAAAGCATTATTAAACAAATATGCATTACTGTGATTTTACTAGAGAAAGAAAGTTACATTTTAGGTCTCCGGTCACTTTTGACCATGAAGATCACAAGTGTGACTCCTAATTAAGGAGAACCTAATAAAAGTTTTGAATAAAACAAACAACAACAGCAACAAAAAAGACTTTGTTTTGTGGAACAGAGGTTGTGTAAAGTTTGCCACTGAGAGAAATTGATAAAGATTTTCAAAGGTAACCAACAGCTTTATGAAGAAACACGAACTGGATGATCGCTAAACTTCAGCTTGTCGATGTTTTCAGCTCATGAGCACTTTTTCCTGCATTGTACAAAAAACGTATCCACATGGTTGCCAGATTGTGAATAGCTATAACATGCAGGTAGCATGCTTTTTTTATAGAATATTTTTCTTGACCAAAAATATATTTGTTTTAACAAAGAAAACCACTTTCTTTGTAGAGCCACAGCTCTGTTAAGTGGCAGACTGGCAGTACGCATTATGTGAATGTTTGGTTAGTTAACATGAATTAAGAATGAACGATACTTCTACAGTATGCTAATTTTAGCATTTACTAATGCATTATTAAAATCAGAAGGTGTGTTTGTTAACATTATTTAATGCACCATGAGCTAACATGAACTATGAATGATTGTAATGTTAACAAATGACAGCTTATTGTAAAGTGTTACCGAATGTTTTCTACTGCCTCAAATATTATGATGGGGGAAAAAAAGAGAAATGCCATTAAAAAACTTTGTAAGGCTCACCTCGGGCTGCTTTAACGTTAAATCTTAATCTCCGCAAAGCTTCAGCAGTATCAAAATTACACTTCACCAACTCATATAATGCCTGAGGGGAGTAAACAATTTGTATTGTATATTAAGTTCAGCATTTGATTTTCAAATAAAATGATACAACTGTTATCATTATTATTGTTTTTATTATTTAATCTTAGAGGCATTCCTTTAGTACCTGTTCATTGTCTTTGATGTGGAATCCTTCTGGAATAGCATCTACTCCGGTCTCCTCTCCCGTCCGTCGACATGCTTCCGTCAGAAACTCAACCACAGTGTTTTCAGTAAGGAATTCAGGATTCCACAGCAGCTGGTCATCATTTTCATACACTGTGAACGATGGAGTCGCAGATTCAAAGCATTTCACAAAACTGTAAAATACCCATGCCACCAAAAATGTAAACTATTTCCATATGTGAAATCAAGAACTTTCGTTTTATTACAATTACAGCCATGTAATAAAAAGAATGTATAATAATGGGGAGAATAAAGGATCTAATGCTTTTTTTCGTGCTAAGATTCATTAGTTAACTACATTAGTTAAAATGAACTAAGATTGAACAATATTTATACAGTATTTATTAATCTTGGTTAATGTAAATTTTGGCATTAATAACACATTATTAAAATCACCAGATGTGCTTGTTAACGTTCGTAAATGCACTATGAATTAATATGGACTAACAATAAATACCTTTATTTTTATTAATTAACATTAACAAAGATGAATAAATACTGTAATAAACATGCTGACTTCTGTTCATTTATGTTAGTTAATACATTAACTAATGTTAACAAATTACACCTTATTGTAAAGTGTACCCGTCACGTTTATATTCCTGTTAAGTTCCTAAAAGCCAAACCAATTTCATGGTACTTAAAACCCAGGATTGGTGCCTGATTAGTTTATTCACTTCTCCTGATGCTAATTTATTACCCTCCTTTGTGTTTGTTTTTAAGGCCCAGTCTGTTCTGTGTTTGGTGGTCTGGTCGATGTGACTCTATGCTGTGTTCTCCATTGTCTTTCTGATCTTGTTATTTCTAAAATAAGAGGTTTGGTCTGCACCTGATGTCTCCTTCATCTTCCTCCTCCTGACACAACCCTGACAGTACCACAAAGACTTTTTGAAGATATTAGGATGCAATACTTCTCTAAAGGCACTCACGATTGAAAGAGACTGTGTGTATTATGTTCCCTTTAAAAAAAGACATCATACTATGTCCGATGCCGTTCTCATTTCATTAGTGCCTTAAAAATATTCAAGTTTAAATATTTGTATTCACTGTTTCCTCAAGTATTCAAAAGTGTATCCCAATCAACATACAGTACTGTAGGTCAAATATACCTTTCTCATTGTTTTTGTATTTGCACAGTCCAGACGGTGTTTCAGCCTGATACATAGAGCCAACCATGATTTCCTGTTAAAACATAAATGTTTCAAACAATTCATACGAAATTACAAACAAAAAGCATGAAAAAGCAATACTGATGAAGGAGTGCTTACTTTTTTCCAGTCTTCAGAGGGAATATAGTCATCATCCTCCTCTGACTCTTCATCTACTTCATTATCTAAAAATTAAGTCAAAACACTGCTTAAGCAAACTTATATGGGGATGCTAAATACTGAACAAAATGTGACCCGTGCTGGCAAAATGAGTCGCAATGCTCACACTCTCATTTTGAACTACAAACAATGATCAGATTTGAGGTTTTTAAGTTCTCTTCTAGTGATCCCTTTTTCTCTGCTCATTTCTGGACAACTGCTGAGTTGTAGGCACAGCATTACAGCTTTGTGAATATTCATATAAAATTCTTGATGAAATTAACCAGTGAAATATTATTTTAAACCCATGCTGATGAAAACAAAATTTGACATTTGCAAAGCGTGCGTATAGACCAGGCTATCTCCCTATAAAGTACATAATGTGTAATGTGTTTGATTTGTTTTTTTGTTTTGTTTTTGTAGTACCATGAATTACAGTAGCGTAGATCTCAATGTTAATCAAACATAAACAACAGATTTACTCACTGCTCCTCATTAAACTATTCATTTGTAATTTTGTTTTTATTTTTAATAACACACGATAAAATAAAACAATATAGTGATTAATAATACAGTAATTATTAGTAAGAAAGGAATTGGAGTAAAATACACTAAGCAAAAAAAATCTGTAAAAACACAGTACAGTATGACGTAATAATCTAAACGAAATGAATGTGAAAATAAAAAATAGCTCATTTTGACGATTTGCTCATCGTGACTCATTTTTCCAGAACCGGTCACAAATGCATTGAGCAGTATCAAATGGAGCTCATCTGTGTCTTACTCTGAAAGAAGCCATGGTTCTGTGAACGCATGTGTTCAGTTGTGTTGCAGGCATTCACTGCACTGCACTGTCGACTGCCAGTGGAGTAGCTCTCATTTACCATTCCTGTGGATAACTTTGATTCATCCTCCTGAAAAAAAACAAAAATGAGACTTTTAAATGCAGTTTTAAATGTTTCTCATATATATATATATATATATATAAACAAATAAAAAGTTGATCTGTGTTTGGTCATTTACCCATTACAATTAATGAAATACCGTCCTGAAATTATTGTTGTCGCATGACAATAAACAATAGGTCTTCGGGGCAAAAAAAAACAAAAACATTTAAACATCTTATTCTACATAAAAGGCTATCGAGTCAAAACAAGACCACATATAGTTGTAAAAGAAATGAAGTACTACAAGAAGAGTTTGTAAAAAAAAAAAAAAAACACTGGGTTGTAACCAGGCGGTTTTGGGTCACCCTTGACTCTCATTGAATTATTTTTTCACAAACTTTCTTCAAAATATCTTCCTTTGTGTTCAGCTGAACAAAGAAATGCATACATGTTTGGAATTATTTGAGAGTGAGTAGCCTAAATCATGATAGAATTTTCATTTTTGGGAGAACTATTCCTTTAACTTTGTTTTTCCATTGAATAAATTCCTAACATTAATTAAGAAAGGACATTCAGTGTAAGATTCAATAAATAAATCTTTGTTTAGTTTAGTCATTATATATTAATTCATTGTAATGTAATAATATCCCGTGGCCACAAGATCCTATGTTGATGGCACAGCATCAATTTAATGTAGGCACAAGTTTAATGAGTAAGTCAAACAAACTTGGGTAGCCAACGTTTATGTGTAGGCACGAATGTGTAAGAGGACATTGGTAACAACACTTTTTTCACATCACTAAGCAACAAGATTAAGATAACTACATTTAACTACTGGTACACATTTGAACTTGCACATACCGTTTAGTGGGTTGTTACATATGTATAAGTACACAAATACTGGAGCTGTAGATACTATGTACTACATACACTGTGGTTACATACTTCATACACATCTAGTAACTATGTAAGTACACGGGTATTAGGGACACAATAGAAAGTAGGACCCAATATCTAAAAGCATTTGACACAGTTGCACAAAAATCAGTAGAGATTTTCAACACCATGTCCTGGAGGTACCCAAAAAGTTAGAACACACTGATACCTAGTGTTCTTGAGATAAAAAGGTTTTGCAAAAACACGTATAACTTTTGAAAACATTCTCCAAATTGTGTTGCCCCACCCCACTCAAAAATCAAATGTTGCCCATGATTATGGGTATATGGGTTCTTACGAGGCGGACCTTGCTCTTCTTTAGTTCTCCAGTGCTTCTGCTGCTTTCATCATTGTCCATATCCTCTCCTTCATCCTCCTCCTCTTCCTCTTCCTCCTCTCCATCCACATCGTCCTCATCCTCCTCATCATCCTCTTCATCTGGTGATCCACTGCCTCCATAACCATATAGACTCAAGAGCTCCTGAATGGGCATTTCTTTCTCCTGCAAGAAAGCAAGTTTCTATTTCATGTTTTGTGTTTTAATATGCCATATCAGAAAATATATATATTCTGTTCTAAATAACATTAAATTTAAAATATTTGTTGTACAGTGAGGGAAAGAGGCTATGTTTATATTTACTAATCAATTAACATGCATATAAACTAGAAAAATGAATGTACCTGTAGCATAATTGTTTGCAATTACAAGGTTAACTGGTGTTTTTGGGGTAAGATTAATTTCCCTTTCATGAGATCCCTTCCTATTTTTGGCAGGGTTTTGTTTCTCTGTGCCTTAAACTGTTCTAAACCATTTTTTTAGGGGTGTGATATTCAAATAACGATAGTTTTCATCTGCCAGAATTACCAACGTGCGACCATCCATATAATGAGATTGGCATAATATGAACGTTTCATGAATCACATGTGAACTCTGTCGTTAAGTTGATTTTTGCACATGGATTTGCGTTTGTTTCCATGTTAGATTGTTAAATAAATAATGGTTTTGTACGTTTGCCCACTGACACAGAAATGATCAGTTTATAATTTAATGGTAGGTTTATTTTAACAGTGCGAGACAGAATAACAACATCAAAAATCCTGAAAAACGCAAGACATGTGAGGAAAAAATAAACGATTAGTTGTGGGATTATACTGTCATAAATTATATACCATTAATTTATTAACTTTCTTTTTTTTCCCATCTATTGCTTATCACTAATATTTTGAGAATGAATACAGCATCATTCCTGAAACTTTGCAGCATGTATATGTCTGAAAAACTAAAGTTTATTGATATTCTGAATGGATTACAGCCTAAAAAAACTACCTTTATTATCATTTAAAACATCACTCATCAAAGTTCTCTTACTATCAAATAAAATGTAGAATCTGTTATAATCAAACTCCCTAAAATACACAATAAATCTCTTATTATCATCGCGTCTTCACAGTGTGCAAAAGCAAGGTTTTCTGGTAGCAGCCTCATGCTATGGGGTTGGTTTTCAGTGGCAAGAACTCAAGGACTCGTCAGAGTAGAAGAAAAGCTCAATGCAGCAAAATATTAAGATAGCCTAGTCTAGAGAATTTAGAACCTCAGACTGGACGAAGGAACACCTTCCAACAGGACAATAAACCTAAACAAACAGCAATAGTGAAAATATTCACACAATTACCCATTGACAAATATAATGCGGGGCAACAACTTCACAGATGACATTATGCCCTAAAATTCAAGCTATTGGGGCAAAATGCTCCTGCGTGAGTCTCATAGTATTTCTATCATATGATATGAGAGCAATATCACATGAGTGCTGTTTTTCCTGAAGAATAAGTTATTAAACTTGTTATACTGTATTAAACGGAGCCCCTTAAGGGACGTGGTGGAGGAAACAAATTTTGCGTTTTGCGTCCTAAAATTACAATTTAATACCTGCATATCTCTAATGTAGATTTTATTATTTTATTTTTCAATTGCACAGCATGCCCAAAAATATATGTATATGGAGGCATATTCACCTGAATGTTACAATTTACATGAGCAAATTAGCTTACTTTAAAAAAGTTATATTTACTTTGTTGGGATCCTGATTAACAGCAATTTTGCTTCTGTAAGGACTTTTTGTAGTCTTTGTTTATATAATGCTAATTTATTTAAATTTAAAATAAGAAAACACAGTAACTTTGGTCTCAATAGCTTTAATTGCCCGCTGAACTCTCCTGTGCAGGCTGAACTATGAACAGGTCATGTGAAACAAAAGATCAGGTGCAACATATTGAAAATCAGCATGAGACCAAACCTTTGCAAGTTCTTCAATCTCATTGCCAAAATTAGATTCTCCCTCTGGAACCTCCTCATCTTCAGGGGTTTGATCATCATCATAATCAGGCAACAGCATCTCTGTTGACAGGTCAAAGTGGATTAAATCAAGAGTGTGTATAAAGAAATGTTTGTTTTACTATGATAGATAAACTAGTAATGGTCTTACCTGGGCTTGAACTCCCCAAGGAGGGCTAAAAACAAAGACATCAATTCATTACTTTTTTTTTTACAACAAAAATAATTCTTTGCAATCATTATTTAATTGTGTAATTGTCATTAAGTACTGTAATAGCTAAATGAGCAGTATAGATAAACATTTCCATAAGACTAATGAATATTAGTCATTATTTTAATGACAATTCTGTAACTGTGTTGGGTCACTGCTGGATGTCCACTATAATTTTTGGATCCTGATGCAAGTCAGTTGTGAAGCACCAGACAAAATTAGTCATTTACAGTGTACACATTTTTATCAGGAGGTTATACCAGCTTTATAAATCACTCAGTTTGCATATGTATGGTACAGTATGCATTCAGGCAGACCGAAATCACAGTTTTCCAGTGCTGTATTTTTATTTTTTTAACTTTTGATATAAATGAACTAAAACTTACAACAGGCTAGTGTTAGAACATCTATGTTAACTAGAGGAATCGGTAATGCTTGTGTGCACATTTGTTTGTTTGTTTGTGTGTGTGTGTGTGTGAGTGAGAGAGAGAGAGAGAGAGAGAGAGAGAGAGAGACTTTCAAGATCTCTTTATAAAAAAATTAATAAAATCTCAATTATATCATGTATCATGCCTAATAAGGAAAGAGGGAGAAAACTACCAACACATATAAATAATACAAATATATACCTACAAATATAGAAATAAAACCACAACGTGACATTACTGAGAAATTAATGTTCAAAACATCATCAGTCAACTGTGTGTGAGTGAAAGAGAGAGAAGGGGTAAACAAACTTCAGGCCAACCAATCTGCAAGAAAATTGTTATTGTATTGGTGCACATCCTGTGCCCATAGTGTTTGTTTTGGTATTGCAGACTCTGTGTTTTCTTTCGAGGCCGTGTTTTTTCCCAGTGTATTCAGAGGGCAGACAGCAAGACGATCATGAAACTAACCTATATGAATTATAAGTAAAAAAAAAGAGTCAGATGTCAACCAAGAAGTCGGAAATCAGCTCTCTGCTGACAGAAGTTGCCAGAAGTCAGCGATTTGAGTTATAATTTTAAAAATAGAAATATTTTAGCATAAAAAAAATTGACCCAACCCTCTTGTCACATGTCTGTCTTTATCTTTTGCCCGTTATATAACGCTGTACTGTAAATCACCAGTACGCTTTTCTACAGGAGGTTTATATAGGGCTCTCCACCTGTCTCTTATTAGGAAGTCTGGGTTCAACAAATCTGGCTACAATTTGTTTTCTCCTCAATTCTTGATGCATTGTCTTTGTGGTGATAGAATTCAATACTGTTTTTGACATCCTTTTAAAGAACAAAACTGGGGATTCGGAACAGATAAAATAGCATCTTCCATTACTTCTTCATCCTCCTCTTTTATTGATCATTTTAAGTTATGCCACACCATTAAAGGAATCAGTGTTGCCAACTTAGTGATTTGTTGCTAAATTTAGGGTCTTTTCAGACCGCCTTTTTCAAAAAAGTGGGGCCATTCATGAATTGAGTTGAGAATGAATGGTAAATTCCAATTCACTTCCTGGAATGGAATTGGAATTAAACAACAATTAAAGGAAACAGAATTGGAATTGAATTGGCATTACAGGAAGTAGAATTCAATTCAGGAAGAATTCCACTGAATTCTGTTTATTGCTGAGCATTTATTTGTTATTGCATAAAGACATACATTTAAACTTTATTTATGATGATTTACAAATATCAAGCAATGTAAGAAATAATGTTGATCAAATGCAAGTAAATAAAATGAGAACAGTACATTATGAATTAATAATTGACAGAGAATGGTGATACATTTCTGAATACATTCAATATGTGATTGACAAATGTTTTGGTCTTGATTTAAACTAATTTAATTACACAGTGAATTTCGATTACATAACTTTAACATAAACGAATCAAATACACTTAATGTTAATAGAAACACATGAAAACTGAGCAGTGTGACTTCTGATCTTACCTGTTTCATTCACACATGACTGATGCATCTGAATCACATTAAGTTGATTTGATTTGTTTGTGTTAAAGTTATGTAATGTAAATACACGGAAGTTTAAGTCAAGACCAAAACATTTGTCAATCATATATTGAATGTATTTAGAAATGTATCACCACTGTCAGTCAATTATTAATTCATAATGTACTGTTCTCATTTTTATTTACTTGCATTTGATCAACACTATTTCTTACATTGCTTGATATTTGTAAATCATCATAAATAAAGTTCAAATGTATGTCTCTAAAAGCAATGACAAATAAATGCTCAGCAATAAACAGAATTCAGTGGAATTCTTCCTGAGTTGAATTCCGCTTCCTGTAATTCCAATTTGATTCCAATTCTGTTTCCTTTAATTGTTGTTTAATTTCAATTCCAATTGCATTTCCTTCTTTGAATTGGAATTGTTGAGTTTATTCCTGACCCCAACTCTGCTAGCGACAAATCTAGCCATTTCTTAGACAAACCTCAGCGAGTCTCTGGTAGTGCCACGCGAGCGTGAGCTCTTGTTTTCCCAGCACACACACCTCTCTCTGAGTCTGTTCAGCGAGCGGCTGAGAGGAGCAGAACTTTCAGTAAAATAGGTATTATGTTACTTCAAATTTATTTTACATGCAAATATAGCCAAAATCACAGCATAGCCATTGTCTACATCTGTGTATTTGATTTCATCAGACAACGGCTCGATTATAAATCAGGAACAGATCCAGTACGTATTGACACGCATGCGCAGTATTGCATTTTAATGGATTTTACATTTTCATAGGCCCACACAAATTATTCATCATTTTAGTGCAGGCTATTGAAACTTTATTTAAGAAACAATGGTTTTGATTAACAAGTTTGGAACAAAGCATATTAACACAAAATTGATCATTTATATATTTTGTGTGTTACGCAGGTGAAATTCCTGATGATCGATCTAATGGCTTGACATACCAACAATTCGATTACAAGAGCACTCTTATCCTTGTTTGAATCAGTAGATTTACAAAATCGGTTCCTTCAACGCCCAGTGTTCTAGATTGTACTCATTCCATTCTGTTCTTATTTTTTTTTTCCAGATTTGTAACAGATCTAAAAGAAAAAAAACAGTGAGCTCAGATAAGTTCATCTCTTCAAGATTCATTAAAAGGAATTATTTACTAAGTCCAAAGCCACCAACTGTCCTCGTGATAACACTAGAAGTTTTCCTGCGTAGCAAAAGCTTGTATCCTGAAAGCACAGATTCAAGCCTACTTCACATCCACTGGTCCTTGGCCACCCTCTTGTGTATAAGTAAGCAAGTATAACACTGCAGCACAAGTCAAATGATGTCCACCCCCCCAAAAAAACAAGTGAAATAAGTGAACATGGCAAAAGTTCTGTGCCACA
>JAUMHP010000029.1:754611-767551 GCA_032361065.1 Enteromius trimaculatus
CATGAGAGAATGGGGAAAAAAACCTTGGGAGAACCAGGCTTAGTTGGGTCCAGTTCTCCTCTGGCCGGACGCCCAGCCCCTAATTTCCAGTTCAATTTTAAACACGTTGGATTGTGTAAGGAAGTATTGTGTGAGTGTATATGATTTAACCAGAAATAATTTTTTAGATTTTTTTTTCATAAGTCTGTAATGTTACATATATATGGCGCTTATGATAAATTTTTTATGTTATATATATGCTACATTGGGCATCGACTTCTACATTGAAAAAAATACATTTTTATCAGTTTTTGGCTTTATAAGAGTATTTTTTGCTTTTCCACAACATCAAAATTTAAGCTATTCTAGGAAGATAAAAACAAAAACCTTTTAAAGAAGTAATACATTTTTTGCATTTGATTCAGCTAAATTAATTGAGCAGCTCATTACCATTTATCTTAATGTGACAAATATGTCACATCAAAATTCCGCTTACTGTTATACTGTTAACAGCCCGATGTGACATATGTCAGCACAATATCTTCGTAACTTGTTTTAAATCATTTTGTTCAAGAAATGCTTTAAAAACAGGTTAAGTGTAATCTAGGATATGTTATTAAAAGAATTCTCACCTATTTTTCCTCCATGTTTTTAATTTAATACCAGAAAAAAACAAGAGTATTCTGACATAATCTTTTTTCTGCTCTTTATCTGCTGTATCTGTCACTGATAGGACCTTTTGTTGTATGTTTTGGTTTTACTTCTTACACTAAAATAGCTGGAGTTCCGAACTAAAATACATGTTTGCCTACATATTTTATCAAAGCTACTTTTTCTGTTTTGCTGTAGTGTTTCAGTAAACAAAAATATTAGTATGCATTTCCAAGCATTCATTTTGCTATTAATTGAAATAATCCAGTGAGATTTTTGTTGGCACAAGGAGTCTGAATTTCATTCCATACATGCAAATTTGAATATCACCATATATAAAAAATTTCAGCCCATATATAAAAGTTTAATTCCATTCCATATACCAAAATGTTCCTAAATGGCGTGCCATAATAAAGTAAATATATCTGTATCTATATATTTAGAGATGTGCATAACGATGTAGGCAGTAACAAACCATTCAAGGAAAAGTTGCCGTTTCATGGTAACAGCCCTTTGCTAGTGATGGCTATGAAGAATTTATGACCCAGAAACAGCAAAGCTACTCTATCAACAGATCAATTTAAAAGGGGCTAATTAGCAGTTTATTGGGGGTACTGCTTCATGTGAATGCACTCTGTGTTTATTTAGACAGCAGGAAAACATAAATTACTTTGCTGAAGATGGAAAAAAACATGCAACTGCATTTAAAGTTACATCTGACCAGAAGATACCAGCTGAACTTGTTAATTTTTAATTTGTTAGTGAAGGTACCAGTATAAAAACACAGTCTGGATGAACAAAAAACACACATTTAGGGAACCCAGGTGCGACAAGCCACATCCACAAGACAGCAGCGATGGCCTCATCCCAACTTCACCTCACCGTCTCCCTGTTCTGTTTGGCCATGACTGCAAGCATCATATCATGCAGCCGATCTCATATGGTTTTGAACTCAGCGCTACAGGCATCTCATGGCACTCCTGCTGATGAAGAGGTAAGATTTGAAAGTAACACTCTAAACCTCATTTTTGGAGCATACATTGTTGTTTTACATCTTAACTTTTCTTTCAAACTTTAACTGATTTAATTCAATTAACAGATGCCAGAGAGATACTCCTTTCCAGAGCTTCAGTGGTTGCTCAGTAACTCAGACCCAACACTCATCCAGCCTGACAGCCCATCTCTGGGGATTCTACAGAGTGGATTGGACCTAATGAGAAGAGACAGCGGAGAAGCAGACAAAGATGCTACAAGAAAACCAGGCTGCAAGAACTACTTCTGGAAGTCTAGAACGGCATGCTAGCCACAGGACACCAAAAGATCCGAGAGGCCTCCGCCAAAATCAACATGCTGCCAATAATATATTTGTTCCCTTTCCTGAATTCACACTCATCATGTGACAGTCTTTGAAGTGAGCCTCAGTAATTGTAGCCGTTATCTGTTAAGAGTGTTCATCTCTAATTTCTTATCTATGTTGCTCTAAAGCATTGACTGCTTGCAATAAACTGAATACAGCATAAAATGAATTCTGTGTGCCCCTGGGCTTATATTAGGAGGTGGTTTCCCAGACAAGGTTGGACTTAATCTTAATTTATAAAAACAGCTTTCTGAAACATAGGTTAAGTGCAGATTAATAACTTCTGGACAATGGAGTCCTAAACTAAAATTAGATCTATTTAAAACAAATGCTAATCTGAGTTAGCAGGACAGAGGCTGTGTGTAAAACGTAACGAACCAACACAAGCTTAAAGATTGTATGGAACTGAGAGGCAAATCCAAAGAAAACAATAGCAGCAGATTAAAGCCTGCAGTCAACAACAAATAAAAAAAAAACATACTAATTGAGAGATTTTTTTTTAAAGCAGTCGAAGTAAACTTGATTAATCATCTTTGTCATCCATCACAAGGAATATATGTGAAAATGAAAATTTGAAATGAATATTTCTGTTGTGTAGCAAGATTGTTGAGCTTTACAAAATATGAGTCCAAGACAATAGCACATAAAAGCTTTGAAGCTAAAGCATTGAACATTTCTACTTCCACCATTAGAACAATAATTAAGGAGTTTCAATCAACAGGAAATGTTGCAAACCTGCCTACAGTATATTGTCTGTGACTATTCTGTTCTAATGCAACAGGAGGATAGATTGGTTAGCCAAAGACTCTACAAAGATCACAGCTGAATAATTGCAGAAAATCTTGGACTTGGGGACAGAAGGCCTTGTATATAACAAAAACGTAATGTGATATTTAGCTCCTGCAACGCAAATGTTACCAGGAGAAACTTGCCAAAACAAATTTATATTTCACCCCCAGAATGGGATTTTTACCAGGGGACGCCCGCACAACACGACCAGGCTGGTGGGTTCTTGCTAAAAAAAATGACAACAAATAGGAGCTTCCAGGCGGAAGTATAAAAGCTCAAAAACACAAGACATGCATATACTGTACATGCACGTATAATGAAATCAATAAATACAAGCTTTTTTAGCTTAGATTCTTAAAAGACTGAATTTGGTTTACAGTATAAGCGAACAGTAAAATAAGTAGAAATACTCTTCTTTGTCAGAAAAGTCAGTAAAGTACAAAAGGTCTTAAACACTGAATATTTTCATTGATACATTTTTAACTTTACATACTGTAACTGAATATGTACAGTGCCAAAATAAGTGCAAATACTTTCCTCATACTCATTGCAGAAAATACCTTTTTTTTTTGTAAATAATGATTTGCTAGATAAAATCTGCTTATAAGAAACTTGTTCTTAGGAAATAAGAAATCTTATTTCTAAGATGATACTTCTGTGGTAACAACCACACTTTTCTTCAGCAAATAAATTTTCCATTTAATACAGATTTTCAATTAAACAAAACAATAAGGTACAGTAACAATTTCTCTTTGAATAACAGAAATGGCTCCATTATTACTCTCGAGACATCAAAAGAAGCTGAATTGGAAGAATGGTCTTTATCAACACCTAACATGTAACTACCCGAAGGGATTGAAACAATAACGATTGAGAATTCTCTTTAAGGAATTTGTATCATACAATAAGAAATGAATTGTCCTGTGAAGCAGATTCATGGGTTTTTCTTGTTTTAAAATGATAACATAACTCACTGAGCGAGCGCAGAGTTCTGGCTCGATGTATGATGCAAGTCGCATCATACGTCGAGTCATAAGTCAGCCAAGAAGCCGTCAATCTGCTTCCATCTACCAACCTGCGTCAGAGGACCTGTGTTAACTCTCTGAAGGCTTGTAGGTTAGTTTTACGTTGCAGTACTTGCTGATATATCCGATCAGCTTCAAAATAACGGCCACTATCCACCAACATTACCAAGCTTGGAAGAGCACAGATAAACTTTAAAAACTCAGACTGTGTTCATCTGAAAGAAGCAAGACGAACTGCATCTTGTGATGATTCTGATTGGTTCTTCACAGATATTGTGGTTTATTCAGCAAAGTGAAGCCTCAACTCCATTAGCCATAACGTGTTTTTGGCTGAAGGTTGCAGGCTTGCCTCCTAGTGGCTTTGGTGCTGCATGGTTAAGACAAAGACCTTGAGGAGAGCAAGTCATTTGGTCATTTTATTTACAACCATGATCTGTCATCATGATGTTATTTAAAAATTACAAATCTTAAACTTTATACAAAAGGCAGCGGTAAACGTTTCCATGTTCTCATTGATAGTCTCATCTTCTCATGAAGTTCTTCTCCAGAGCAGCAGGGGTCCGCTGAATAGAGTGAATGTTTCTCTTCACACGGTCTTCCAGAGAGGTGGTGGCAGCACTCTCTAATTTCATGTCACTGCAAACAAATTTACAGAAATTCATTAACCAAAATCATTTTATGGCTGGACAAAGTGCTAAGTGCTTTCCCCATGTGCACACTGATGGCAGAGCACAAGTAATAAAACAGATTTAAGAATAGCACTGATATAAATGATTCTACTTTGGATAACAGTAGCATTTATTTTAGGTCAATTCTGGTTTGAATAATTGAAATACTGACTGTATGAAGCCAGCATGACGATCCTGTTTGACATTGTCTCTGGCTTTCTCCTGTTCCTCTTGTCTCTTGTAGCTCTGGACATTACTTTGCCTTTCCACTTCTCTTTCACGAGCAAAATCCATCATTTCCCTTCTCTTCTTTTCCAACTCTTCAGTTGAGAGGTGCCTGAGAGTGAGAAAATATATTTGGATTTTATGTAGCTGACAAAAGACTAAATAGTGAAATGTATTAATACTCAAGTTTTTAGTTAACCTCCTGTTCAGACTAAATGATATAGACAAGAATAAAACATTCATGCTTGCATTATGTTGTAGATATCATACTTGCTGTATTTTCTTTGATAGCGGTCTCTGGGTCTCGATGGGCTTGGGGCTTTTGTTTTAGACCTCTGCTCTGTTAGTCTAAACGAGTGATTGTCTCGGTCTGTTTTACGAGATGCCGGTGATTGACTCCTGTCTCTTAAGCTGCGATCGGTGTGGTTAGACCCTGAAGAGTGATGGGATTTGTTTGCTGGTAACTGCAACAGTTAAGACAAAAATAAATCAGTCATTTATTCACAAATTTAAGTTAAAGTTAACTAAATTAACAACTTTATTAATCCCACAAGGGGCAGTAGGGTAGTAGCACCATATAACGAACTTAATACAAAATATCACAAACAATACAAACGATAAATATGTAAAAACAACCCCACATAAACTCAATATAATCATAAACAAAATCCTAAATGAAAAATAAATAAATAAATAATAATAAAAATCTGTTTTTGCATATAACCAAATATAAAAATGCTATTAAGTAATTAGTTAATAGTGAGAACTGATCCTTATATTAAAGTGTTACTGATATTACCTGAACAGTGTTAAACAGTGGTGTGGATGTCATAAGTAAAAATAAATTAATTTGGTTATGCATATCGAGTAACTATTTTAATCGTCCATTACTGAGGTCAGCAGGACTGAAGGAATTTATTTTAATATGAAAAATATAATAAAATCTTTAATAACAAAAATCCATAAGAAACATGACAGCAAGACAGTCAGGCGGGAAATTACTCACTTGAAGTCCATAGCCTGATTTGTGATGCCTACTAGAGGTTGTGGAATCTGATCGCTTCTTTTTTGACCTGGTTGGCAAAACAAATACATACTGTTGAAGAACGTATTTAAATTTGGTATGCTATCTCTCAAAACAAGGAGCAAAGTGAGATTGCAACAGTAAATTGAAATAAAAGGAATTTATTAAAAAATAAAAATAATAACTTTATACCCATTTCTTGTGTCATCCTCATCAGAGCTTGAACTCCTCTTTCTGTGCTTTTTCTCCCTTCTAATCTCTTTCTCTTCTCTCCTCTTCTTTTTTTGTTTCCTCTTTTTTTCCTTCTCAAGATTGTGACGCAACTGTCGAAAAAAAGTAGGGAAAAAAAGAAAATGCCTTTAAAAATTAATAAAATTCAACTATTGAATTTGAGTTTATCAAGTTTATTAAGACATACATTTTTTTTTTTTTTAAATCTAGGGATGAACTTTTTTCGCAGTAATGCGTGTCATGGAGCAGTCAATGGTTCCAAACAACCAATAGTTCCAGCATTAAAGCCCATTCGTTTCAGTGTTTCTTAAGCACACTCGCCACCACCCCCAGTTTAATACATTTATTGACCTCTCAGAAATCTGACCAAATGTATTCTCTCATCAGAATATCTTGAGTTCATGCTAGTAACTAATTTTAAAAAGTAAAAACTTCAAATATTTTAGAATCATTGGATGTTAAGTAAAATATTTAAAAGTAGTTTTTTTTATTTTTATTAATGTGACATCAGTGGCTGAACTTCAATTAAGCGACACTAGGAGAATACACTCTTTGTAGAAAGAAAACAAAAAATCATTCAATCAACCATTCAAATCAAGGCTGATTACGTCAAATACGTTAAAGCTTGTGTATGTGCTGATTTGTGATACTCTTTAAAATGGCGGAAGACGTACATCACGGGAGAAGAACGGTAGAGTATATGATGTTATTTTTACTTTCTTTGAGCAAAAAAAAAAAAAAAGCATTCTTCTAGTGTCACAAAAGTGACATTGATCCACTGATGTGGTATGGTTTTACTGATGTTTTCATACGACGTGTTTGGATATTGGATCATTTCAGTTGTATTGCTGTCTATGGAGGGTCGGATGGCTCTCTGATATCATCAGAAATATCTTAATTTGTGATCTGAAGATGAACGAAGGTCTTATGGGTTTGGAATGACATAAGGGTGAGTAATTAACCACAGAATTTATATTTTGGGGTGAACTAACCCTTTAATGTTCCTGATATAAGTTTCACCTGAACCATGTATTTTTAAGTGGGTATATGCTAATCCTTGACCTTTCATAGTGGGTATACGCTGTGGGTATCACGTAGACTACACCACTGTGTGACGGGAAGATCAAAGCATGTTGGAGCTTTGTTTCTCAACAGCTCTGCATTTATGGACAGCAAAGCAACACAGGATATATTTTGAACAGTGTTTTTTTTCAAGAAATTATTGCAGATCGAATATTTGTGCACACGTCTACCATCAACTCTTAAATTCCTTGGAATGCAATTAGATAACATTTATATTTGTCAATTCAATTTCCCAAGCACATTTCTATAGTTAGTTGGTAACAGTAAGGTAACATTTTGAGCACTAAACATACCACAAAATATCACACAAAGTAAACTACTCACCATCTTTTGGATTTCTTTCATTTTAACAGGGTTTGTGAGAACCCCTCTCTTCTTCTCCTCCTCACGTTTTCTGAAAGAAAAAAAAAAAAAAAACTTACTGTAAACATTTTATTTTCCCAGGCTTTGAAGGCATATGCACAGATCCAGATAAACATACATTAAATTAAAACAAGATTATCACACACACAAAAGACTCATCACGTGTATTTAATAAAACAATTGTTTAACCTAGTTAAAGGGGTTACACACATTTTACTGAAATTTTCAGAATAGGTCTTTCAGTTCAGTTCAGTTGGGATTAATAAAAAAGCAAATAAAACTAAAGATCTTATGTTTTGCTTTTCCCCATAGTACTGAAATTACACCACAACTTCAAAACCCTGGAATGCTCTAAACCATCATTTTCGTGTGCAATTACAATAAAACAAATGACAAAAATAGAAATAAAACCATTACAACTTACCGGATCTCAAAAAGAGGGTCTTCTCTGATCTTGGCGGCCATATCATTAGTAGAGACAGAACTTGTAGGGTTAAATATAGAACCAGGCAGGAGACCAGTCTCAGCTGATGGACCACTCTCAGGTTCGTCATACTGCTGTGTGATCTGCTTGTCAATGGGCCGACCAAGAAGGTATTCCTCCCGAGAGATCTGCCCCGCTGGACCCTGGTACATCCAGTCCAAACGGTCATCTTTCTTCCTGCAATGTTGAAAAATTCGATATTACATTATATGCTTAATCCTATAAGTCTGTTATTATCACTAAGTCCAATCACATTAATGTGCTATAATGAAAAAAATGCTCTGGGATTGAGTGTGAAAACAGAGAATGTGGCTGAACGTCACACACTTAACAGCGCCCGTCTCTTGCGCATATTTGGTTATCTCTTCTCGGGCCCGCTCCTCTTTAAGCTCCTTCTGCAGCTCCTCGATCTTCTTTCTCTCCGCCTCATGTTTTTGCTCCGCTTTCCACACACGCTCGATGTTTTTCAGAGTTTGCGGATGCCAACTCTTTTTCAAGTTCTGGGGGTAATTGTGGATATAATACAGATTTTGGGTTAGAAAAACAAATATGCTGTAATCACTTTTAATAAAAGGCCAGACCTCTTGGGGGGAGGGTAGGGGAAGAGGGGGTGGGGAAGTAATGCTGCATTCACGCCATGTCCTAATTCCGAGATGACAACACATGACAATCTACTCTAAATTATGTGTTTCTATGGCAACATCATTAACACCAAAGCCCTCACATGCTCCTGAACCTATAATTACAACTTGGGTGTTATGACTTGGACCAGTGACACATGCACCACATGACATTTTGGCGCTACTTTTCCACTGCATATGGCACGGCTCGGCTCATTTTTGGGGGATAATCCAATGGGTATAATACCTGTTAGGGGTGCACCGGTTTTTCGGCCCAAAATCGGAACCTGCCGGTCTTTACTTATAATGCAATATCGGCATGTACACTGAAAACTGTTGTTCAACTGGGCCAAATGTCTTTTTATTTTTGATCCATTTATATTTTTGAAATATATTTAACATTTCATTTTATTTGTATGAATTAGACTTATCAGATTTATCAGTTGTAAGAATTTCTATTTTGTGCACAAATTAACAATAGATCATAAAATTGTACTTCTAGCAAGGAGTTGAGAGAATTGAGTGGAAACAAGGGGCAGCTTCAAAAGTATTCGAGGTCTCCAGCACTTAACTTGCTAACCAAACGTTTGCTAAAACGTAATAGCCCTGGTATGAATACTTACATATTTTATTATTATTATACTACATTACAGTAAGTAATAACTTGCTTCTGAGGTATTGCGTCAAATGCTGCCGTCACGTGGTACCAACAGAGTACAAGCCGTAGCTATCAGTAAGCTAGCCGTTTAAAGTTAAAATTACGAGGTCTACGAGGACGTGAACGCTTTATAGGTATCTCGTATTTACAGTAAATAAGACAGTGCGTGAACGCATATTTCCTAATTTTCCACTATTAAATACGACTTGAGAGGCCGTTCACATCCAATCTCCGATTAGTAAACTCGCATTTAACGTTTCGTTTAACTTATTTCGATAGCACGTGAAGGCAGAATAAATCACATTTATCACATAATTAGCTTATTGGTTGCGTACTTGGGGACACTTGGTATTTGAAAATATTATCGATTCTATGGCACAAACACGGATATAGAGCAGCTCTAAAGCAGACTTTTGTTTGCGTTACTGAAGCATTATTTCTCTGCTTAAAGGCGCTTTGACACATTGGTACGGTAAACTATTAAAAGCGCTATATAAACAATTGTGGCATGACCTCATAAACATGCTAAACTGAACACAATGATTATCATTAGCAACTGCGCAACTAAAAAATAAAGTTGTACTTACAAGGTCACCACCTCCCATGTCGTTGAGTTCGTACTAATAATGTTATAATGTGTTAGAAATGATTATTATTTCAAATATCCACCCTAAATGCTACTGGTGTGTTTTTACACTTATATGTTGTGCTAAGGAACGAAGCAGGAACGTTTTTCTTCTTTTGATGTTTTCTGGCGGTTGGCAAACCAGATTTGGTGCATATTCCGCCACCTACCGGAATGGAGACGATGATTTAAAAAAAAAAAAACCGGGAACCGGGTTTTTTGTAAATCTATTAAAATGCTTTATATTAATTGCAATAGCTTTATCAAACTCAGCACTGGTACCTCTCCTAAATTTACTCTCAATCACGGAGTCAGGCAGGGATGCCCAATCTCCCCATATCTGTTTCTGATAGCTAGCTACCGAACTTACACATTTGCATATCAGAGAAAGCCCTTTAAAAGAAAAAACTTGGGTGACACTAAAGCGGTAATAAGTCAGTTAGCTGAAAACACCGTTTTGTTTTTGAAGGATGTGTTTTTTCGTAACGAGTGCGTTCTGCCCTCACGAGCGAGCATTGGTTAATGGCAGTCATGTGACTGAATTTGAGCCAGATCCGTTTATTTAGAAAGATTTGGATTAATAGTTACATTTTATTGTTGTGGGGCAAAGACAGGGCTCCATACACACATACACATTAAACAAAATAAATAAATAAACAAGAAACCCCAAGAAAAGGGCACTTGAGGCATCCAGGAGGAAAGGGGCGGATGCACAAGCATATAGTGCATTTTTTTTTGTTTTAGGTTTTCGTAATAATATATAATATTTAATAGAATACTGAAATATAATTTCTCTCAAACACACCTGAACAAGGTCTTCAGGATTACTAAGGCTACAGGCAGGTGAGGGTTTTTTTTTTTCAGACTTGCAGCTAAACTCTGCAGGACATATAGGAATTCCAAAAGCGACGTGCTTATGCTGAAATTAAAAGGTAAACAGCGGTTTTATTAAATTGACCAAAATACTGGTTTGTAGACAGTATTTACTATATAAACATGTATTAATAATTAAAAATAAATTAAAAAACAACCATGCTAACTGTATCTGGTTCAAGTTTCTGTGTATTTGACAAATGTTGCATATACCTCACTTTATATAGAGTATGCAACCACAGTGAGAGTGTCACTAACAAGAGCACAGAATACACAGAAACTTCTTTTTTAGCAACAAACACTTTTTATGTAGCCTACTTCTTAATCCAGCGTCATCTATTTAAGAATAAAGTCTGATTTTACAAATCTGCTTTTAATTCCACCCTGTAAGCAGCTACTCTAGCCAGCCGGTGGCAGGCTAGTGTAGTTCATCTGGAACAAGCCTAATGTGTGCAACACTGCTGTGCTGAGAAGATGCGTAGGACAAAAAGGCATCAGAACTCAACATTTTCAGACCCGACCTAGGATAGCAGTATAAGATAGCCAATATAGAGCATGTAATCCGGCCATTTCATGCATAAAGAAAATTCACATACTATTCAAAATATACACACAGCATACTGCAATGTAGTAGTAGTTGTATGGTAGTACGCCATTTCGAACACAGCTTCTGAAATGATTTCAGTGGACTTGATGGAGTGAGCCATCCGGGTATTCCATGCATAGAGCTTAAATTAGCGTATTATGCACAGCATACATACCGGACACTGCAGAAATAGTAAGAGTAGTATGATAGTATGGCATTGCGAACACAGCCTGTGCTTTCTGGAAGAAGGATTTTTTTTTTTTGTAGAAAACGGCACGTTTAAGAGATAAACAATAATAGAGAGAGAGACAATAATATACAGTATTTGAAAAATAATGTTTTTTTTTTTGTTTTTTTTTAACATTAAAAAATATCAACAAATTCTGTTATGCCAAATACACAAAATGATGATCTTTTAAAATTGCATTATATGACCCCTTTAAGTAACTGATCAGAAATTATTTCTTTTTTAGTGAGAGAATGTTTAAAATGCTAAATTCATGGCATTAATTTTTGTCTCCACAGTAACTGTATGATGCATAAAAGGCAGCAGATTAGATGGGGCAGCTGTATGGCTTGAAAAATATCTTTGGGCCTGCAGCAAAACAGTGGGAGAGTCCCAACATACACCAGCTCCTCCATTTTCCGTGAGAAGCTTAAAAGTGGAGATGATGCAGCCAGGATGTTGTCTATGAGCAGTGGTTGTTGTGGTTGCGTGGTTTGTTTCACCCTGCAAACAAGCCTGCACTGGCCCTTTTTGGGCCCACTTAGGGCTAGCCTAGGGGTCCCCAGCGGGCTGCCAGCACAGGACTTCTGAGATTTTGCTCATTTATAAAACAAAGTCCCATTAATGCTGGACCTGCACGGGCAGCCCTCACTTAGCTCACACTATCTCTGTGTCCCAATGTGCATACTATCCACCTTAATAGTATTAAAAATGACTAATATTACGTAGAATTTAGAATGGATAGTATGCACATTGGGATGCAGGCTATTAATCTACAACAGTGTCCAGCCCTGGTCCTGATCAAACACATCTGAGCCAACTAATTAGGATCTAAAGGAGCACTTGATGATTACAGGGGGTTGGAACTGAACTCTGTAGGAAGGTCGCCAGGAACAAGATGCATTCCTCGGGGTGTTTCATAAAAAACGCTAAGCAAAGCAGGTCATACATTCCAAAACTTGACCTAAAATAAACGTAGAATTCAATCAGGGCTAACGTTGTTTCATAAAGACATTTTAAGTTCACAGAATTTCACTAATTCGATCCAGGTTCAGTAAGTCAGGATAGTTTGATGTGCAAACTTATTCTTAAGCAGCCCTTAATGTCGATCAAATCGATCCCTCATGGCAAAAATCTAGTATTTTTGTGCTGTTTAAAGCATTGTATTTCCCTTAGTGCACTGATACCATCTTTAAACGTTAGGAGTGGGCGAAGCTTGCATGACTGAACGAGGACTGCTGCATGCATGTGTGATGCGCAACACAACAATAGTAGCACAATATTACTATTAGTTGACATGCAGTTGCAAAGTTACTTACTGTTAATAGAATGTCTGGACTATCGAAATAAAGTATTACTCTATATTATTATTGTTAAAAACATATATAAAGTCTTTAAGTCTTACTGTAACATATAGGCTATTAACATTAACATTATATATGTTAACATACCTCTTCACTTTTGCTCCCAAGT
>JAUMHP010000029.1:778983-797348 GCA_032361065.1 Enteromius trimaculatus
GAGAAGAGAAGAGAAGAGAAGAGAAGAGAAGAGAAGAGAAGAGAAGAGAAGAGAAGAGAAGAGAAGAGAAGAGAATGATGAAGGGCGTATTCAAGTAAAGGACAGATATATCAGGATAGTTTTACATTGTGCTATTGCAAGGATCATTTCTTGCTAACAGAGCAAAGTTTCATCTAACCATGCCCCTCTAGTCTAGACTGAATTATTAGCACATTTAAGGACAGTCCTGTTACACTGAGGCCTAACAAATGTAAGGCAAAGCGTTTTTGAAGGTTCTGATACTTTAGTTGTAAGCATATTAATCATGTAAAGATGTTTCTTTAAATTTACATACTGTATATTATTCTACTAATACTACTACTTAGTGTTCAAATATACTGTATAGATTGTAAATATGATGTACACCACTGACTTGATAATGAACCAGACACTCCTTTTCTTTCAATTAGTGGTCTATTAATAAATGTCTATTTATTTCCCAAGAGCACAAAAAATGAATTAATTTCATTTCAACAATAGAAAAAGTTTGCTATTGGGTTCATATAAGAGATGAAGTACAGTCACTGACAAGTTTTCCAGAGCAGCTCATGACTAATAATAATAATAATAATTTAAAAAACAAACTGTAAATCAGTCTTGCAGAATTGCAGCTTATGTTTAACAAAAGGTGAAATTAACCCGGACATGAAATTATAGTCAGAAATAAATACTGTAGAGGTGAGATGCCTCTGCGGAGGCGGGACAGGGCGGAGAATTAGTTAAACAGTTACAGTCAGTAAATAGTATATGTTCTGTTTCTGACAACAGAAACCGTTGGCTAAATAAATCAATGAAACCTGAAAATGGAGTGAATGGGTGCATAAAATACGTTAATGCTCGATTCGTCCAGCGCTACCTCCCAAAATTTGTTATTTGCAAAACGTCACTTATTAGAAAAAGATAGACAAAGATGGGTAGGTCAACAGAAATATGTCATGCTTGATGCTAAGTAGACAGAGTGAAATCCTTTACACTGTGCACATAGCACATTTCTGTCCCTGCCTTTTCTCTGTGATTTTTTTGACAAGATGTCAAAGTCACTTCTCTTAGGAATAAGAGCAAAAACTCTCAATACAGCTAAATGACCAGTTATAACATATAACTATAGAATAATTTAATAATAATAAAAAAAGATTTCATAGCAATTAAACTATTTATTGTTAAAATCTGTAATTAACCTCAGACAGATCTTAAATGACTTAAAAAGTACTGATTTTGTGTAGGCTGTGCTTTAAAGGAATAGTTTCTTTAAAGGAAATAATTCTTGCTTCAATAACTCGCCTTCAAGTAGTTCCAAACCTGTATGAATTATGCCGAACACAAAGGGAAATATTTTGCAAAAAGTTTGTAATAAGGTTGTTTTGGGTCACCACTGACTCCCAGTTTTGGGAGTCACTGGTGATACAAAACAACCTGGTTTTAATTTTTTATTTTCAGAATATCTTCCTTTGTTTTTGTCAGAACAAGGAAATTTATACAGGTTTGGAGCAACTTGAGGGTGAGTAAATGATGACAGAATTTTCATTGTAAACTATTGCTTTAAAGGAGACATCAGATGCATTTTCCACAAGTTTTGCTTAAATAATACCAACATATGAAATTAATTTACAAAAAAAATTATGAATGCTGGACTATATAACTTTAAAGCATGGTTTTAGATGAATGTCCATTAAAGGAAGACTGTAAACAAAACAAAACAAAATCTGAACTACAGTAATTGTAAATGTGTAAAGTTGCATAAGCTCAGTATAACTTGGTGTCATTATTATGGTTTCGAGCCCTTTGTGCTTGCCCAGTGTGACAAGAACTATTCTTTAAGACATGAAATGTCTTCTGGGAAACATGTAAGTATCTTCTTTAGCTTCAGAAGGGCAGTATATATATATTTATATATGTATCATCTGTGATTATTCCAGGAGGAATTGGGCGAGCTATACAACATAGACTCAACTTTCCTGCTGAGTTTGACACAGACAACATAACCACTACAAGTACTACAAGCACAAGTTGTGATGAGATTATCTTCCAGTGTTTGACATTCAGAGTTACACAGTCAAAAGGTTTTAAAAAAAATGCTGTATTGCAAGGCCAAAGATGTGTGTGTGTTTGTGGTTTATTTTATGCATACATGTATTTAATAAAGTAACACTGCTTCAAAACTTTAAAAAACTTCTCAGATGGTGAACAATAATATTAAATACAGTGCAGTTTGAAAAAAGAAGTAAAAACAAATATTTTTTTAAATTTATAATTAACTTGATTGTTAAAAACTGAGTCGCTTAACCTAATTTTTGTTTTAGTTAATCATATGTTGAGTATTCTGAATTCATAGGGTTCTACAGTGAAAAGTATCACTGGTCTTTACATAAATTATGAAATGACATTGCAGTCCACATGGCGATGGAGAGTTGGAATCTCTGCTGTTACACATCATCAGCAGACTCAGTACCACAAATGCAACATCATACACATTCCCTAAAAGTGGACACCCAGCACTTTTTATAGTAGCACCTGGCCCAACCCTTAGTTGGCAGAAATAATTTCCCACAAAAAGTCACGCAAGATCTATAGTTGATAAACACATATACATATACACACACACACACACACACACACTGATGTAAAGTGATATGGATATCAGCTTACATCAGTGTGCTATGTTTGCAGGATTTTCACTTGCTCAGCATCTGCACGGGAGGAAGCAGGCAGTCACTGCTGTATCTTGGCACACACTTTTAACGCTAATGTTCATGTTTTATACCATCGCCTCACTCAACACCAACTACGTAACATTAAAAATGATCTTGCCCAAATGTACAGGAGCTTTCGCAGTTCGCCAAGCTTTTTAATTCCGGATACTGCATTGAGCATCATATCCAGCTCGGTGCACTTCCCGAACCAGATCCGCAGTCCACTTTTCCTGAAACAGCCCTAAAGCGCATTCACTCTCTCCCAGCATAGCAATAAACACCACCGCGGTTTTAAGTTACTTACCTTTATCTCCTTTATCCATGTCGCGCTGTGTTTTGGAGGAACCTCTTGATCTTGTGTGGTTGCCGTCACGGGATGCGTCTATGCTTCTGGGAGAGGGCAGAGACAGAGTGCTGAACCCCGCTGTAGTCTAAAAGCGGAGAGCAGCCGTAACACAGCGCTGTTGATGAATGAGTATAAGAGAGTTTGTATCCCGGACACCCGAGAGAGAGAGAGAGAGAGAGAGAGAGAGAGAGAGTATAAAATTACTTTCGACTGATATGTTTACTTATTGTGGTGCTGAAGAGTCTTCTGCGGTTTGACTGACCAGACTTCTGAATAATCACTGCGCATGCTACAACACAGTGAACACCTATAGGTTAATAATTCCCTCGCATGACTGAATTTAAACAAGCAGAAGAATAAGTAAGATAAGCAGACTCTTAAAATGTTCATTATTTATACTGTACCTTGTTACTGTAAAATAACACAACTGAGATCAGTATACAACCACCCGAAATACCAGGCATAAAGAAATGTTGACAATTGAATCCCATGGATTCCTTTCATTTCCTTACATTCAAATTACACCTTTTATTCCAACTTCAGATCAGTTCCGAATAGCGCACAACCCTGCACAATACTGTAATGGCCCCATTGATCAAAACATGAAGAATTGCAGCATCAGCAATGTACAGTGATGGGAATAACAGCTTATGTTACATCTGCTGTTATAAAAAGAACTAGAGTTGCTATAAGATTTTCAGTTCAATGTTCTATTCTGATACGAGACGTGCAAAGACATTTCAAATACAAAGGTCAATATTAATGACCTCTCAAAGACTTTATTCAGAGTCTCTGGGTATATAATATACACGTCAGCATTAAATAACATGGAAATGGGTTACAGTGTGTCTATATGTGCTAGATGAAATCATTTAATATCGTGAGCTGGGGTGTTGTGGTTATGTGGAGAGGTGCAGGCTAGGTTTTTATGTCACAAAATACGCTGACTTAGCGTGTCTGTGGAGTCCACTGTATATGCGGACAGCACAACGAAACGAGCACAGTACAAAATGTGGCAGTATGCTGTGGTGATAAAATGTGAGGCCAAACTATTATTCATTTTTAAAGCACTCTAGTTTTTGGAGAGTAACATTTTTAATTGTAAAAAGAATAAGTATTAAGGAAAAAATTAACTCTTTGCTAAATAATAAGAGAAAAAAGACACTTCTGGACGTTTGTAAGAGCTTTGAAAAGACATTTGTTATTTCACATCCTACAACAGAAAAATAACCTAAGAACAACAAGATGAAAATGACGAATGTTTATCCCACAAAATTGTTTTATTATTGATGGAACATGCGCTTTTGTTCTCCCGCTCTCACAAATTATATAAACACACATACAATACAGACACACACTCACACAGTGTAACACACACACAGAAACTTGTTGTCTCTCAGTAGCAACTCTGTATTTAGGTGGTAAAGTCACTGTTCTTGAAACAGTTAAACTTACGAGTTTTGCTATTAGTAGAGATGCTGATGCTGAACACAGTCGCAGTTTTACAAGCTTCACAAAGCTACAGTTAATCTTTCTCTTCAATAACTGAACTAGACTCTATTCATAACTGTATTATCAATTGCTAAAGCCTCTTGTTACTATCTTTAAAAGGACATTTTGAAATTAGAAAAAAAAAAGAAAGAAAAGAAAAAAGTCCTACATAAACGTGTGTTAAGTACCAAAACAAAAAAAGTGTTTTTGGATGTCTTTAGGCATGGTTACCATATATGTTCAATAATTAGTTCGGATTATATGAATCGTTATTTTTCTAATAATTCTTACTTCTGCACTAAATTTTTTAAAGGACCGGTTTTGAGCAAATTACTAATGGAGCAACGAAGCCAAGCCAGAATTTTTGAGCTACAGTAAAAAGAACAAACTACATGCCTGATACTTTTTTTGTTAGAGACACCCTTAGCATTGGTGATAGGTGGGCTTATATTGGATAGGTGCTTGCCACTTTCTTTCATTAATACAATATAAAAAATAAATAAAAACAACATCCTTTTAATCCCCAACAGCATAAAGTTACAGCACCCACACCTCTTAAAATGATTCTGTCTTCTTAAAACAATTTTTGTCGATACAAGAACCTCTCATTCTAACTGAACATTTAATTGCACTTAAGGGTATATGATTTCAATCCCTTATATACAGTATAGAAAAGGTTTGTCTTTGTCTGACATAATCTTATGTTGTTTCCTCTAAATACATAACAAGGCAAGTTAACTGCACAGGTTTAAAAACAGCATTATATTGGTATAACACTAACAAAAATGTGTCTGCAGTTTGTATTCACCGAAGCAAAACACACAAAAAAAACAACGTCTGAATATATAATTCATTCAAAATGTCTTCAAAATTACATACCATCTGGAGGACATATACTATATTTTTGTCTACTATGTAAATCATTGCCCACTTCCCCTGACTCTTACTTCAGAGTCACCGAGAAAAAAACACCATGCTTTAACCCTTTGCAGTAAGGCAGGTCCTATAGAGCTGTTGCAGAACCTTCATACCAGAAAATCCTCTGCGGTCTGACGTATACAGGCATAGGGACACAGCTCCAGTTTCTGGACAGTGTCACGCATCAGGTTCCCATCAGGTTCAACCATTATAACAGAGGAGAAGTGAAAATAGACTACAGTTTTCAGAAGAACTTGTCATCAATACGAAAGTGAGGTCGTGTGACGTCATCAGGGTTGATGAACACAGAGATAGACTTCCCTGGATTCTCGGTCACTAACTGCTGCAGCTTTTTGGCCAGCCGGTCATCTGGCTGCTGGTGATCAGCCAAGGTAGGATCCGCAAGTGGAGACAGCAGTCCTGAGGAACTCCCACAACGCTGCATCTCCTGCGTCAGTCTGTTGGCTGCCTTGGCCTGCTCTATAATGGAGCACAGGTGCTCGGATGGATCCATGCGTACCAGGGCAAGCTTACGAGCGTGAAACATAGCCGTCTCATCATCCAGGTGCTCCAACATGTTACACTGTGGGATGAAATAGTTAGGGCAGGTCTTGTTGACAAGGCAGTGCTGCAGGTCATCTATGAGACCTAGCAGGAAGTGCGCAACATATTCTTCCTGTGACAAATAGCTTGCAGGTAGTCGGTCACATGCCCACAACATAATGCTACGTAAGTAATAGGGACTTATAGATGTAGGTTGGGCTAGTAGCTTAATAACTATTGCTTTACAAGCCTGGTAAGCCTGCATGAGGCCTGGTGAGATACACTTTTTCAACTGAACCTCGCTGCGGGCAAAAGAGAGACGCCACTCATTCTTTCTGCAACCAGAGGCTGAGCAGGCAGGCAGCAGATAGAAGCCACTGATCACCTCCTCCTCTGTGATTTTGCCATCCCAGAAGTGGTTCTCCATCAACCAGCTCTGAGCAACTGCCGGCCAGCCTTTAAAAGACACCACAGGAACAATGTCATAAAGCATGCGGCTGCTGCCCACACCCAAAACTATAGTGAGCAGCGTGTTGTGGCGCTCAACTCGCTCAACCCTTGGGGTGCCCCTTTGTGGCTTGCGCTGTAACTCTGCAAGTACTAGTCCAACGGCTTCTTGGAACCAGTCGGCTACCAGTGTAGGCGAGAAGAAGTAGTTGGTGGTGCCATTCAAATGATCAGTAAGCGTGCAGCAGTCCCGCCAACGGTTAATGGTACCCTCATCAAAAAGTCGCAAGCTGAGCCAAGAGTGACCAAGTGCTGAGTGGCGCATGTCCAGTGTGACAGGCTGGTTCCGGTCATGCAATTTAAGTGCAGGAACCAACAGGGTGAAGGCCATGTCATAGTTGGAGCCACGGTTGTAGAAGCCAAGCTCGCTGAGATCCATGTCCACCACACCTTCTCGTACACCACCGGACAACAACAGGTACTCATTTGCGACAGGCAGTTTTTGGTCCAGCTTTTGCACCATGCCTGCAACAGAGACAAAACAAAGTCACCTTTATTAAATAGTGCTTTATACAATACAGATTATGCCAAAGCAGCTTAACAGGGAAATAGTGTCAGTAGTGCAAACTAAATTCTGCTGTAGAGCAGCTTTAAAAAGAGGACAATAGTTAACAGTCAATTTTTAAATTAAAGCCAGTTTATCATTCTATGACAGAGTCCAGCTCAGTTTAGCTTTCTTCAAATAGTGTCTATAGAATAAATACAACAATACTGACAAAAATGAAGCGTCCCAAACTAACTAAGTCAAAGGTGACCAAGTATGACATGTTCCATAAAAAAATTAACTTCTTTTTTGACCCTGAAACACCATGTGATTAACTAACCAGATTTGAAAAACCAGTTTATAGCTATTGTAAAGTTTAGGCTTACAATCAATGTTTGGTGCTTGTACCTCCACTTATCATGAAAAAAGCCCGAAAATTCCCTAAAATTGATGATATTGGTGCAAAAATGCCCCTGCATGTGTATTTTTTCCTCATTTATATCATATAAGCAGGGATATCAGATGAGCAGAGAGATAACACGAGTGCTTTTTGTACCAAATCAAGAGTTTAAATGTGATTTTATCAAACAATTCAGTAAATAAGTTGATATTGTGTCATATGAGTGAATCCAAGTTTTGAACGAATTGTTTGAACCGATAATTCAAAGACTTGTTCATAAAGGGAGCCATTTACTGAAATCCTGAATGAAACAGTCATTTGAATGAATGAACGAGTCCGAAAAATTTACCGCCACCTGCTGGCAGATTTATTTTCTTATATAGTGGAATTTAATAAAAATTAATTAACAACAATAAAAAAAAAAACAATAAAGGGATAGTTAACCCCCCCCAAAAATGCATTCTGTCACCGTTTACTCATTGGAACATAAAAGAAGGCATTTTGAAGATTTCTTTGATCTGCTGAACGCAAAGGAAGGTATTTTGAAGAATGTTTGTAACCAGGCTGTTTTGGGCCACCATTGACTTCCACAATATTTTTTTTCCCTATAATGGAAGTCAATGGTGACCCAAAACAGTATAATTAATTTAATGAAAATGTTTAATCGATAGACAGCCCTAATATATGTGTACAGATATATAAAATGCATTAGTTAATGTTTTTTTCTTCTGTAAATGAAGTGTGCTTGTTGGTTGCATTACTTTTGCATTAAAGTCTAAACAAACATTGTAAGATAATGCTGCCCCACCAAGTTTTTGAAACCACTGTGCTACTGCACACTTCCTTTCACGTGACCAAAAGTCTTCCACTTAACTGCAGACAGCAGTGCACTTTCCTTTGCCATCTATTTCCAGCGGATCAATAGAAAGACCTGAAAGTCAACACCAGCACTTGGAAAAAAAGCAGCAGATCAATAATGGATGAATGTGATGTTCTTTAGAATTGTTTACATTCTATTGTGTGTCTATACTAGCTTTTAGAGCACAGATGGAGACATACGATCAGTTACTGAGTATAGATGCAGCCAGCAGTTTAATGTTCTCATGCATGCGTATTTGTTCTTCAGCATCCACTCCAAGCGGAGATATATCTGTCTCCTTTGAGGAACGGGATGCACTCAAATATTTATAGCTCTTCTCTGCATCGGACAGCTTGACTCAGCGCCCTTGAAATCACTAAATATGTCACTAAATTCTTTTTCCACTTAATCTCTCTTGAACATTTCTTATGCCAAATCCCCCTTTAAAAAAGTAGTTTAAAAAAATCCAAGAAAAAATGTCAAGCTCGCTTGATCATACAAGCATAAATTGCTCTTTCAGGTGCTCCCACGCCATTTTAATAGCATTCAAGTCCTAATTGTTTCAGCCATTAAGATTTTGACTTGATTTGGTGTTTTGGATTATTGGACCATTCATTCAGAAATGTAGTTAGTTTAATAGTTCAAGAATGTGGGGTCAATTACTTTTGGTAACACGTCACCACTTTCGAACTGGAACTATGGTGTAATATGTAATGTCCACGAAGCAGGGCAATTATGATCAAATGGAACAATCCTCTGAAGCAATAAGAGAAACATACAAAAAGTGCAGATATAAGCTGTGTGTGTTTGGTTGTGTATATGTATAAATATTTTTATCTTCTTATGCTGTTCCCACACCCCTTCTCCCCTTCATTCTGTAAATCTGGACTAGACTAGGCTACAACTCAAACACATTCAGTGTCACTTTTGTTCCATTTGTCTCATTTGCATACACAGACACTGCATGCCAGTCAGCCGCCTGCTATCTGAACTGAGCCTTTGGTGAATGGCAGTGAATGAAAGTGTGAGAACAGAAAGAAAAAGGGAGCTGTACATTACTTCTGCCTCAATGGATATGAGGTTCCCACAACTGCCTGAATGCTGCCTCACACCACCCTGGGAAATAAAAACCTAGTGCTTGATTGCCCTATTGATTTTATTTTTAAAAACAGTCCCAATGCTAAATCTGTTTTAGACCACCCAGTGTCAGAAATACAGCTTTTAGGCAAAATATTTGATGGTTTGATGTTACGTAAGGAATAATGGTCAAAAGTTCTTGATATTACAGCCTGTAATTGGTCATTTTTCTAATTATTTGTTGTACATTTTTACAATGTTAAAATACGAAGTGACTCACATTTGAATTAATAAATGTATTTATTTATTTGAATGAACCCCAGTACGTCCAGCAACAGTTTTTATGCACCTCTGTCCACAATACCGATGTTTTATTTATTTTATATTGCAGCCAGTAAGCCATTGTTCTTTAGCAATCTTTTCATGGAGTGATTTGGGTGTTTCAACGTGGACATAATCATTCTGATCCTGTCACACAGCAGATCAGTAACATGCATTCACCCAACTATGACAGATTTATTATTCCACAAGAGGTCAAACATAAACCAGCTTAAGAGCAGACCGAGCTGAATTCAGTGTTTGGATAATGTAAAATACTGAGATGTTGGCTAAAGCACACAGCAGGTATTGTCGCTCACAAGCATGCAACAATTATTTTGCAACCCATATTAGTACAAAAATCTATTTTATATACCTATGATGCAGAATCACGGATAAAATATATAGCTATCAGTGCATTTTTAATCTAGCAGATTAACAGATTCTACAGATTGTACGTAAAAAACTGGATGATGATGATAAAGGTTAACTCGTGAAAAATAGGTGAACAGCCTAATAAATAAAAACAATGGTTATTTTTTGAATATCTGAAACAGAAGATGCTACCTAGCATGGAGAAGATAAAATCCTTAGCGGTGTGTATTTCCAGTGCCCTCTGGTCATCGTACTCTCGTTGGTCTTGTTTACTGAATTCATGGATGAGTCGGCTGAGCTCTTCGATCTTCATTCCGGACCTGAAATCAAGCTCATGACAGCACCACAGCTTGTGGTTGTTGTTTAAACCTCCCGGTGTTGCGGTTGGACTGTTTCCCAGACTGCTAACGGATCCGGTCCGACTGCTTTGAGTTGGGACCGCCATCTTCACACCAGAGGAACCGTCAGGGATGCGACGTCTTTCTTGGTTTCCCCTCCTTTTGAATACATCAGGTGGTCTGGTCTTTATATGGAGCTATGATGTCATGCGATCTAGCCTATACGTTCTTAGATTATTGAACAACCCCCTGCAAAATAAACTTCATAAATAGGCTGTAAGAAGCCTTGTATATGTTTTAAACGGTTATGACACATTGTGTTCCATAGTGACAAAGAGGGGCGTAACATCAGTGACAAAATGCATTCCGCCAATAACATCAATAGCTAAAGATTCTAATTTAAATTGCTATATTGCATATGCTGTATAATAATAATATATAACGTGTGAAAAATCATGTTTTCTGTGAAAAATATTTGTAATTGTGACCATTTAAAATTGTCCAATAGCCTACTTACAGTTTAATAGGATAATTCAAATCACTAGCATTTTTGTAAACATTTTTCATTATTTGCATTACATTCGTCAAAAATACAGTAAAGTAAATTCTACAGTTACAATCAAACAATTAGCAGTAAGCCTACATCTATTACAATATTTATTATTAACGTTATGAAAAATATTTAGGATCATTAAATCATATTTACAGATTAAACGTTTGATTTTAATGATTTTTTTTTACTAAGTACTGAAATTACCATTAACTAAGATTAACAAATACTTTTTTTAAATCTTCTTTTCCATTATTTTCCATTAACTAATGTGTGTTAGTAGTAATAAATAAACTACCGTTTTAAGTGATTCTGATTGTTAGTATTATTATTATTATGTTTAATCGAAATAAGCAAATAGTTAATTTGAAATGTGCTTATTAGTTAGCTAGGAATTCAAAAGTATCTCATCATCACATCATGCTTATATGATGTATTTCCTGTATTTGGCGACAGGTGTTCAAGTGAGGGTGAAGACCAAAAGCGTGTGTAGAACTTTACATTACCTGATGTGACACACTTTTAGTGTTGTATAAATACAAGTGTTTACATAGATAAATATTTTGCATTTTAATATTAACTTCTGTCTGTTCAGTAACATGACACAATGTAATTTTTGGTGCTTCTAATTAAGAAATGAGAAATGTATGGTTTTTTTTATATACAAAATTATATGTAATACATGATTATTATAGTTCCTTCATATTCATATTTAACTTTATTCATATTTAACAGACAATATAAGCGCAGTCACAGGTATTTATTGCAAAAAGTAAAAAGCATTACCAACAAGCTGTGTTGCATTTCAAGTCCTTCTAAAGCTATACGATGTCTTTATGCAAAGAAGAGAGTACAATACAAGGTTTTAAGATGAAAGTATCCCTCCGTTAACGCTCATGTTATTCAAAACACACTCTCGTCCTGTAGAATGACGCAAATCGATCACCAGAGCCAATAACATTTCACAACAGCATGACGCGATCGGTCACGAGACACGCGAGAGCCAGTAGAATTTTACAACCAAGGCTGACGTATTGATTTGGCGGGCGGCATTTTTTGAATTTGTGCAAACCAGCACAGATGATTCACGGCAGAAGGAGAGATGGTGATCAATCCATTTGCCTAGGAAGAATTGGAATATTAATTATTTTTAATAGATGATGTGGGTAGTTGTATCTGTTGGTTTATCTTGTGTTTTAATAACTGATGGTAGGTTTAGGGGCAGATGCTGGGTTACGTGTTCGTAAATGTATTAATAAAGTCATATAAATAAAACTGTTGTGACCTTTTACAGTGGAAAATCACACCCCAATACAGATGCAATAATGGCAATATCATTACCCAATATTTGAATCCAAATCCGTGCGTGGATCACGGCAGATGCCTGTCACTGACGTGTAAGTTTCATGTCTGAGGAGGCTAAACCGTGACAGCTGCACGTTTTTCAAAGCGGACCAACGTGATAATGTCATGTCTTGGCGTGATACCGGGTTGGTCTGTGCTACCATAGATAAAGGTAAAGTGCGCACTCACTGTTTCCCTGATGCTCATATTCTCAATATTTCCGCATGATCTGTCATGGTGTAAAGAACCGAAAGAATTGCACTCTTTTCTGGGAACATCCTAGGCTTTTCCGTGCTGATGGCCTGATCTCTCCAGGATGCTCCACATGACTAGTTAGCCAATTCTCAGATAACTGATGTGATGGCTTTTGTTCTACTCACTTCAATGATAGCTGTACTTGCATTATCCAGTATTTTTGTTCTACTATGGAAGTCATGGTGACCCAAAACAGCCTGGTTACAAACTTATATAAAAATATCTTCTTCTACAGATTTGGAACTAAGGTGAGTAAATTTTGGGTGAACTATTCCTTTAAGATCATATGTTGGAATTTAGAATTTTTTTAAGAGGAAAAGGAGGTTTTACAAATGCTAGAGACACGTTTTTCATAGAAAAGATTGCAGTCAAATAGCATGCTTAGATTCCTAACTGATGACAAAGAATTTACAGAGAACATCAGGTATCAGACAGTGTTCCAGGTCATTACATGCAGAGATTTTTGGTCTGGGCTCGAATGCTCCTGCCTGCCGCTCTGCTGAGAGTTTGTTGAGTGTTTGTAGCTCAGATACGTAGCTTTGTATTTCTGTCTATCGGTTTCTGTTGTTTATATTTCCTATAGTATATAACAAACCTATTTGATTGTTAATCATTCGCTTTTAATTTAAAAACCGCAAGTGCAGCTCATTGGCATTCCTTTGCCAGTTAGCTCCTTAGCTCTGTTAGCTCTTCGCTTGCATTGCACTCATTATTATTGTTTTCTATTATTTTCCCCTTTTATATTTTCTCGCTCCATTTCATTTATTGTTCGCTCCGTTTCATTTCTCATTTAGTGCATCTTTGGAGTACATTTAGTAAAAATGTAGGTACAGGTACTGTCACAGCAGTAATGACGTTATGCAATATTTTACTTCCAAGGTAAATACTATTAGAGATAAAATAGAAACTATGCAGCTTTCAGCTACAATATTGCATCAGAGCTTGGTAGATGCCCTGAGGAAAAATTCCACGCATTCTCTACCATAGGAGAGGAAGAATTGTATAAACTTGTTTAATCGTCTAAAAACCAACCACATGTACTGTATGTTAGACCCTATTCCATCGAAACTATTAAAAGAGCTGCTTCCAGAAGTCATAGATCCTCTTTTGTCTATTAAATCATCGTTGTCATTAGGATATGTCCCCAAAGGCTTCAAACTGGCTGTTATTAAGCCTCTCGTTAAAAAAACGCAACTTGAGCCCAAAGATCTAGTTAATTACAGACCTATCGCAAATCTCCCTTTTCTGTCAAAGATACTATAGAAAAGGTAGTATCCTCACAATTATAATCTTCTTAGAGGTCCTAACATGTGTTGTCTAACCCCAATATAGTTTAAAATGTATATAAATGCTGAGCCCAAAGAATCTTTTTCATCATCATCATCATGGATATCATTAACCATTAACACCTGTTTTTTTTTTTTTTTGAATAACATTATATTAAGCACCAATCCTTCAAACGAATTATACTTGTAATATTGAAGATATTGCTATAAACTGTAGCAAGACTTCCTCCTTTACCTCTTAGTTGCCGCTCATAACAATAATCTTGTGGTTACTGCACATCTAGAATATATGATCAGTGATCGTATTATTTACAAAAAGTGTTTTCGTAAAAAGGGACCTGATCTTAAGTAAGCCAAACTTTATCATATGTTTCTCTGTATTTTACTTGTATTTATTTGTTGAACATCTCATGATTGTTACTCATAAATTGGTTTGACGTTTTTTGTATTAGTTCAGGGAACAGACGCAATCTGTATAGTGTGATATCTGCAGGTGAAAGAGTCTGCTGAGAATTAACTGACTTCTGTTACATCAAGCGGCTACCAGACGGTCTGTCTGCTTCCTGAGTTAGTCAAGAACAAGCTCTAAGATTATGTACCATATTTCTAGAGAGAAGAGCGGCACCAAACCTTGAAGGATTAAAAAACATATCTTTTCAAGGTCTAGTTTGCCCCAAAAACTTTAAATTAAACACCACTTAGAAATCCACTTAGTAACAACAGTGTGCTATGTATCCCATCACCTCAGTAAGCAGGGAGGGGACCAGAGCATATTACAATGTTTGACATCGTACTTGCAACACACACCTCATTCACAGTCACACATCATTAGTCAACCATTTTAAATTTGCCAAGATTGTCAGGCGCTTTGGCTCTCGGTAAACATTGACCTATGGTTGCTGGTGCCTCATCCTGTGTGATAGGGCCTTAAAACTAATTGTGTCTGTGTGGCCGTGCATGCACATGTGAGAGACAGACTCACAAATACACAAAACACATTCTCTGAAAAAAAACACAAGAAATGTATTACAGAAGTTAGTTACCAGAAAAAAAAACGCAGTACTTAAAAATGGGCATGACAGAAACCTTGGCATGTAAATGTAACAATATGACATAACTATTTTTTTTCTGATTTCACAGTTGTATTTACAATTTGTAGATGTCATACACAGGTCATATAATTAGGTCATACACAGCAGTTCATGTATTATCAAAAACAGTTTTAGATTTGAAATCCTTTTTTAACACTTTTTACAATATGTTCAATAAGCATTGATGCTAATAAAGAGCACAACACTGTTACCTTGCTGTGAACACAGCATGACATGACAGCATGACAATAACTATTTTACATCAAAGAACGGATATGATCACTTTAACACACAACCCAGAATATTTCAATCCCCATTTCTTCAGTCTAAATACTGCAGAATTCGAGCAATTATTAACTACACTCATAGCCGGATTACCACACAGGCCAACATGCATATAAGAACACTAGATCAGAGAGATGGGGCTCAGAAAAGCACTATTCCCAAAGCTATTATTAAAATTATGAACACACTGGTTTGTGTTTTACCATTTACTTCAGGTTGTTATTCTGCTCGTTATTTACCTATAGTGTCTAATGAACTGGAAGCCTCACCCATAGGCTTCTGTTGTTAACTGTAACCTTTAACATGGTAGTAAGCAATATTGCTCCTTATATATATAGACATTTTAAATAATTATTGAATTTATTTTAATAGAGAGCAATAGTTCAATAAATCACAAATTTAAAAAAATTATTTGTTTAGTTATCCCCCTGCTGTACAAAAAAAAATAAACAACAACAAAAAAAACAAAAACAAACCGAGACTTCAAAACTCAGTTATGTACCACTGTCTATTTTTGTTTGTTTAGCTCATGTTCTGCATTCTACCTCCTTCAACCCGTTCCCTCCAAACTGCACCACTGTGTGCTGATGCTCTGCGGAGAGAAGCACCAAAAGGGGCTCTGTAGGCTCCAGTGAAACATCAGTACAAAGGATGGGTTCTCTAGTGGGCCAGTCATCAAGCTGGAAAAATCAAGATCAAGTGGTCATTACTCTAAATAATGTAAGTCATTACATCTACATGTTTTGGGTGCTTTCTTTGCTTGTTACCAGTATACTGGGAATGGTCTCTCGGTGGCAAAAGATTTGTTTGATCTGTGGACCAAGATGTGTTGACAACCATCCCAGAACAAAAGCCACAGTAACTGCTACCGCTACAGCGATGCTCACAATCACCAGCGTCATATAGTCAGATGTCTGCTCTGAGAAGGAAATCCAATGTTAATGTGAAGCTCAGAATTGTATGCCACTGTATTTATAATCTTGCCTTTTCTTTTTACAGTTGTCTTCCCAATGTCTTATTTTGTATTGTAGTTATTGTGTAACTAAATTTCCTTCAACCGACTACACGCTGCAGTGATCACTCACTAGGTATGATGACACATTGTGTGTCAATGCTGCAGCTCTTGTTAATGGCTTCTAATAGTGCTTCTGCCTTGAAGCACATCTTCTCTTTCCCTCGATGGGCAGCAATGGAAAAATGATATGGATAAGTGCTGATCACATGAATTACGGCCTGCAAAGACATGCATCATGTCAAGTAGGCCTTTGTTTGGACAGCAAAGTGTATTTTATACAAATGCATCTGTCACTCACTGTCTTGTTTTTGTGCTAAAAGAAATAGGCTGTCTGCCTTATCAAGGTCCACAGGCATTTGTTAGCATCAGATATATTTGGTTACATAATGGTTACAAAATTCAATTTTGAAAAGATTCTCACATTCTGTTCGTCCCCTTCCTTCCAGACTTTAAGCTTTACAGTCATATCAGAAAGAGTTGTGCTAAAGTCCACCTGGATGGGATCCCCCTCCACATTCATCATCATTTTTGGAACCAGTAGCACTGCTATAGACACAAAAAAGTTAGAGGGTTAGCTCCCAGATTTTTCAGAAATTTCTAATTTCTCAGATTTAGTAAAAAATAATGCTCAACTGTCTCTTCTGTTGAAGGTCACTGGTAGATGTGTCCATGATTTCTGGCCATCACAGTTTGTTTTTATGCGGATAGTGTAGTCAGAGTTGGAGGCCAGGTCATGGGTGAGGTCACACCTGTTTTCACTGATCTCTTGGCAGTCATAAGCATCCACCCATGTTCCGTTAAGACTGTATAACTCATACTCCCTACATTCAGAATCAGAGATGGGTCATAATTAACACAGTAACTAAAAAAAAACTTGATTGTATAAAATTTCATCTACTCATACACATATAAATTTTATTCATTTACAGTGTCTCTAAACTCATTTTCCACCCTGTTAGGATGCACTTCCTCGGCTTTCAGAATAGACTACAATTCCACTCAGATCATTTTCAGGAAGTGATATTGGGGTTTTTTCCCCGCTAGAATTCAACCGTACAAATGGAGGTAAATGTCACCTCTCACTCATACCTTTTTTTCAAGAGTTCGCGCTTCCTCATAATCAAGAAGGATAAGGTTTAGTGTTTTTGGCGTGCTGTCCAGGGACACCGAACCCTAGAGGCTTGAACCCTAGCTAGGGCTAGAGCTCGGCGTCCGGCTCGGTTCTTGCATGCCCCCCGGGAGGAAGGTGCGAGAGCAGCTAAATGGCTGAGAAGGGGTGGAGGAGCGATGCGCAAAAGGCGAGGTGCGGAAGGAAAGAGAATGGGGCTATTTATAGAGGGTAGCAGGAGATTTGATTGGGCAGGTGTAATGAGGAGATTGATTAGGTGATGTGGTGCCAGCTGTGATTAATTGTTCACTCGAAACTAGTTTATTTGCAAAAACTTCGCTAAGTTTTTGAAATGTTTTCCTGCTTGCCCCACTCTTAAAGATATCCTCCCTGTTAGGTTATATTATGGATATATGTATAATGTCAGGAGCACCAGATGCCACTCTACATTGCCTTTATCGACCTCACAAAGGCGTTTGATTTAGTTACTCGACTCTTCAGTTTGCTGCAGAAGATTGGCTGCACCCAGCACCTGCTTGCAGTGGTCACTTCCTTACATGATACCATGCACAGCACGGTTTGCTACAATGGCGCAACCTCCAAGGCCTTTCCGAGTTAGCAACGGAGTAAAGCAGGGCTGCGTCGTTGCGCCTACACTCATCGACATTACTTTTCCATGCTCCTCCAATACGTCTTTAAGGACTGCATCGAGGGTGTCTACATCCACACCAGGTCCGATGGCAAGCTCTATAACATAGCCCGTCTCGGTGCCAAGACCAAAGTCACAGAGGTAATCATCCGTGAGATGCTCTTCGCTGATGACGCAGCCTAGACATCACACACCAAAGACGGACTTCAGCAGCTTGTCACCTGCCTTTCCCATGCATGCGAGGAATTTGGACTGACCATCAGCCTGAGGAAGAGCAAAGTCATGGCTCAGGGCACAGAGACTCCTCCGAACATCGCCATTGACGGATACACCCTGGAGGTTGTAGAGAACTTCACTTACCTCGGGTCCACTATCTCCAGCTCGCTGTCCATCGACA
>JAUMHP010000029.1:801798-812328 GCA_032361065.1 Enteromius trimaculatus
GCGCCTGTGTTGTCAAATTGATGAAGATGTTTTTTAAGTTGCAGCCGTTTTTTTCTGTTTGCATGTGTTATTTTAAATTGCAGCGCGTTGAGCTCTCTCGGCCACCGTACATATATCTTACTAACAAGAAACTATGCTTCTAACCAAAGGTCCAGTGCTGTAGTTCAAACCACGTACGTTTGTGACGTTGACTGCAAATGTTCGTTTGAACTATGCTTTCGGGAAACACCGAATCATTGAACTATGCTGAACTTGTGACCATAGTAGGCTAACTATGCCTTTGGGAAACGCACCCCTGATTAGTTAAGAATAAAACGGTACTTATGTTAATATTAATTATATACATATAGAAATAAATGCATTTTCTGCCCCCTTGTCTTGAATTATGTTAGAATTCTCAATGCATTTTAATAGACTGAATCATGTAGTGAAAGACTGCTCTTAATGTTAGTTGGTCTAACCAGAATTCATCACGTAGTGGTGGTTAATTTTAAACGCTGGTTACAAGAGTCCTCTGCAGTTTTGTTGTCTTTATATGTTCAAGCTTTTCAAAACTGGGTGGATTCTGATTGTCTGTCAATGTTTTTATAGTTCATCAGCTGAACAAAATTTTTTTTTTCCAAATATATCTTTCCTCTGTGTCGTTATGGCTATGGTTGTAGTGTGGACTCTACACACTACAACCCTCACAGGTTTGGAAAAAATGAACGGTGAGTAAACGATGACAGAATTTTTTTGTTGTTGAATGAACTATCCCGTTAAGACAGAATTAGCAGAACAATTTTCATATAAGACAGTAACAGACCAGTGCTTCACAAAAGTATGTAATACTCACCTCCACCAGCAGGACAGCGTTCTGCAAGGAAGCAGTACATAGGGTTTTATGTCAATTCTGACAAATGTGCCTTATTAATTAATTTATAAAATATGAGATATCATTCTTACGTGAATCATACTGCTCAACCATAACTGGAACAAGACCACACTTTCCGCCAATATATACCTGGCCACCATCAACTGCAATGGCATCTGCTTCTTTGCGCTTTTAAAGTGAAGGAGAAAATCAAACAGAATATTAAACTACAGGTGGACAGTGCATAGAGATGATTGACATCAACCTCAGAACTCAGCCATTTGACCCAACGATACCATGATTTTTTTGATGCAGTCTTCCACAGATTTTTCCGTCTTGCATGCCATTCGAGGAACCAGAGCATTTATTTGGTCACACTTCTCTTTCTCTGCATGGCTGATGGTACACCAATCAATCGTACGCACTTGAGGCGGGGCTGGCGGGTTTCCAGCTGATAACAAATTATACAATATGTTTTAAATCCAATTATGTTTTCAATCAAGTACATGTGAAGAACATTATCATACATATTAAGTACTTAACATCTGGCCTCTGCTAGTCAGACATAATGCTAAAGCATTTTCTCAGATTCAGTGAATATACAGTATGCAGTCAGGATCATGAAGTTCACACCAAAAAGCTAAATAGTGTACATGTATTTTTAGCTACAAATGCTAAATAAGTGAAATTAATTTTTAATACATGATTATTTGTAGCTTAATTGTTCTAATACTTTTCAGGGACACTGTATATATTTAAATGCATTTTTAGCATAATTGTGTGTCACCTCTTAGGGCACGCATGGCCTCAAAGTAATCTTCTTTCAGGTAGAGGAAGGTGTCTATGCCCTTAGGGAGTTCCACCAGTTCAGTTGTAGCGTCTGAGAAAATCTGGTCTTTACCCCACAAAGCATCAGAGGAGACAATATCTGAATGCTGTTGAACACACAACAGCTGAATATTCAAAGCTGGCCTTCAATGTCTCCTGAATGTATTGCATTTAATGGTTACATATCTAGGTTTAGATCAATAATACCCCATTAAAATAATGACAGGGTCTTTCTTCAGTAGTAATGTAGTCAAATGAAATTAAAAGTTAATGACGCAACATTCATTTGAGCTGGCATACCGGAATCTGTTTAAGGACTTTATAAATCTGCTGTGAATCTGCATCCTTGCGGGACATAACAGTTCGGTGAGGCTCTCTGGCCAAGTAGCACTTCTCGTAGTCCTCAACGCTTTTCCTGGTGCCATCCAAGCACAACAACTGGTAGTTCTGCCTCTCAGCCTCTTAAGGATTAGGATTGGACAAGAAGTTTGTAAATCAGCAGCCATCGAATCATAAACTCCTGCCACAACTCAATATATTTAACAGTTTTAACCTCTTAAGACCCGAGAAAATTGTTTTAGGAAAAAATGTTTTTAGGATTTTTTTTTTCATGTATTTACATTGTTTAGAGCAGTGCTTTCCAAACTTGTCCTGTAGGACCCCCTGCCCTGTACATTTTGTGTGTCTCCCTTTTTGCAGTCTCTACTAACGAGCTGATAATTGGAATCAGGTGTGTTAGATGAGGGAGACATACAAAATGTGCAAATAATTTTAGAAACCACCAAATTTTTTTTAACAAACTTTGAATATAGACAATGCTTAATTATTAATTATATATTTAATTATATATAGCCTACTACTTTGAGGATCTCCTCAATCCCACCAAGGCATCTTCCGTGGAGGAAGCAGAGGCCGGGGGCCAAGGGGCGGACTCGACCATTACCCGGGCTGAAGTGGCCGAGATAGTTAAGAAGCTCCTCGGTGGCAAGGCACCGGGGGTGGATGAGATCTGCCCTGAGTACCTTAGGTCTCTGGATGCCGTGGGGCTGTCTTAGCTGACACGCCTCTACAGTGTCGCGTGGAAGTTGGGGACAGTCATTCTGGACTGGCAGACCAGGATGGTGGTCCCTCTTTTTAAAAAGGGGATCAGAGGGTGTGTTTCAACTCGCCCCCGCAAACCGGTACCGGATAAGCGGAAGAAGATGGATGGATGGATGAACTTGGATGGATTATACCATTTTTCTTTTTGCAAAATGGTCATAATTATATACAATATATCTATAAACTGAATCTAATTTGCATATTAATGTGTTTTGGGGGAAAAATAAGTACAATAATGGCAGGATTAATTGACCAGATTTTCATAATAATAATAATTATTATAATAATTTCCCCTATTCATTTGTTATGTCTCCCAAAATGCTTAATAAACTTGCTTTAATCCTGATGTGATTTTGATTTAAAACCCCATAACATTTTCCTGAAATGTTGATTTATGATTTAAATAAAAAATGCAAAATAAAATTTCCTCAAGAGTGTCATTAAATTAATTTAAGACATTTTGAAGACCAAGAAGAGGAAGTGTTTATAGAGAAACATCCAATGATTTGGTATCTCTGTAAAGCCCTGAATCTTTCTTTGACAGGACTTCTAGACAAACTGTGGCATGTTTAGTCTCAGAGAAATTCACTAAAATATAATGTCCTCATATGAGGATGCAGGGTCTTAAAAGGTTAAGACCATCCATAATATTTCAGATTTTGGCAAAAGCTACTCACCTGGGATGGAACTGTGACAAACAAAAGCAACTTCTCCTTTACCACTTTTCAAGCACCTGCAAAGAATGCATGAGTTTTATTGTTGTTCATATGTAGCAGAAGACATTGGAATATGAGAGTGTGTTAATATGAATCGTACTGTAAGGCTCCATCATCACTGTTGTGTTTTCCATCTGCTGAGCAGCTGCAGTCACCCTGGCAAGCTTGGCACAGGGATGGGTACAGAGCTTTGGATATTCCAGGAATGCAGCTGCTTGAAAAGAACTTTGACACAGCTGGAGAACACAAAAAACGCACAACAAACGAAAAGCTGTTCATGTACTGTGAAACCTATATTATTGTCATCACATGGCTACTCCTCAAAAAATAATCCTCATCCTAACTTTGTATTACTAGCACTTCTTGTTTTTATAGTCTCTTTACACTCACAGAAATAAAGGTCCAAAAGCTGTCATAAAGGTACACTTATATTCCTATTAGGTACTAATATGAACCTTTAAAAGGTAACAAAATGCACTCTTCAGGTACAAACTTGTCCCTTGTACCTCCAGTGATAGTTAATGTACCTTATTTCTGAGAGTGTATGATGAATCGCTCGTTGTATTTTGGAGGAAAGTGTCTGCTGAAATATTAAATGTAAATGTAAAAAATGTACAAAACAATTGAAGTCTTTTCATTTATCAACTGCTATAGATAAATAACTAGAGTAACAAACTACATAAAAAAGTCCTTATGAGTCCTTATGAGGAAATATCAGTATCAATATTTTAGAGAGCCATGTTCTAATCATTTTTCTCAATAATAATCTAGCCATGCTTACCCTTCTCAAGAGGCATGTCATCAGGACCATCCCAGGTTATCTTACTTTTTGAAACCAGTCTTCCAATGGGTATACTCCAGCCTCTAGGCCTCTGGATACAACTGTGGCATGAACTCTTTCCTTTGAGATCATTGATGGTAAAGTCAGTGTCCTTCTTGACCACAGCCACAGCATCACAGCGTACTTGAGAAAAAAGAAAGTGAAGTGAATCAAAAACCTCTCTTGTCTGATAAATAAATAGATATTTAGAGACAATTTAATAATATGGCAAATGGCGATGCATCTTCTGATATGTTATTAAAAGAAAAAAAAAAAAAACTTAAAAAAAAAATTTGCTAATTTAGAGGCTTAATCGTCTGAATTGCTCACTTCATTCTTGCCACCATTACTTTGGCCTCAGTAAACTCATGAAATTAAGGTATTGTGTAGAATTATGGATGTAGAATATGATCTTGTAGAATGTGCTTTAAAAACACTAATAAACAGCCAATATGTAAGCAATATGCATGCCAATAAGCAACTAGTTAATAGTAAGAATTGGTTACCAATAATTCAATTTCCATTCAATTCCATTTAATTGTCATATGAGCAGTAAAATATCTGCACTCTCAGAAATAAAGGTACAAAAGTCGTAACTGGGATGGTATCTTTTCAAAAGGCAGATTTTGAACCTCAGGTACTGCTTCAGTGACAGCCTTTGTACCTTTATTTCTGAGAGTGTGGTTACATTGAATGATACCAATCATTTGTTCTATAGGTTATGATGAATAATCTAAATGTTTGAAGTCTGCATCTTTTTGAATAAATCCTTTTAATCAACATAACAATAAAATATATATTTTTAATTACTTCCATATTTCTCTGCTATGACAGGACGAAGATCATATGGAAGTAGGCCAGCTTTGTAAATATCGTCTCCATCTACAGTTATAGCATCTGCATCGCCATCCTGTGAATCATAGACAATTTAATACTTCAACCAAGCAAAACAGTGCGCATGAGGTAAAATGATAAGCATATTTTAATACCTTGATGCTTGTCAGGCATTCAGTTAAAGAAGCCTTGAGAACACACTCAAGCTCTGGTGATTTGGTGACAAAGTGTTGGCATTTCAACAGCTCACTCTGTGACTTCACACACCATTTGACTTTCTGAGCACTGGCTGAGGGCAGTGCCACAGCTGCAAAGAAAGCAACACAGTCATAAATAATAGTCCACTCGAGCACAATGATTAAATAACAGAAATGTCAAAAATATCAAACATAGCAATTACCAAGGCACCCCAGCAAAGAGACGAGCAGGATGTTCATGTTAGGCCTTCACCAGGGATTTTTGCCAGGTGGAGACAAGGGAGACAGAGCTTTTTATAGGAGCTCTGGAAGCACTAGTGGGTTGGGTCAAACACATCCAGACAAATCATCCTCATCATCATTTGCTCAGGATTTCTCAATATCTGCTTGTGCAGGCACCGCGCCAGTTCACATTTTGCAGAAGGAGCTGTTTTCTGTCACGGAAATTCCATGTTGAAGTTAATGATAAATTCAAACATTTATTAACATTTATTAGTAGATTAGTAGTAAATAAATTAATAGTAGAGAAAAAATAGTAGTAATAGTAAATTAATAGTAGAAAAGTATAATTATACTGTACATGCACCTAGAAAATTAGGTAACACTTTAGATAGGAAACATCACTAGTCACTTATTAGCATGCATATTATATTAGTTGTTTATTAGTACTTATTCCTTATTCTGCATGCCTTAACTCTATCCAATACCTAAACAGAACTACTACAACCAAATACCCTACTTACTATCAATAAGCAACAATTATATAGATTTTTTTAAATTGTTTTTATGCAACTGGTATTCAGTTAAGATAAAGTTTCTGTGATAATTAGTCTTGATCTAAGTGTGTGTGTGTGTGTGTGTCGATTAGCTGCAAGCCAGTCTACATTCAAATTCCTTACATGCTCCTTTAGCATGATTGAATCATTTTGTGGTGGATGGCTGTATTCGTAAAGACATTTGCTCAGAGTAAACAGTGTTGTCTCTGTTCGCAGACCGTTGTGTTTGTGTGCTTGGCAATCAGTGGACTGGCTCGTATTTGACTTGTGTACATTGTAAATATTACTCAAGAGCGTAAAGTACAAAGTGATGCAGGTTCAGTGAAGTAATAAAAAAGCCTTTTTTGGATATTTCAGAAGTGGGAGTGACGTTTAGATTAAACATTGCAGGTGCCAGTATCACAAAAATCACACCAGTATTTGACTGGCGTTGTGAAACTCTGGCATGTTCATTGTGGAGGGGCTGGGTAACATTAGAATAGGGACCAATTCTCACTATTAACAAGTTGCTAGTTAAGTTGCGATTAAGTTGTTATAGTTGCTATCAACATGCATATTATTAATATCTGTCTGTTTATTAGTAAGCACATATTCTACATCCCCAATACCTTAAAAGCTATCTTAGTCACTATTAGGAGTTTATTGAGAAAAAAAGTTGTAGTTAATAATTTTTTAATAGCGAGAATTGGGTCTTAAAATAAAGTGTGATGGAAAAACATTTTATAGATATAACCGAGCCCTGACTATTTGTATTATATTGGGTCAATGACCTATGAAATTGTCCATAATAAAGAAGTGGGAAAATCTCTTATGTGCCAAGTTATTTTAAAATGACTCTTTATGTGTTTTAATACAATTTCAATTTAAATGCTGTGACAATAAAAATGTAATGTGGAAAAATGTTATCTGTTGAGTTGTGAACTTCACAATGAAATTGTATGTTTTGTAAAAACCCTCTCAAAAAAAGGTTTAACAAATGAAAATAGATATCAGAGCAAAAACCACAGAACAAGATACAGAACTGGGAAGAAAAAAATTGCATTGAAGGTTCATAGAAACATGGCCTCCATTTTCATTCACAGAAGACTTTAAGAGATGACCTCAAGGGTAAACCATGATACAGAAGTTAAATTTACAGTTAAATACTGTTATTACCGTAATTTCATTACCTGAGATAATGTTTATATACCAACCTATTAAAGTACTAAAATCAGTTTTGTACATTAAAAATTAAACTGATAAACACAAAATGCAGGTGGTGATGGAAATGTCACACGATGAACCAAAGCCCATCACAAGCGGCTTTTAAAGATTTATTTCACCCATTACTTCAGAACACAAATTAAGATATTTTTGATGAGCCATTCGTCCCTCCATAGACAGTCCTTTTGACATCAGTGGATCAACTTAAGTTTTCAACTTAAGCATTTTCATAGTATTTTATAATGGCTTTTTTTTCCTGCATTACTAGAAGTGTCAGTCCATTTTCTTGTCTATCTGTCTATCTCAGGAACTCTGACCTCGGACACTCTGCTATCTGAATGAGATAACAGGTGGGCTTCAAACAGACGCTTCATGATACATTGTCCACTGCATGAGGGGATCATACATCATATATGGCAGATCAAATATGACATTAGCTGAAAAAGGACTAAAAGCATCTGCATATGCTTCTCTTCTCTCCATTTTAAAATGTAGGAAACTGGCATTGTAGAATATTTCTGGAATCCTCTGACTTTGATGTTGAACTTTGTGCAGGAAAACTAATTCTGCAACAGCAGAAAAAGCAGAAACTGCGGAGGACTGAATTATTGGAACATTCGTGATTCGTGCAGGTTGCAGCACGTTCACTGGTTTCTGCGAATCGTTAGAGGAGACTGAAGTCCAGCTCCTTTATGTAACCACTTCAACAGCCTACTGAAGCTTTTTCTAGGATCTGATCATATATAGTGCAGTGACACTAATACCAGACACAGAGCGATCTATGCTGACTAATTAATAAGTGTGACATCTTTCTGTTTTAACTATACAATACTAAGTATTAGTAGAGCTGGCAGTTGTCCTATGTCCAAATCCTGAGGTTGACTGACCGGACTATTTGGCCAGCTGTGACTTTTATCTAAGCCCTGGTAGCAAAAGTTGAAAGGTAGTCCTATGTAAGCACTGAAGAGCACTGTGGAAGATAAGAGGAAAATAAACTATTTAAAAATGTAAGCAAACTTATAGATAGACATTTTACAAGTTGTCCAACGCAAGTTTAATTTAAAAAACATTGCTGGTTCATTTAAATCGTCATATGCATAACCTAAGATTCCTGTTCACCTGCCAATTAAACATCTGCGGTTTAGCGCTCAGATTTGTTGCATACTTTAGATCTTATTCATAGTTTATTTGCTGGGCACTGGAAAATTTTATGTTTATTCAATGCAAGAACAGTTTTTTTTGGTTTGTTATAGGGGTTGGGTAAGAATTGAGTTGAGATGTCTAGTAAATGACACTGCATTCTTGACATGATTTAAGAAAAGCGTGTGAGTGAGGTTGGCTGGGTCACTTGAAAATTGTATCCACCTTTTTCCTCAATGCAAAAGTAAGCCTATGGGTGAGGCTTTTGGTATTAGACATTATAGATAAATAACGAGGAGAATAACAACATGCAGTAAACAGTAAAAATGTTTACATTACAAACCAGTTCATAATTAACACAATACATTAAAATAACATGATAAGTCGCACAAATTTCCAATAGCATTATGACAACAATTCGTTTCTGTCTCTTTTTTAAACTACAATGTGCACCTAGTTGGTGGGTTATATTATATATAGACTTCATGCAAAAATTACTCTTTTTGCGTGACTTTAAACATTTGTGCATATATAAATTTGAAAATGTCCATTCGTAACTATGATATCGCCATACTTTGTTTGAATGCTATTTTTGTAACCTCATTCATCAGCCCTTGAACCTCATGTGACTACATTCAGTTGCAAGTTCACATTGTCCCTTTTAACTCCACTCTCTCCTTCCCCCGACTTATAGTGAATACAACATAAAATAGTTGTGCAAGATCTTTAAATCACTGAAAAGTTACTTTAATGTCTTGATGATCAACTAGCCACCATTACAATTAAGATCAAGAAATTGCTCAGTGTGCACTGTAAACGACAAAAAGTAAAATAAACCGTCTCTATGATCTCTTCTTCTCTTACGGTTGATGCTCTCTTGTGCTTGTTACCTTGCAGAGAAGTTATGCCATTTGGACCAACAGTGCTGGATTTATTTCAGGCTATTGATTAGTAGTGAATGGCGCTTATTACAGTTAGTGGTTTTCTAGATAAAAATCACAAGTTACAAATAGTCAAAAACATCATAGTAGACACATTTCTGTGATCTTTGGCTGGAAAACTGGGTTGTCAGCATATGAGTGGTGGGAGTGCAACTGGTGCTGTCTGTATTGTATGTTTCGAAAAGATATAAACTTAAAGATCAACACCACAAACGAAAAAACATACCTGAAAGGATAAGCCAAGTAAGATAAGACAAGGATAAGACTCTCATGCAGACAATACAGAAACAAAAAGGAGTAGCAGCCTATTACCTCTACATAATTACAAACTGTAACATTTTGTTTTATGTAAGTGTAATGGCTGTGGGATCAGTGAAGAAGATGTGCAGAGTCTTCAGAGAGAGCAAAAGAAAGGCACCAGGCCCAGATGATGTCAGGCACGTCTGTCTGAAAACCTGCGCTGACAAGCTGGCCCACATCTTCTCACTGGAGCTGTGCAAAGTCACTCTCTGCTTCACACGCTTTGGCAATGTCCTCTCCCCAGCTCCTCTCCATGTACACCAACAAATGCACCTCTAAGGAAGCTCCTGAAGGTTGCAGACAACAGTCATTGGCCTAATTCAAGTCTGCTTACCCACAACATCATCATTATAAAACATTTGCTGCTAGATGTTGACATTGAGCCTTTGTCTGAATGTGGTAAGAAGCCTTTTCATTCCAGCTACTGGTAGCTGCTAGAGTGTGGAACCTCAACACATAATCTCTTATTTTGGAGAAGCCGTGACTATTTGTCCAATTACTTCCTTAAAGTGAATGACGAATATGATGAGCGAGATGGTGTTGGGGCTGTTTGCTTTCCAGATGGATCACACCCACTGCAAAGTGTGTCCAGACAAGAGTGATATAATATAGCTAAGCAATCTTGGTCATCTTTTCATCCCTTTTTTTTACCCCGTCTGTGCTGGCACAATCTGTTAGTAAATCTGGCCCATAGATTTGACAATAAATCTGAGGTATATTTTTACAAACTGCCAAAAGCTACAGACAGAGGCGTCGTAGTTGGGTGAAAAGTGGGACTAAATTACCAGGGCCCCAAATGGGGGGAGGGCCCCTGAGGAGTG
>JAUMHP010000029.1:819129-840066 GCA_032361065.1 Enteromius trimaculatus
TTGTAGGTAGTTGTGAACCTCGAGCTTACGGGGGCCCATGACCACTGCTTGTGCATAGGGCCCAGAATTTGGTGCTATGCCCCTGGCTACAGAAAAAAGAAGCAAATGGACTCCTGGCAGCAAAACACAGATTTGCAGTTATCATTTTATAACAACATGTTGAATTTTGCTGTAAAATCATACATGTATATTGTATCATTATTGACAAGTCATCAATTAAATATTTACCATCTTATAATCTGCATAACTGGATGGTTTAAAATAAACACTTGACAAAAACGACATAACAACATTTCGTATACAAGATGTGTTCCCAGCCAATTTATTTTATGTGTTTCCCCAATGTCAAAATCAGGCACATATAAATGTCAGGAAACATGAATCCTGGCTGCATATTAATGTCCACTGATCACTGGATCTTTGAAAGTTGTAAGGAACACTATATCGAGTCCAACAACCGGTGGGAAAGTGACATCAGTTAATATATTTTTATAATTCTATATATAAAATGTGTATAATATGTTCATACCTGTTCCATGAGCACAGTATAATAAAAACAGGGAGCACAGGTAGGGCAGAAAAAGATCAATACATGGGCTCAGAGACACAATCTGAGAAACTGAAAATCAATGAAATATCTCAAGAAAAAAAGAAAATATGAACTATACACAAACTGAAGCCTACGAATGAGGATTAGGGCCAAGCAGTAATAAAAAAAAATTAATCATTTCGAGATTAAAGTCGTTTAATAACGAGAATAAAGTCGTTAAATTTCGAGAAAAAACACGTTAAATACAAAGAAAAAAGTTGTTACATTTTGAGAAAAAAAATAAATTTAAATTATGAGGGAAAAAAAGTCAAAATGTTGAGAATATAGTAGTTAAACTACGAGATTAAAGTCATTAAATTTCGAGAAAAAAGTTGTTAAATTAAAAAAACAACTCATGCGTAGTAGCCTAATTAACCTAATTATTTATTAACAGCATATTGTTAACGTTAATATCCGGCTAAAACAACTGCCTGACAGAAGTTTGGATTTCTTGTCAAAAACCTGTGACTTGAATTTTTGTCACAGAACTCTATTGATAACTCTGTTACACATACTGTTGTGACTAACTCGTTTTGTCGCCTTCTTAAAACTCTCTAAATTTAAAATGAAAACGTGAAACAAAGTTCACTGCGTTATTTCTTCAGTCTCTACCTATTGACAAAAGATTTAATCCATAAATAACTGCCCGTCAGAAGTAAAATGAAGTGTTTCTTTCACACGACTCGCTGTTATGTCTCATTTAGATATTTCAGAATCATGAACACGCTCGACGCCACCTACTGATTCAGTCATGTAACCGCCAGAAAGTCATTTTTTCCCTTCATAATTTAATATTAACATTATAGTTTTTGGTTGCTCAACATGCATCATTTGATATAGCCCTAAACTGACCTGAGATATCTGTATTAAGATTGTATACTCAATAAATGACCTTTTTGAATGCCGTGATGGGAGTCACAATCTTGTGTAATAAAACAGCTAATTTGATTAATTAAGAGTGTAATAAATACGGTTATTATGACAGAAAACCGCACAATGTTCATCAAGGACAGAACATCAAACCCAAGCTGTTTCTTGTGTTTCAGGAGCGCATCACTGATCTTCAGAGGGAACATATCTTGTCCTTGAAACATCCTGTGGAACTGTTTGATGTTTCCTTTTTGGTGTCATCTCTTCAGTAAATCATATTTAACATTTAGCAGTTTTCCCGCTCCAGGCAAAGTCTGACTTCTTGACTTTGCCAATCAACTTCAATCATGAGAGCAACTTAAAGCTGATGAAATACTTCACAAACAATCCCACATTTATATTCAGTGACCAAATATTTTTAAATATCTAAATATTTACGTTTGTTTCCAGGCCTGGATCCCACAATTTATATGCAAGAGCACAAAATATTACAGGGATATCAATACAAATATCAAAACATTACAATTTAAAATGACTTCAATTTTTAATATTAGAATATGTAATGTGAGGATTTTCTGCATATGGTTGTAAAAACCACAGATATCTACAGCGGCATTCTCTGATGATCAGTAATATGTATAAGAGCTTTAACAAATATTCTTTTTTATGTACCATATGAAGCTTTATTTAGCACGAATGACAAACTAAATATTTATGACAAACTAAATATCCTGTAAAAATCAGATCCCAAACAAATAGATATTGCAGAAATAGATATTCATGTGAATAACTAGATTTTATCCTTAAGGTGCATGACTTGGGCTATCAGCTGCCAATAAGAATACTTTGAGGATTTGTCTGCCCCCCAGCGGCAACGTTCTTGTGCTCATATGATTCATAATATTGGTGCACTACTAAACTAAACCCAATAATCTGTCACTTTGAGTCACTTAAGATTCTCAATGCAAAAATAAAAAGTTGCCCTTAATGCACAACCAGATCCTGTTCAATCAAGAGGATTCTGCTCAAAACCGCACATTCTTGATAAAAATCATGAAACTAAACCAAAGAAAATCAAACGTAATTGAAGAAATACTCCAGACGACCAGCTTTCCCTTTTGTTTCAATGATTATATTTGAGAATCAGTTTTTTGTGGAAATGATGCAGTATATAAAAAAGGAGATAGAAACTTACTATAGCTAAATGTCAATCTACTTCTGTCCCTGCACATTGCAGATGAGATATGTGAGGGTTTACCTCTAAATAATAAACATTCATCCTTAATTCATCATCTGAGCCCACGTTCAAGAGGACCCTAATCTGCTCAGATGATTTAACAGGAACTGATGTTCAATCCTTAGAAACTTTGCATATACATTATACACAATGTTTTCCCAACATCAACGCCATCTGTAATACCCTTTTTCATTTCCATATCAATTTGAGCAGAACTCATGGACACGTACTGTCTTGAAGAATTAGACCCAGCTAGGATGGGATGTCCCAAGTTGTTTGTAAATAAATATGTTGCCAAATGCAGCTCAAGGGATGGTCCCTATGAACTACCAAATGTTCTGAGTATCCTGGATTTTTTATTATAAAAAAAAAAAAAAAAAAAAAAAAAAAAAAGACGAGTGGTAACAGGGCACAGTCAATTCAGTCTTTCTAGGGCACAAATGACAGGACAGGAGGGGGGTGTAATTTATCTACAAGAGGAGGGGCTAATTCCTCTCCTGCACAAACACAGTCTCCTGCGGACACAGTCCTGCTTCTTGCAGTGTGATGTCATAGTCCAAGTGAGCGAGTCTTCGGCGGGGGAAGTTGGTGACAAGTTCGAAACGTTCGTTGGGGAATCCCTTCGATTGAACGTGTCTCACCAGTGCCTAGAAACAAAAACAAGAGGAAGAACATAAAGCTACAAATCTCCAAAAGATTCTGAATTTGCACACACTGGAAAAAGTTTCTGTCTTTTTTTCCCTTTTAATAGAAATATGTAGACATATTTTGAATTGTGCAGTCAAGCACAGAAACCTGGCTTTTAAACTGAATTTTAAATGTAATTAAATTAAATTGCATTTAAAATGTAACTAAAATCTTATCTTGTCAATCTTTCACCACAGTAAAAGTTTCAGGAATTATTATGATATGAATAATTCATCCATTCAGATACAAAACAGCCATCAATGGCAAAAAACCAAAAAAACAAATAAAAATAATAGCGGTGAAAATCATTATGAGAGGTTAAACCCACCATGAGTTTAGCTTTAGCAGACAGTGCTATCTGTTCTCTCTGGCCATCCGGGTATCGAAGCATTAGGCGGGCTTTTGGACCTGCGGACAGAGTCATTTTAGTACATTAAAATTATTAGCAGAATGTATGAACATTCAAATCCTTTCAAAGGCACAGTCACCAAAAAGCTGCTGTTATTTCCCTCACTGACATTTCGTTTGAAACTATTCTAAATCTTATCCATGGAATGTCAATGTGTGAAGATCAACTTGTTTCCATATGACAGGTCCGAAAACAGCAAAACAAAACGGACCGCATGCTAGTCTTGTTAAGCCATTTCTGTGAGAATCAGACTGAAATTTAAAGGCACAGTTCACCCTAAAAACTAAAATTCTGTCAATAACCATGAAGGTCGCTATGAACTATTTGAAGATTAGAGAAATGGTGTATACCGTTGTTGTCTGGATCTGCTGTGCTGGTGCCGGCAGGTTCTGACGGCTGGTGTGATGTGGATCTGTGGTTTTCTCCCAGATGCTGTTGGGGCTCTGTATGTCCTGTCAAACTGTGACTAAGCCCGACTGGCTCTAGGTGGTTCTTCTTACTCTCCTCTTTCCTGTGGCATAACTCTTTGTGTGGGGACTTTCTGTGATGGGCTGGGCTGTCCGGTCTGGTGGGAGGAGCTAACTCTGCAGAGACGTGTCCATCTAAAGAATCCCCCCCTCCGCCGACTTCATTATCTGAACCGTCCACTGAGATCAAGCCTTCGCTGTCAGAGAAAGGTTCGGCATCCGAATCATCATCTGAGCGGGACTCTGCTTTGTCCTGGGTGGATTCGTAGTGTGTTTCTTGAAGAGAGGCCCGGATAGCGGCCTCTAACTGACTGTCCTCACTGGCATCTATCAAGCTCTCCTGTATGGACGGGTAAAAGAGTGCGATGTGAAGCATGCTTTTTCAAGAGCCTTGAGAACATTAAATGTGAACACTTACAGAACGAGCCCGTTTGGCCGGAGGTTGACTGGACTGCCCATCCAGCTGCCCATGCTCTGATAGGAAGCCTGTGACCTGATCCAGGAATGAGGTCACGTCTAACTGGTTCCACTCAACCATCTTTTGTCCTGCATTTGTCAGAAGGGAAAAAAAAAAACGTCATTAATGCGCAAATATTTTAAACTTCTATGGTATTGTTGTTATTACCATGCTTTTAATAGTCTTACTACTTAGAAATTCTAAATTATACATGAATATACACAAACTACATAAAACCAGTGTAACGCAATATAAAGACATTTTCATTCAGATTCTAAGAAACTGCATTTGTATATATTGTATAAAATTATTATGAATATTAATTACAATCACAGGTATGGACTATTTGAAATATATTGATTTAAGTTAAAAAATATATAGTCCAAAATGCATGTGCCAGGTTTTTAGTCATTTGCATGTGTCATGTGTTGTTTTATATAGTAGAAAATCTCAATTTTCGAGACATTTAACATTACGGATGTCAAAAAAAATAAAAATAAATAAATAAACCACAGACACACAAAGAAAATGTAACATTTTTAAAACATTTTTACTTTTACTTTTTTTTCCCAAGATAAAAAAAACGTTCATAAATCAAGATCAACGTGCATTGACAATATTTACATTGTTATAAATGTATTCATATTCAAAAGGTCCTCAAGATATGTCGATCATTATACAAAAGGCACATTAGTCATTTTATGTATGACTTCGCATGGGTATCTGAAATAAAATGTAACAAATTAGTTAAACGCTGCCTTGGGGCTCTCACCTGTACGAGGGTCCAAGATAGAAATATAAGGGAACTTGTTAAGCTTGTAAAACTGAATGTACCTCTGCCCTTCCTCGCTGTCATGGTACACCTAAAAGCAAAAACAGCTTACCTGAACAACTCAGAAGCTCACAGTCACCATTCAAGTAATGTCATGGAAGAGACGGAAGACACTTATGTCTGGGTAAATGTACCTGCCAGAATATGAAGTGCTCTCTGATGATGTTTTTCACAGCATCATTGCTCCACACATCTCGGTTTAGACACTGACAGGCAAAATCCTGGACATTCTGAATGTTGATCATCAGCCATTTGTTCTCAAGCTGACCGGAGTCTTTCGCCTGAGGTGACAAATACATTGTGGGAATGTGTTAACAATCGCACAGTGAGAGATAATGACTTGATTTACAGGAATATTCTAAAATTAAAAACAAATTAAAAGCATAAACAAGCTTGTATTTTAGTTGTGTTGAAATCTCTTACATACACAGTCTACAGTTCAGACTTCTATGAAACCTACGGATTAATTTTTAAGAAGACAACATCAACAATATTTTATTGTGTTCACCAAATAAACCTGGGGCCTGTTCCATAAAACAAGTTTACCAAATAAGCCAGGCTTATGGCAGATAGTCTGACTTATTTTAATACAAATTAACTTGCTTACAATTTTGTAAATGTGATTTTTGGTTTTGGATGTTTTTAAGTTATTATCTGTAATAAATATCAGCACATCAGTCAGAGATGCTGTCAAAAGGGCTGAACCAGGAACTGATGCCACCCAGCCTGATTTCTCTTCTTTCCTTATGCAAGACGAACAAACACCTGAACCTGTGTTTGGACACTCCCTGATTTACAGGGCTCGACTTGTTCTTGGCCAGTAACAAAACATTATTACGCTGACAAATTTTGAACTTAAAGGAATAGTTCACCCAAAAAGCATACTTTACTCACCTACAAACCATCCTAGGTGTATATGACTTTTGTCTTTGAGGCGAACAGTTTTTTTAGTCATTTATCCTGGCGTGACCATGACTTCTGGCAATGGCCGCATGCGCATCCCTGAGACTTCTGACTCGAGGTATGATGTAAGCTGCATCACACGTCGGGTCAGAAATCATGACATGACGCTCTCTGAGATGCGCATACGGCCGTTTCCAGAGGTCAGTTTAGGTTATAATTTTAAAACTAGAAACATTTTTGTTACAAAAACCCATTGATCTTCTTGATCATGGTCACTATTCACCAGCATTACCAAGCTTGGAAGAGCCAGGATACATTTTTTAAAAAACACTGACTGTGTTCGTCTGAAAGAAGAAACTCATACTCACCTAGGACGGCTTGAGGGTGAGTAAAATATACCGTAATTGTATTTTTTGAGACAGAGGACCGAAGCACATGAATCAGCAGATCACTGGATGTGTTACTGGTAATACTAATGGGTTTACTTAAGCTTACCGTCTCAAAGCTGCCTTTGTGCATGAGTTCAATGGGGGGACGGAACAGATCAGCTAGAGTGCTCAGCTTCTTGTCCACTGCACTTCCGTTTCTCAACTCCTGCTCCTGGCGCACTGAAGATTCACATCACAGCAGCAGGGTTTCAGAGGAAGCACTAGACCATGTCTGCCATCAGAATGCCTCACTTGTACTTACTGGTCTCTGTCTGGAAATCCCGAAATCCATCAAAGATTGATCGTGCTGGTCTACGTCTCTTTGGTACTGTAAAAGAGAGATAGTATGCATTTAAATGAAACCAGGGGTTTGCCAAGTTGAAAAGCTAGTAAACAATTATATCAAATGTAAAATTTAAATACGTAAATGAGGCTTAGCATTTGATTATCACGTTTTTATTTAATGAAATATCTGCACGTTTAAATATGCGTATAAATATACACAACACAAACATCAGGCAGACAAACTTGCATTTTGGATGCGATTAATCAATTTGTCAGCCTTACTACACAATCTTCCTCTTTGCAACTACTTTAAGTTACATCTAACAGGGGTTTGGTGACAAAAAAGGTCCAGGAACCCCTGGTTTGGACAGATAAGACGTAGAAATGGGGATTGTACCTCCAAACAAGGGCTCTGGCTCCACCAGAATGTCCTGCTTCTGAGGAATGGGGGCTCGCACCTCATCTCTACCAGAGAAGAGAACACAACATTCAAACTCAAAGCACAGAGCGAGCAGTGACTAAAAACTTGAGCTTGTGATGTCTCGTATCAAATAAGTCACTCACTCTGCAGGGGGTTGTCTGCTGCTGGACGCCCCAGCTGAACTGGCGCTTGTGCTGGGTTCTTCTGCGATGCCCCCTCCGTCTAGAAACATGGTGACGGCCATCTCTAGGTTATTGTTACATGCTTCCAACATATGCTTCCCTACACTCTCTGTGGCTCCTGCAAGCAAACACACACACACACGCAAAGATATCAACAGCATATATTATGTAAGATGAAACATAAACACACACAAAAAAAGATGCACTTCAAGAAGAAAATATGTAACAAGTTACTCCAGTTAAAAATATCTTCAAATAACAAGTGTCAGACATTAAATGACAAGGATTTCCTTTGATTATATGGTGACATCATATGTTTTAAACAAATTAATGCAGTGCTGTTTCACCACATAGAGACACAACACTACAATACAGTACAATTGAACTGTAAATAACTTTTTCTGAAAGAGACCAGCGTTGTAATTTTCATGCTGTTAAGCCAAATAAAAAATATAAATAGGTAAAAATGTAATAATTAAGGTCTTGACTGTTGTATGGAAACCATAACAAATATTGATAATGCAGACTGTAGTAAGAAATTGTTCAGCACTTATACAAATACCTCCTATGTTCAAACTATTATAGTTGTATAACAAAATGCGAAGGGAAATCTGTAATAAGACGCAGAAGCAGCGCCCGCTCGTTTCAGTTCGTAACACCCGCCCCTTCAGAGAGTGCGCATGCGCACAACCCGCGCATCTTTCACCTTAACGAAAAAGTACCGAGCTGCGAAACATGGCTTGTATTTTAACACCAACAGAAACGAAACTATCAAATAATAAACACCATCATGCGACGCACAAAAGCAGCTCTCGCGTACGCTACCAATGGTAGTTAAACTAAACGGTCTGAGTGCTTTAAGAACAACATAGTTGTGCGTGTATCTCTTAGATGTGAGTTGTGAGAAGCATACAGAGAAACGGATAACTGATTGAGAATCAGCCTACACAAACCGCCATGTTGTGGACTGTGGCTCATATCCACAGACACACTTGTCGAAGTTGTTAAACACACTCGCGGTGGCTGGAAACATTCAAACCCATACACTCAACCTGTAGCATCTACATTTAGCAGTGGGAATAATAATGGCAGAGTGAAAATCAGTGCAGCACTAGCCTGCTTTGAATTTAAAGGTGTTACACATGTAGCGATGGTGAAATAACAGAAGTAGCGTTACAATCACATGCTCAAAGTTCAGTCTGAGAGAGTTTTACATTAGCATCAGCATACTTTAGAAATTGGTCTACGTTAGATCGCCCCCTTTCTGTTTTGAATTCTTTTCTTTTGCACGTAGATCCATATTAAAGCAAGTGCAGATAGCAGCTAGCCGAAGCTTTCGTTAGTCTCTTTCCTTTGCATGACAGAGGGGGCAGTAATGATGATGCCCTCTTCCCCACAGACAGCATTTCTAAAGACCCCGTGTTTTACTCAAGCGAAATGGCCTGTGCAAAAATTCCCGCAAATGCAAAATGCCAATATTTACCAGTTATGGCTGTGAACTGTTGTATTAACCCATTAACCCCCGGGGCTGATGCGTCTCCGAGAGCCGCCATCTTGCCGCCACTGACAACAACACGACTGCACGCATGCACGGCATCGACCAATAGGATCTCTTTCTACATCTGCCTCCGTGCGTCACCTCCCTGGATCTCTGGGTAATGTAGTTCATTCGCAGCATCACGGAAAAGATGCCGCTGTGCGATGAATAAACGGCCTTTTTGGTATGAAAAAAATGGACTGTCTGGGTGCTAAAAATAATATAAGGAAAAGGAAAAAAGGCGATAGAAACACAAATTGCAACAAACAGTTGCCAGGGGGAGAAAAGTATTCGACTTCAACAAAATATGTAACATACATATGTTATGTATATATAAAATCAAATAAATATTTTGTAAAATTACAAGTTCTTACAGCTTTCTTATTTAATTCCTTGAATTCCTTTAAGTCTCTGATACTGTCAATATAAATACATATTTCAGTACACATTTCACAACCATAAACACTTATGACTGTGAACTTTGGTCAATAGAATAAGTAAATTAATTAAGTTCAATTAATTTTCCCATAAGAGTGAAAAGGGTTTTAAAAACTGAATATTTTTGCTAATAAATGTTTGTACCTTACACCATAGCGTAACTGAGAACGCACGGTGGCCAAAAAGGTACAAGGCAGTTTCCTCATGTTCATTATAAAAAAAATACAGTTTACAAGTTTACTATTTTTGTAAAGACACATTTATTCATTAAGAATAACAAAGAGACAATAATCTTTTTTTTAATTGAATGCTGTGTATTTCTATTTTGCTAAATATGCTACATTTAGAATATTTAGTATGGACATTTTGATTTGTAATTAATTCTAGTAAATACCAGTGTTTATGATAATAAGAAATATTGTGCTATAACCACCATGTCTCTCAAGAGAGACAGTAACACCGCAGCACAAATCCAGACTGTTCTGAAACGGGGGTCATTTTCCAAAAGACATGATATTCAGAAAATAATAAGACTTAGATTATTAAAAAAAGATTATAAATTTAGATTAAGTTATATAAAATATGCAAGCAACGATCATATTACCATTCTACTAAAGTGTTACACAAATTGTCTGACATTTTGCAAAATGTATTAAATTAATTCTTACGTATTAAATTAATTCTTATCTGCACAATTTGTTACACACAAATCTCTTAAATTCTGTAGTAAAATCTCTCAAAAACCTTTCTGTTTGTGTGCCACACTGAGCACGGAGAAAAGAAAGAAGTGTAAAGAGTTGAGAAAAAAATGGACGTTCTCAAGGCTACAAGTCCATCCATCTCCAGAGATCTTAATGTCCCTGTGTCCACTGTGCGCAATATCATCAAGATGTTTGCAGTCCATGGCACTGTGTAGCTAACCTCCCTGGACGTGGACGTGAGGAGCAAAATGAATGTGAAATTACAACATAGGACTGTTTGAGTGGTGGTTAAAGAAACCTGATTAACCTCCAAACAATTATAAGCTAATCAGGGTACAACAGTGTCAGCTCACTATCCGTCACTATCTGAATGAATAGGGAAGCTAGGGGACCTAGGACGACACCACTGCTGACACAAGCAAAGAGCAAGACTGGAGTTTGCCAAAACTTATGTGAAAAACCACAATCCTTCTGGGAGAACGTATGTGGACAGATGAGACAAATGTAGAAATGTTTGTTAAATATAAAAAAGAAATGATGAGGCCTTCAAAGAAACAGAGTCCTTACAGTCAAACACGGTGGAGGTTCAAAAATGTTTTGGGGTTGCTTTGCTGCTTCTGGCACTGGATGCCTTGACTGTGAATGGAATCACAAAATCTGATGATTACCGAAGAATACCCATACACCCCTGTGAGAGATCTTAAAACAACAGGAGAAGGCATCCTTCAAATCTAAATGACCTGAGCTGTTTGCAAAGGAAAGGAAAAGAAAAGGACGTGACATGTGGGGTCAGGTATGGCTTCCCATACTTGGAATTTGTGCTCTGCATTTAACCCATCAGCAGTGAGAAGTGATCAACCAATCACACACTGTGTGAACACACACCCAGAGCAGTGGGCAGCCATTGCTGTGGCACCCAGAGCAGTTGGGGGAACACTGCCTTGCTCATGGGTCTCACCTCAGTCATGGTATTGTAGGTGGAGAGAGTGGTGGTTATTCACTAACCCTACCCACAATCCCTGCCGGACCTGGGAGTCAAACCCACATCCTTTGGGTTACAAGTCCAACTCCCTATCCATTAGGCCATGGATTCCAGTAGAGAGGTGTAAGAAACTCATTCATGGTTGTAGGAAGCAGCTGATTTCAGTTATTTTTTCAAAACGGGGTGCTACCAAACATTACTTAAGGGTGCCAATAATTTTGTCCAGTTCATTTTTTTGGATTCTGTGCAGAATTGTATGTATTGTTGACTCTTCTTCTCTATTTTTTATGTAGTTTCAATGTATCAAAACATTTGCAATTGCAAGGATGCCGATATTTTATTTTGTGTGTTAAAAATGTGCTGTGAAAACCATTAAACAATAAAAACTTCTGTATTCTGTGTTGATCAAGTCATGTACGAGATCTGATATTTATGAATACTCTTAGGAAATTATTGCTCATCTGAATTTGACAGAACCTGTCAACGCACTTTCAGGTTAATGGGAATATACTTTTTCCATGATCATCTTGGCCTTTCCAACATACCGTACTCCGTAACGCAATATTTATGTATTAATACTTATGTGAAACGAGCTGCAAATCAGAGGCATCTTAAAAGCAAAACAAACATCATAAGGGTGAGCATTGTTCAAATTCAGTTTATTTATAGTACATTCAACTCCGAAACAGTCAACCAAGCTTGTAAAACAAAGTGAAAATTCAAGCAAATTAAAAGCAATCCTATGCAGTTGTTCTTTAACCCTTGTAAAGGGACTGGGTTCATTCCATAAAGAATCAGCTGAACCCCATCAGAGCCCCCTTCCTCCCAGGAAATGAAAGTGGCCAATCACAGTCAACACACTGCGGCCTCTTCCATTCACCTCCTCCTGCGGGGGAAGAAAACCGCAGAACATACAATAACATGAGGTGTCTCTGTGTGAATATTTTGAGTGCATGTGGTATTTAAATTTTTCACAAAAAAAGTATTAAAAAAAAAAAAAAAAAACAATACTAACCACCTGACATCACCTTGCTCTGTTGAATCCCTAAAATCACTTAAGATTGTGTGGTTTTAAAATGGAATTAATCTTTTATAATATATTCAGTATTAATGAAGAGTGAACCATGTTATGTCAACCAGCCATAATGCTACAATCAGAAACAGGACTGATATGCAAATAGAATCCATAAGAGCATAACACTCACGGAAATAGTCCCTGATTACATCAAAGAATAAGAATTTCCTCGCAGCCTTCTTCAGTACCTGAATGCAACTTGAATTCTGACCTTTTTTACCTCCTCATATCGTAAATAAGCCTGATGTAAATTATACAGGGTGGACATTTCTGATCTTACATTGATGAAAGAGAGAAGGGGTAACTACGATGAAATTATTTCCTAACCAAAATACTAAGGGTAGTAGGATTTAGCGCGGATATATTTTCAGAGCAACAGGCATTAGCTCCTTTGAGTTCAGACTGAGCAGGTCCTAAACTGAAAATAAATTAACAAGCATTCACACTATAGCATAAGTCAGAGCATAGGTATATAGTGTCTGTGTGAATACAAGGTGCCAGCACATGGAATGGCAACACTGGGAGTGTGAGATTCTTCTTTTGTTGTTGTTAAAAAGTAAATAAAAAGAGATAAATAGGGCAGACGGTGTCCATGAGGTGCATGAGGGTAAAATGGTAGTGGTGCATTTTTAATATGCTGTGGATGGTTTGGGTGCGGGAGGGCGCAATGAGGGGGATGATCAGAAACGGATGAAGGTGGCATCTATCTGCCTGACAGTGGGAAGAGCCAACATGATCTTGCGTCTATACTGAGGGTCCTTCTGCAGAGGGTTTCTCTCCAGATAGACAGTCTCTAGACCTTTGGCGTTCTTGAGCTCGTCCAAGTCTGCCCAGTTCTCAATTTGGTTGTCATTCATCTGTACAAGGAAGAAAAAGTAGCTTTTTAACAATTGTTATATTTGTATGTGATTTAAAAAAAAAATAATAAAAATAAGTTGATACATATACTGCCATTCAAATTTTTAATGTCAAATGTTTTTATTTTAAGAAGTAAAACTTATTCAACAAACATGCATTAAAATTTACAAAAGGTATTTTTATATTTTATTCATGATGTCATAATTCCCCTGATCAAATCGGAGCTTCAGAAGAGTTATATCAATTTAAACTGGGGAGTTAGTTATTCCACTCCAAAAGAAAAATTGCATCATCAACTCGCCCTGTCGTTCGTCTTAGGAACACAATTTAAGATATTTTGGATGAGAACCAGGACGGCTTGTGACTGTCCCATTGACTGCCAAGTAAATAACATTGTCAAGTTCCAGAAAAGATTGGTTATGGTTCTGTTACTCTTGAACTACTGATGAAAATCAGTTTGAGGCAAAAGTTATAGTTAGATTTGTTCATGATGAGAATTGGACCTAAAAATCAAACGCCCTTACTGACCCCAAACTTCTGAAAAGGTTTTTAAAATCTCCAAGTAGTGCATCATAAAATACATAAAGTTAATCTGTCTTTTTCCTTACCCAAAATTCCTTTAATTCAGTCAAATGGCTGACATTTTCAATCCTTTTTATCCTGTTTGCAGCGATATCCAAAGTTGTCAGCTTTTTCTAAAAAACAAAGGGAAGAAAGATGAAAGATGTGTATATTTAAGAACCAAAATATTCTGGGGCAGATAAAAATAAAAGCACTGATGTGACGACAGATCAGAACACAGACATCCCCTGTGGAGTAAAGGTGCAGCGGAGGGGCAGAGAACTTCAGAATAACTGGAGAAACGCGAGTATTATTGCTACAGATACTTAAGATTGTTTTGTGCATAAATAAAACTGACAGAAAAACGTATTGCATCTGTGGGCAACCATGTCAGATCTTACATTGTTCTCCAGGCCCTCCATGACTTCAATGCCATTATGACTCAAGTAAAGCTCTCGCAGATTCACAAGATTCTGGAGTCCTTCCAACTTCGTGATGCGGTTACTCTGTCAGACAGGAACAGATGTTAACACCAACAGAGAAGACAAAAAACAAAAAAAAACACAAAAAAAAAAAAACCCTTTCCAGCACAAACGCACCTGGATACTGAGAACCGTCAGACTATGCAATCCATCAAGGTTCTGTAGCTGAGTGATTTTATTAGTGCCAAGGAACAAACTCTCCAAAGCAGTAAGAGAATCCAGATTCTCTATAACCTAAAAGTTACATAACATCATTTGCATACATACATTTCAAACCAGGACAGAAATGTTAAACAGTAAGCAAGGAAGAAAATGTAACATGTAACGAGCAGATGTGGTCTTGGAAGTCTCACCCTGATGCGGTTAGAGCCCAGCTCAAGCATCTGGAGGCTCGTCAGTTGATCGAGGTTGGCAATGCTTGTAATCTTATTATGAAGCAGGAAGAGCTTCTTGATTTTCGTAAGAGACTCCAATCCCTCAATCTTCCTCAATAAGTTGAATGATACATCCAGCTGGCTGCAAACCACAAATTAAAAAAAAATGCAGGTATTTGAACTTTCTTCAACTAAAAGAGATAAAAACAATGATAAAAAAACAACAACGCAGAATCAGTTTTTTCTCCCCTCTCGAATCGTGGTTTCATACGGTTTTGAAAAACTGTCATTTTATGATAAAAATGAAAAACATGCATGGCTCATATGTTTGGAGTCAGTGGCATCCTGCTCACAGACGCTGCATTTATTTTACTCAAACACACAAAAATAATATAAGCCATATTGTGAAATACTTTTAAAATTCAAAACTAACTTTTCTATTTATTTTTATTAAACAAACAAACAAAAAAAAAAAAAAACTGACCACAAACTATTGAACAGCAGCGTATAAATAACATTTTAATGCACAAAAACAATAAGCATCATGTTTGTCTTACTCAAGCTCTGTTAGGGCCTGAAGATTCTCTAGTTTACGGATCTGGTTGTCATAAAGATCAAGTTCCCTCAATGAGACGAGGCTGTCCAAGTTCTCGATGCGTTTGATGAGGTTTTGCCTAAGAGAAATTGTCTGATAATAGAAAATATTAATATCTGTAATTGGGCATAATTAATTGATACTCCAAATAATCAAATATACAAATCTTTATTTAGTAGCTAGACTCCCCCAAAACAACAACACCACCACTCTCACCTTTGCCTTCCGAAGAACCTCCAGACCCTCAATCTTCCCAATGCGACAGTGGACCAGATCCACATCCTATAATATATATACATAAATAATAAAGACACAATGTATCATAGTGCTAATAACATTATCTGCCTAACTGTTCAAAAAGTGAATGTCTCACCTCTTCATCTGGGTCTAAGGTTATGGTATCCATGTCAACGGGTGATTCCTCGGGTACTAAAAAGTAAAGTGAGAACACCGGTAAGGAAACAGATCATCGTTTTAACCATTTTCCTCAAGCCAAAGCGTTCTCACCAGTCGAAGGGGCTTGCAAGGAGTCAACCTCTCCATTGAGGCTCTTTCTCTTGGTCTCATCATCACCTGATTCCTCAGACTCACCCCTCCTGTCAACTTTAAAAATCACAGTTTTAAGACTAACAATGAATAACTAAGACTCACCCACAGTACTAACAAAAGCAGCCACTGCTGCGATCTGGGCAAAATAACCGCAATTTTAATAAGAAAGCAGAATTTCAAAGGCTCAGTGTATTAGACGAACCCCTCCCACACACACCCTCGTCCCACAGCAGCAGCAGGCTAGCAAACCGAGCTGATACAGCAGCTGGAAACAAACGGAGGCGTCGAGAAAGCTCGATTTGTCACGTCTGATCACATTCAGGTCCTACTACACTTTATCCACCCGAACAGGTGAGACTTTGACAGGTAACTTAATGTGAGCAGGTGGGCTACGTTAGCTAACCAGCAAGGTGTGCTGGCTTTGACGCCCTGTCCACTATTAAACACGCAGCTGCAAAGAGGTCTGACGTTTAAACACACTCAAAAGAGAAACCAAGAAATAAAGCAGCTTTTACCGCCGTTTCATGCGTACAGACTACACGAGCAGCTTTAGTTAGCGGTGTGATAAACGTAAACAATCACACATTGAAGTCTGAATGAATGGTAAGAGCACGCTAATATATTAACGGCTTAAAAATAAAAACTCAGCTTGGTTATAAAGACGAAAGGCTACAAGAATAATCGCTGATTTATTTAGAGGCTCCGTTGGAAATAAATCATTAAAAATACTCAGGTCAGCTCACCTTCCATCTCTTGAGGCTCTCCGACAGATAAAGTCGCCATTTTCCTTTAATCCCGCCCACTTTACTAGATGATTGACACCTGGATCGACCAATAGCAAATCCGAAATGCGTTTCTACGCCCATGGACTATTTATAATTACACTTACAGAATAAATTCAACACACGACAAAACCAAACGCCCCAAATGCTCCGAGATTCTCATTTTTAGCTATTATAAATAAATATTATTTTAGTTCATACCAATTCACCTTCATAGAATCATCTAATACGGATTCATTCATTCTATATTTATGTTACATTTATTAGTATTATTTACCGTATTAGGCCTTTTATTCGTTTTATTTTTTTTGTTCAGCAGAGAGCATTTCAGCCACCTAAATTCATTTAAACGTTAGATTTAAATTTTAGGCCCACTGAATTAATGTTTATAAATTAAATAGTTAATGTTTTATTAATGTACTCAGAAATGTTGTTTTATGTCCATTGACTTTAGATTGAAAACCCTTGATTTGTTATTATGATGAAGCATTCAATTTGACAAATTGCATTGCGAAAATTTATTAGAACAACTAAAATTCACATACACGAAACATGGCACAATCAGTTCATTGACAAACTATTAATACATTTATCTTTACAAATATCCTCTGTGCATTCTTTCTTTAAGATCCGGATAAAAGCCTAGGATATTAACAAATACAGTTTCACATTTACTCATTTTTACTACAGATGAATGTATGCTATTATTAGCCACTGTTGATGGTATGAAGTGACACCGCTACAGTTTTGTGTAAAAACAAGTATAACCGGTTGGATGCATAAAGCTGAAGAAGAAACACAGTAGGAAATATAGTCCTTCAGGTAACAAGTTTTCCATGTTTGCAGCATTCTCTTTGTATTATGAGGTACATTTAATAAAAATAAAAAAAATCATCACATACGTAACGCCAAGGCTACATATGCAATTAGAAATATTAACTAAAATTACAACAGCATTAATGAATGCTTGTATAAATTACCATACACTAAAATGGATTCACTGTGTGTGTTAATTCAGTGCATGATAAAGACAAACAGCAGTAAGTTTCACTTACTCCCATTCATGTAAACAACACAAATTGTATTTAACTACAATACTCCTCTAGGGTGAGATGTCATCCTTTGGAAGATGAGATCCCGAGGCACCTCACTGAGGAGCTCTTGTACAAAACACCTCATTAAAGCACACAGCGAGATAAATTCATTTCTTCATTAAAAAAAACAAAAAACAAACAAAAAAAACAACACCAGTAGTTGGATTAATGTACTGATTTTAGTAATAGTCACTTCATCATCATCGTAATACCACTGGATTCACAACTGGGTGATCTGGATTTACACAAGTTGTAAAATCCCCTGCGATTTGGCAAAACTATAACTAACCTTTGATATGCGGGTTTCCCAAATCCAGATTGGAAATCATACTGTTCAAGTGTTTTTCTCAGTGGCAGAGAGAACTGCCCTAAACCCGGACAGCAGAAACTTATGGTAAATCAATGGCTGTACCAGTGCATAGAGCGCTGAAGAGCCCTCTCCCAGCTCTGCAGTACACCTTTGTATGGGCCGCCCTTGTCCCAATCTGCTTTACTCCTTCGTGGAAGGAAATGTTGGTCAGTGGTCAAAAGCTTCTTCAGCTCTTCTTGGTTCCTCCAGTAGCCTAAAAGGCAAATTAAATAATGGGCAGATTAACCCTTTAAAGCAGGTGTGGGGAACCTTGGCCCTCATCCTGCAAGGCTTCCATGTTTCCCTGCGCAAACACACCTGATTCAAATTAACTAGTGATTGTGCAGAACTTCATTGGCTGTTGGATCCATTTGATTTGAGTCAGGTGTTGTGACGCAGGGTTGTATGAAAAACTTAGAGGACTGCGGATATATGTTGTTGTTTTTTAAGAAACCAGGGGCCTGTTCCATAAAACAAGTTTACCAAATAAGCCAGGTTTATTTCAGTTAGTCTGACTTATGCCAATTAATTTGCTTTAAAGTAAGTCAGACTATCTGCCATAAGCCTGGCTTTATTTAAACTTGTTTTATAAAACAGGCCCCCGGGAGTTTTCTCTTACTTGTGTACGTACACACACACACTCTTTAAAATGCATAAAATACATCTCCCACTAATGCGTCTTTGTAAGATGGTATTTAAATACTTAGTTTCATAAGCTATGTAGATTGTATTGAGGGGGGTAAAACATATAGGTATACTGTTTGGTAATTATATTTTAAGATTTTCTACTAGAAATGATGTATGGATAATCAAGTAAACCAGTAAAATACACATGTAATATGCTTTTAAAATTATGCTAAAAGGCTTAGTCAGCAAGTATAGACTCATTTAGACAGCAGAAGGGATGTAGAGGATTGTGCAACACAGCAAAGTTCTGATCATGTTGATAATTTAGAGGCCTAAGAAATATTTGTACAGAGTTAAGACAGATAAGCCTAGATTAGGAATAATTTAGTTGCTGTACTCCAATGTGGCTGGCTCCTTACCGGTTCCTAGTCCTGCAACAAAAGCAGCTCCGAGGCAGGACATGTCAAAGTGGCTCGGACGTTCTATCTTACGCCCCAACAGATCAGCTGTGAGCTGCGTGATGAAATTATTGGTGCAAACACCTCCATCTGCCCTGTAAATATGTACACAAAAATTCAGTCAGGCAGGATCAAGCTCAATGCAATACAACAGAAAAACAGGAAAGACCCTCACCGGATTTTAGTGATGGGAATACGGGTTTCTCGAAGCATAATTTCAAAGAGCTGCTTGTTCCTGAAAATCAGAATTGCTATTGAAATATGGCATGAGAATTGCAGGAACCACACAAGATGTAATGACTAGGAATTCGTGGCAAATTAGATTTGGGTTTATTGTTCAAACTTCATGCTTTCTTAAAATGGGTGTTTTTATGTGAATCATACTTAATTGCTAACACAAAATCTAGTATTACTAAATACTAAGAAAATTATACTAAATTGTTTAAGAATAAATGACAAAAAAAAAATCACTTGCATATTCTTCTGAGATGGGGTTGGACATTATAACATACAGTATATTTATAACAATGCAGCTAAACAATCAGTTTTGGCTAATGTTTATGGTTTATTAGAACACATTCACATTACTTAGGTAACTGTGTTTGGGATTAAAAGAAAGAAACGTTTTGAACCTCTTGCTATGTACACTAAATAAAGTGAATCTACTTCATCACTACAAATTAATTAAAGCTCTGCTTTATATCTATTTCCCTGTTTTCTATTATCTGTGTTCTGTTTCTTAATAAGCAGTTTATTATTATCCATCTATTTGTAAATGCAGTACTGTAAAAGCATTTTTAATGTTTAAAATTTAAGCTACTGCAGAAACTACATATTTAGATGACTATTTTTAATGTAACCAAAATGTGTGTGTTTATTACATTTTTAACATTATAACAACATACTAATTTAGAGAGACCTTATGTGATGTTTATGTGGTTATTTTGGAAGACTGCTAGCATAAGTAATTATAGTTTATAGCATAAGTTTTCTCATGCAAGTTTTTTATCTTAAAAGACGCATATGAAAGCCATCAACTATATACAGTGGGTACGGAAGGTTTTCAGACCCCTTAAGTTTTTTTCTCTTTGTTATACAGCAGACATTTGCTAAAATCATTTAAGTCATCATTAATGTACACACAGCACCCCATATTGACAGAAAACACAGAATTGTTGACATTCTTGCAGATTTATTAAAAATAAAAACTGAAACATCACATGGTCCTAAGTATTCAGACCCTTCGCTCAGTATTTAGTAGAAGTCTATTTAGTAGAGTCTTTTTGGGAAAGATGCTACAAGGTTTTCACACCTGGATTTGGGGATCCTCTGCCATTCCTCCTTGCAGATCCTCTCCAGTTCTGTCAGATTGGATCATAAACATTGGTGGACAGCCATTTTTAGGTTTCTCCAGAGATGCTCAATTGGGTTTAAATCAGGGCCATTCAAGAACAGTCAAGGAGTTGTTGTGAAATTGATTTTAGCTGTGTTTAGGGTCATTGTATTGTTGGACGCTAAACCTTCGGCCCAGTCAGAGGTCCTGAGCACTCTGGAGAAGGTTTTCATCTTTCACCTTGTCACAATTCTGTCTCTGAGCTCTTCAGACAATTCCTTTGACCTCATGATTCTCCTTTGCTCTGACATGCATTGTGAGCTGTAAGGTCTTATATAGACAGGTGTGTGGCTTTCCTAATCAAGTCCAATCAGT
>JAUMHP010000029.1:849908-870306 GCA_032361065.1 Enteromius trimaculatus
TTCGTGTGTTTGCAGCGCCTGTGTTGTCAAATTGATGAAGATGTTTTTTAAGTTGCAGCCGTTTTTTTTCTGTTTGCATGTGTTATTTTTAAATTGCAGCGTGTTGAGCTCTCTCGGCCACCGTATAAAACACCAACGAGAGAAAAACAGCAAGCAATACGATACTCACTGTTACTCACTGTAAATGCAAGAAAACAAATAATCTGAATATTTCACCTGCTTGCTGCTGCAGTTTATTTATATTATTTTATACACCTTTCAGCAATGGTACAGTATAATATGTTGATATTGGATTTCATTTCTAATAAATATAAAGAAAACTAGCATAAAAAAAATTCCAAAAAAATACCACAAAAGTTCGTAGTCATTAGATATTTTTTTTCTTGAAAGAAATTAATGCTTTTATTTATTAAGGATGCATTAAATTGATCAAAAGTGACATTCATAATGGTACAAAATATTTACATTTTAAATTACTGCTGTTATCAAAATCATGAAAAAAATATACTAGTTTCCACAAAAATGTATATATTAAGATTATTAAAACTAAAAATCCTAACTGGTTTTTGAGATGATAATAATAATAATAATAGGATCACGTGTGACACTGAAAACTGGAGTAATCACTGCTAAAATTTCAGCTTTATCATCATAGGAATACAAATTTTTTAAATATATTATTTCAAATTGTAATAAAACTTCATAATATTACAGTTTTTATTCATCAAATAAATGCAGCCTTGGTGAGTGTAAGTGTGGTATGGCAGTGGTTAAGTCTGAGTTATTGCAACACAGGACGCGAGGTCAGTTGTGAACAGGGATTGGCTGGTAATTGAGTCAGAGATCCACACAGTCGTGTCCTGTTTTACACCACATTGCTCTAGTCGGACCTGTCCTTGCAATTAGTGTACAAAACGCCACTCCGAATCCAAATGATCTTTCTTATAAACTACAAGCAACTTGCAAAGTGCATCATTGTTTATTAACACACAGTGCTTGTGTACAGCTCACATTTCCAGTGGGCAATGTTCTGTACAGTGACTCTATACATTGCGTTGTCCTCATTAAGGCAGATCCGAAACATGTGCAAAAGTCATTTATAAAACATGAAAGGGTGAAAGTTTCTATTGATCTCTCTGTCAAACTCATTGCTGTTAAAATGACACTTAACAATTCTTACTTTAAAGGGATTGTTCGCCTAAAACCCTCATGTCATTCCACACCTGTCTGACTTTCGTTCTGTTCGAGACAGGATCTGCAACCATTTCATCTGCCAGATATTGATAGACAAAATAAAAAAAAAAATCGAATCATTTTCATTCAATTAGCCGCTACATGATTCAATTAGTGACACATCTGCTGATGGGTTTCTCGAACAAGGTCTGTAGCCTTAGATTTGCTCGTTTAAAGAAACAGTACACCGAAAAATTAAACATTTGCTGAAAATGTACTCACCCTAACACTGTGTCCCAACTAAATGTGATACGACAAGCTTCCAGCAACAAGCTATTTGGGTGTCCACACGTGACGCCACAAGGTCAATTAAATTTACTGTACATTCTGATACTGATTGGTTCGCAGCGAGTTCACAGTTTTAAACGACATCTTTGCTTTAATTTATTTTCAAAATCTGAGATAAACTGTGGTTTCTTTGTCAGAATGAGAGTCCAAACATCTGATAAAAGCATCATAATAATCCACAAGTAATCCACATGGACTTTAGACCATCTATTAACATCTTGTGAAATGAAAAGCTACGCATTTGATTCACAGGATTTTAACTGATGGGCTGTAGTCATGTGGATTAGTTGTAGATTAATACAATGTTTTTATCAGCTGTTTGGACTCTCATTCTGACGGCACCAATTCACTGCCAAAGATCCATTTGAGAGCAAGTGACGTTAAATTTCACCAAATCTAATCTGATAAAGAAACAAACTCATCTACATCTTTGATGTCCTGAGTGTGAGGAAACTTTCAGTGTTTTTGTTGGGGTGAACTATCCCTTTAAAGTTTTAATGCCCTAGGTGTAGCTGTAATAGCCTCGGCACACACACAGACACACACTGTGCACATACGTGTTACTACAAAGAGCAAGATAACACAGCTCACATTCATCCCTGTACTCTGACCTGTACGAGTCAGTCAGTAAAGCAGCAGCACACCTTAATCCTCCTGTATCCATCCCTGCATTAATACAAAGAGTGATGATTAACTCTGCTTCACAATGCAAATTCCTCTCCTATAATCCTGTTGTTGTTAGTGGATGTTTTGTTCTGCATGCAATAGATAACATATCTCTTAGTCAAGCATTAAGTGCTGTCAGTGCTGTTGGCTAATGTGCATAAAAAAGTTTCACACAGATTTTAGAAAGCAAATATCAGGCAAATGTCCTGTGATGTTTTCTGCAGAAAAGGTGGACGTTTAAATGTTTGTATAATGTGGCATAAAATGTCACATATTAATGTGTCACATTTCTTTTCTACATGTCTTTGATCTGTAAAAGCCTCTGCATTATTAACCTGGAAGCAGTAATTGCTATATATACAGAAGATTATGACTGCGGGCAACACAGAGACATCAGACTAACAGAAACAAGACTCAGATAAAAACTAATTATTAATGAGGATCTGGCGTTGTAGCTGATTATGTCTGTTTTGTTTATGACAAGCTACAGATTGTAATGTTTACAGTTCAAGATCATGACATTTTGTTTTAACACTTCTGGGGAATTAAAACTTTTTAAAGATGTTCTAAATAACATGTTTTTAAAAAAAAAAGAAAAATTCCATCGTACAAATCAATGTGCCCCCTGAGCGCACATCAGTCACAGAGCAAAAGCAGATGAACGTCTTCATCTTTTAACGGTATAATATATCTTGTTGTTTGAAGTGCAACGTTGTCTTTATGAAATAAACGCTAATATGTCTATAGGTTCATATAATGCATCAGCTCATCAGTGTGATGCCGTTTTAATGATGGACAAATTGCACACAATTCGCTGGTCAAAAATCTGCGGTGTAACTGCATTTGAGTTTGACACAAAGCAACCGAGTGATCCTTGTCAGCTAGGTAAAATATATTATAAGAAATTTCTATTTTAATTTTATCTGCTGAATGTGCTGATGCATGTAAATTAAATAAAGTAATTTATTAACATTTCATCATATTATATAGCCTATGGTCACACAGCATGGTAGGTTAAAGTTTTACGATGCTATTATATTATGCATGTGTTTTCAGTGTGCATTTTCTATATATTACCATGCAGAATGTAATCTGCATGGATGCAAAGTAAAGAAAAAAAGAAAATGAACATCTAACATAGCTAAATAAGAGAGAGAAACACAGGACAAATAATACACAGACAACCACCCAGGAGGCAAATTGGTAAATCTAACTTTACTAGAAGGCCAGGTGTATTCGCACTGTTTAATGCCAAGCTAACATAAAATATAATTTAGAAATGAAATGGTCTTTAAATGCCTTTCTCCTTATAGCCATTGAGAGGGACATCCCAGTGGATCACAGTGAAAAAAAGACACAGGTTTTGGCAGGTTACATGCACGACTCAGAGAAAGTGTAAAAGCAAATGTAGTAATTGATGTTGTAAGACAGTTGCAAATGGCTTTTTCAATTGAAATGTAGCAGTCACTGTGCTTTTGCAAAAGCGAAAATGCAAACGGTACACTGTTGAAAAATTCTCTAGAAATGACAGTATTACTCGCAGCTGGTGGCCAGTAACTTACAGTAATTTTACTTCATCTTATTTGCTGGCAAACAGTTTGTTCAAAGATAAATCAACATTAAACACAAGTCTTTATCTTTACAGGACAAATTTAATAAAACAAAAAGCTGATGCAAAGCATTTCTGGGAACAAATATCAGAAAAACAACAACAGAAAAAGGTTAATGAGGAATTTTGGTTCCAAGAATGCTGTTTTTAATATTTTATTTTCTGTAATGATAAAGACTTTATGTTATGTTTATGTGTAAGGTTAATTTATATTTGAACAAACTGTTGGCAATAGATTTGCAATTGCATTTGAATTTGTGTTACATGCACCCACGAGTGGAAAATGCTATTAAAAACTACAGTTTACAATTGCTTGACCATATCCCTTATTCTACGCAACATCTAATTGTAACAACCACCTTAACTATTACCAAGCAGCAAATTAGGAGTTTATTAATGCACATCATATAGTCATATAGTTAATGATTTGTTAATATTTCCCTGTAATTATAACTGCATTGGAGTGAGTTGTACCGTATGTAAAAGTTGTGCATATTTAGGTAGGGGCACACTCTACCAATGAGCCTATACTGAATAATTATTTCACCTCAATCGCATATACTGTATGTTTCTAATGAGGATTTCATTGGCATTTTTTTTTAATTAAGCAAAAATATTTAAAACCTAATGAGAATTAACTTACCTGCCCTGCACTTTAATGTCTGAGATGGCATAGAAATATCTCGAAAGGTTGTTCTCATCCACCATTGTGGCTCCGGTAGCAGGCCGTAGAAGTCTAATGCGAAGGTCGGTGAGGGTGAAGAAATCCCTTAGGTTCTTTGTGGTGTCCAGCTGCCCATACAGTGAAGCCATGTTGTGCAGTCTTGGGCCGGCAAGAAGAGCGAAGCGGTCTTTGATCTCGAAGCGCACAGTCTTATCGTACTTCCACACGTAGCCCGTTGAATAGGCCTCAGTGCAGATGATTTCTAGCATCGTGCTCGGGGTCAGTTGATGAACTGCTTTCGGCTCCATAGTAAAGGCATCCAAACAGTCAGACGCGTAAAACTGATACGGCTGCCACGTACGACCGTAATCCAGCGACTTCTCCAAGACCAACTGCTCAGGTCGACCAGACTCGAAGGTGAGGACAATGTCATCCGTGAGTTCTATTGTTTTGTTCCAGGACAGCGTGATGTTGACCTGAAGGGGCTTGGGGTATTTCTTCCAGGAGGTCGACTGCCAGAACGTGGTTGGGTTTCGTCCTTCAGAGTCAAACATGAGCTCGGGCGGGTGGGCCAGCTCTTCGGTATCAGCGTCACATTCGTTATTACACATATATGGGTTTTCCTGAAACACACACAGAGAGACAGGATGTGTTAATTATGCAGTGCTCTAATAGTAGCGCGTTAGACAGTGGAACTCATTTGAGGTGAACCCACACTGAGATGAATCACAATGTTAATGAACATATTCTTTGGTGAAAACACTTCAGCTTCCATTAACCCATTAAGTTGGACGTTTTCCTGAGTCGACTGCTGAATACGACGCTCCGAATGGCCATCGCCTGCTTTTCAGTGTGCCTCATGAGAGCTGCTCAACGGTTACCCGCTCACTCACTACCACCCAAATTGCTAATATAATTGATATTCTTGCTTGTTGGCCAGTCGGAATGGGAGTGGAATTCAGATGAGTGAAGTTGGAGGTACACACGGAGCTCCATGCATTTTTCATGCGTCTGTGTCTGCCCTGCACCGCTGAGCCACTGTGTTTCAGATCAACTTTTTCATTAACATTCTGCACCCCTCTGAGCCATAGCGCAAATGACAATCAGCCATGAACTTTGAGGAGACGGCCATTAATTTCCGTCTTGTATACATGTTTGATCGGCTGCAATTGTCATAAATCTTGTTTTGTTTCAGGCACAAACAGCGGCGGAATGCAATTACAAAAGATGCATAACATCTAAAGGCTCTTGGGACAAAATATTCAGCTTTGTTTGTGGAATAATTTTATCCCCATTGCTGCTGTCATGGGAAGAACTGACAGATTGTGATGCTTCCTCTCATCAAATTAATTATCTACTCCGCATAGTTGGATCAAAATGTATTTCCCTTGTTTGTTTAGTCCAGGAATGTCCACAGGGAGATTGGATCTTAGATGCTGTGCTTAGCAAAGACTGTTTCAGTCGGCCACGAGTGTTTAGTCAGGCAGATTCTTTTTTAAGGAAAATTTATTAACTGCTATTCATGTCACTCCAAACCTACTGTATATACTGGTATCGGAGCACAGATATACATTTTTAAAGAATCTTTACATGTAAAACTTTATGAAAACATGTCATATTCCTTCTTTTACTTCAGGCATAATTGTACATAATTCATAATTTGTTTTCTGAAACTGAAATATGGTAGCAAACACAATGCAAATTTTCATAAAAGACAACTTGGTTTTGTTATGAAATGAACAACCACTTTTAAACAGGAATATGCAAGGATCCCGATTTCAGCCACTTCCAGTTATTTTAGCTCTCTGATATGCTGCTTGATGTTGCAAACTGGTACTGTATGTGATGTGATATATTATTTTATATATTACTGTAATCCTAAACACACTGATTTGTAGCCCAAACAGTTAATACTGTTTATAGTAGCAATATACCCTAGTAAAAAAGATATTAAAAAATATTTCATACTAGGTATAGTTCAAATCTATCAACATATTTACTGATACAAATACCTCGAGAACTACTGGTATAAAAGTTTTAATTAAACTTTATTTGGAGTATTACTTGTACACAATGCATATTTCTTATTAATAAGCCTAAAATGCGTGTTTATTCCACTTTTAATGAGGATTGTGTAACATCGTCCTTTAAATGCGAAATATTTAAAGTGTATCTAAAGTAAACGTGCAATAGTTCCACTTTATCACAATCAAATATACTAAGAATGTCTTTAATTGTACTTCAGCACAACTTCCGCACAATTAAAGTGCATTAAATTAATTGTTTCAATTTAGCAGGCTTGAAATAGACCAGTTTAGTATGCTAAAAGTACAATTGCACTGCATTTTATTGTGTACATAAATATGAAAATGTGTTTGTAGTATACTAAGCATGAAATAAATGTAATTCAAATACATTTAAGTACAGTATATTTATTTTTCACTACATTGTAAACTGGCATCGTATTACTGGCAGCTGGATGCTAGTAACTTACTGTAGATTTAAATTTATGTTATTTATGGGCAACAGTTCGTTAAACAAAAGTCTTTATCTTTACAGGAAAAAAAATAATAAAATAACAGCCTCATGCAAAGCATTCTGGTAGCCAATATCAGACAAAAAAAAAAAAAAAGTTTTTTGGCTCCCAGAATGCTTTGCATGAGGCTGTTATTCTGTAAAGATAAAGACTTTTTAATGTTTAATATTAATTTATCTTTGAAGAAAACTGTTGCCAATAAATCTGACAAATATATATTTACAGTAAGTTACTGGCATCCAGCTGCATAATACAGCAAATCTTTTTACAGTAATACATTTCCCTGAACTTTGTTATTCTTTTAGTTATAGCGGTTTATTAATTGGAAGTCTCATAAGACATTGCTTACATCCACATTGAAAAATAAGGTGAATAGAACAGTATACTTGTTTTTACTAAGCTGATTTATAGACCAAGATGAAAGACTTAATCTCACAGAATTTTTTATTTTAAATCCATTTACCTTCTTTATTAAATTAAACTCCAGTTTATCTTCCTCTGTGGTAAATTTAATTAAAGCTACAGTTACAAGTGAAAGGGAGTAGGTTCTCCCTAGTGAAAAATAAAATACTTAAATGTATTTGAATTACATATTTTTTATACTTAGTGTACTACAAATACATGTTCATATTTATGTACTTAATAAAATGCAGTGTTTACTATATTTGATTGTGATAAAGTGGAACTATTGCAAGTATACTTTAGTTACACTTTAAATATTTTGCATTCAAAGGGCAATATTACACACTCTGGGTGCACGTAAGGAAGAGGAGTGAATTACCACCTGCACACATCATTGATTTCTTCCTCCACCACATTACAACTCTTACATACCCATATAGACAAAACTGAGTGGCTTAATGTGACAAAAAGGGCCAGACCTTCTACTGGATTCTCCTGCAGTGGCTCCCTGACCGAAAGCAGCTGCCTTATCACGATCAATACACTATCTCTCCTCTTAACTCTTGGGGATAGAGTGACCAGTGTTGAAGGTGGCCATTGAAAAATCGATGTAGATTATATCCCATTCCACATATGGTCTCTGTTCGAGGGGGAAGACAGTGGTCTCATTAGAATAGCTGACATCTCCATCAGCGGCGCTGGACCACAGCAGTAATTTCCAAAGCTGCTCTCTATTAATCCCTGTTGATTAGACTACCGCCATAGAAGTGTGCATCACAGACACTTCAACATAAAGGTCATGTTAGACTGGTCGCTAATGAGGTCCTGCCTCATAAAGCCAAAGGGGCAATCCAATATTGTGTCTCTGTGAGCAGGCCAATGGTTTGAACTAAGATGTTAGGGCGTTCATCATACGATCCTGTGTTAATTGAGTATTTGTGTACTTTGCTTCAGTGAAGGCGTTCAATGTTATTACCCCAACTGACCCAGAGCAGAAAAACAGGTTGTACATTTATATAATATAAATAATATAATCAAATAAATGTTCAACCTATAAATTTAAATATAATAATATATAAATAATACACTACTTTCAAAAGTTTGGGGTCATCAATTTATTTATTAATTTTTAAAGAAATTAATACTTTTATTCAGTAATGATGCATCAAAAAAATGTATAATATCACAAAAAAAGAAAAAAAAATGAATTAATGCTTTTACTTTTAACTCTTTATGCATCAAAGAATCCTAAAAAAGAAAAAGAAAGAAAGAAAAGTAATAATAATAAAATAATAATAATAATAATAATAAAATAAAAAAAATAAAATATATACTATGCACTATGCATTGATTAAAATTATAAATGTTTATTAAAAATTAAATCAACATATTAGACTAATTTCTGAAGCTTCATACAGTGAAGACTGAGTAATTACTGCAAAAAATAAACTTTGCCAGAGGAATAAATGAAGCTCTCAAACTAACACAATTATTGTGTTTTTGTCTCATAATAGTGCATTACGTAAAGTTAATGCAGTGACTAAAAAACAATAACAACAGAGTATGTGGATGAGGAACATAAACTGATTGCCCAGTGACAGCAGGGCCTGATGAATTGGTCCAAGCTGCCCCACAAATCAACTGATGTGACAAATGTTTGAAAATCGCACCCCAGATCACACACTAAAGCCTCTAGATTTCCCATTTCTTCCATGAACCGAATCACCACCTGCAACATAGACCAAGTTTTTAAGGGACAAACTGTTTCCTGTTATAAAACACACTGAACCCTGTGCATGTTTCAGTGTTTCACATAAAGAAAAAGAAAATGCCTTTCAATGAAATATCGGATTGCGGGTGTGATTCACTGTTTAGACTTAGATCAAGGGAATGCCTGAGGAAGTCTGGCTTTAACGTCATGTCTGATTACTCGTCTTTATTAATGTCTTGTTTCTTTTCTAGACAAAGATGTGATATGCTCTTTGTGGAGTTTACAAAGCAGGACTGTTAATATTTTACTTCTCTTATTATGGAAATCTTTGTCATGACATTGATACAGTACAAAAAAACAACAAACCCCCCCCGAAAACAAACAAACAACAACAAAAAACGAATTAAATTAAATAACATTGTGCTTATGAGTCTGGTAATAGCCAGAAAATGTTAGTATTAATATTTCCATATTAAACTAACAGCGGTTAACTGAAATAATTATGAAATAAAATAATAATAAAATATTAATGTTAGAAAAAACAAATAATTCAAATAATTGCTGTATTTTTTTTTCCTTTCATCACAGAATCCTGAAAAAAAAAATGCAAATACGTAAATAAGCGGCTTATTTACGTATTAAATAATTAAGCGGCTTAATTATTTTCAACTTTGACAATAATCAAATCAGCATATTATAATTCTTTCTGAAGGATCATTAGACACTCAGATTGGAAAAATGGCTGCTAAAAATGTTGCCATCACAGGAGTAAATTACATTTTCAAATATGCTTAAATAAAACTTGTGTAATGTTTCACAACATAATTAATCTTAAAGAATATGTAAACTCTTAAATATTCCATTGATCCAGTTAATATATACATAGATATTGTACATACAAAAACTGTATGTGTTTTGTCTGATAATGTTACATTAGGTTGTGGCTAAAAATAAATAAATAAACAAATAAGCAAGCAAACAGAGGAATTAAAAATTAAATAACTTTTTTAAAAAATGCAACATTAATTGATGGACTGGGGTCATGTGGATTATTGTGATGTTTTTATCAGCTGTTTGAAATCTCATTCTGACGGCACCCATTTATTGCACAGGACCTGTTGGTAAGCAAATTATGTAACTCTTAATTTCTCCAAATCTCTTGTGATGAAGCAACCAAATCAAATAGTTTTGAATTAAATTTTCTGTAACTATTCATATCTGCTATAAATAAAGAAATTAACTTATATACGGTATGTTGCATGCAAAATATGTGTTTAGTCAGAATACATGGCTTAGCTCCCCAACTGGGCAATTTTCCCCAACAGGAAAAGATTTTCAAATCAGATGGTGTAGTACTATTATCTACCAGCAGGAGTAACTGCATCATCATATGTGTACTAACCCACCAAACCTTGATCTCTTGTTATGTGTCAGACTTCTTCACATCATTCTCCTCTCTAAAAGCAATGATTTCTTCCTTATCTGCACTGCAAAAAAGGCCTTCCCCACTGCTATAGGAAGGATTCACTCGTCTGTTTCATGACACAGAGCCTCGTTTCAATTACTACAAGGGTCTTCACAGGCAACTATGAGACTGAGTTCCCAATCTCTCCCAGAGGAACAGAATTACTAAGGCTTATATTGATGAAAGGTTATGGGTTCGCCCAGAATCACAAGGATACACCACATCCTGCCTCACACAGACCTTAGAGCAAGGTTTCGATGGCTGAAACTAATGCAGACTCTGTCAAGGTATGGCAGTCTTAGCTATGTCTATGGTGAAGTTGAGCCATGCTGGCTGGAGGGGCCTGATAATGGAGAGGGCTGAGAGCAGGGACAGTGAGAGATTGTAGGTGCTGGCGATTTGACAGAAACTCAATAGCACTTTAATGGTCCATAGTCATAGAGGTGCTTTACTGCAGTGCAGGACTTACCCCACTGACCATGGGAGAAATGAAGCAAAGCGGTGGTGAACTGTGAAGCCAGCAAGACCTGCATACGCTGCAGAATAAGATCTGTGGCGTGGGCCTGACAGATTGCCGATTGGATATCTGGAAATCACTTCATTGGCCGTAAAATGAAAACATTATGATAAGATCTGGGCCAAGTAAATCCTCACAGGATATCAGCGTGTTAAATATCTGTGGCATTGGGTCACAAAGGAAACACAACACTGTTCTGAAGAGGTGCGGGGGAAAAAAGGATTGATTTGAACAGTCCTTCTGCCATTATATACTGTACCATTAAAAAAATCTGTAAAATGAATACTTTTATTTTGCAAGAACGTATTAAATTGATCAAAACTTGGAAATAACGATGCAGCATAAAATTCAGTTTTAACTTTCTATTTATTAAATAATGTACAGTGCACAGTATGTGGACATAGCTGGATTTATTGTTTTGGGTTACACATTATTTTGTTAGTCCACTTTAGACATTCTACTAACTATAAGTAACTTTGTAACTACATGTCAACTAATTATCGTTAATTTGCAACTACTTGGCTACTAACTCTTATGGCGCTTTTCCACTGTGTGGCGCGGCTCGTTGCGGCACGGCTCAATTCTGCTCGGTTTGCGCTTCCACTGCAGTTTAGTACCGCTTTAGAGTGGGCGGGATTATTCAAGTGTCGCTATAGTTGCGCCACCTTTATTGCCGTGACATCATCGTAAACACGCCACAAACAAACACACAACAATGGAGCATATCGACGGAATCGTGTTCTTCATTCTCGGCATCTGGATGTTTTTAACAGCAAGAGGTCTGTACTTCCTCAATAGACCATGAAACAATCATTTTTGGTTAATACAAAAAGGTCAGTTTCTTCAAACAAAAAAGTTGCATCCGATCCTTCGCTGGCTGTGCTGATTTTAATCTAGCGGGTCTGTTGTGTCTCGTGTGGCAAGTTCAGTGATTTCAGAAGATTTTCTCTGGCTAATCAGTGACCAGCAGAGTTCACACGTCACGTTTTGGTAACGGTTTGGCTTGCTTAGAACCTCGGCTGAGGTGGTACTAAAAAAAGGACCAGGTACCAGATACTGTTCCCAGTGGAAAATCCCCTAAAAGTGAGCAGTACTGAACCGTGCCGTACCGTACTATGCAGTGGAAAAGCGCCATTAGAGTAGACTGTTAGGATAGGTTTAGGGTTGGTAGAATAAATCAACATACTGTACATTTGCAAAGTCAATATGTTGTATGTTGTGGACCCATCAAACAAAGTGTTAGAAGATATTAAGCAGACAGTCTACTAATACACTAAAGACTGCTAGTTGACATGTAGTTCCAAAGCTACTCACTAGAATGTCTAAAGTGGACCATCGAAATATAGTTTTGCCTTTTCATGAGTATTATTTTCTAGACTTGTCTTGTCTAGTTAGGACGGTGTTGTTATAATGATTTGACGTGCGAGTGGTAGAAGCTGTGGTTGTGTCTAAGAAGAAGTGTACATATTGCTGTCTTTCCTCCATGCCATGCAGCATGCCCTTTTGTATAAAGACTCAGAGAAAGCAGGGACTCTGAAAACAGCAGAAGGAGCCTGAGCTTTGAAGTGAACTAAAAAAAAAATCAAGTGCAACATGTTGTTGAGCTTTAGACTAATTGGTATTCACAGAGCATACAGAGACCAGGAGAACTTCACATTAATTAACAACTGGCCTCATTATCTATCCCATGGGGCTTCGTCCGGCTGGGGTAAACTTAACACCACTTCATTACCCAGAGGGGGTGGAAGAGACCGGATACACCAAGCTGTCAGAATTCAATCAACAGTTCTTCCCACCACTTCACTCAGCCAGTCCTTGGTCTCTCATTTTTAATAGCACATGGAGTTGGGTTGAGTTGACTAGTTTCCTGCCTACGTCTTTGTGTGACATAATATGAAAAAAAAAAAGTATTAAAATAATATTTATTCATTTAAATATTAATTTATTAATTTATTAATTTTATTTAATTTAATCATTTATGTATATATTTAATTATTAATTTGTCCTATCTAGTTTAGTTATTTTTTTAGTTAATGCTGTGTTTATGCTTTTTACGAAATATGTGCCTCTAAATACATTTCTGCCACGGCATTTTTACTTACCTTACTGTGCGTTTTGCGGCAGGTTTAAAGTGAAACATCCAGTGGTGCTAAAACGCAGGTTTAAATCCGTGAGAAATCAAAATTAATATATTTATTTTGCTTGCTAACTTTTTTTTTTTTTTGGTGAACAATTAATCAATCTACAAAAAAATCAGTCAATTAAAGTTAACGCTCTCTCATGTTGAAATGATCTCCTACACCAAAACCAACCCTAAACGTACCCGATGTACCGCTAACTATGGTGGCCCTAATGCACAACACAATGAAAAAAACCCCCAAAAACAATTATAAGCTTACAACACAACAGAAATGATACTGACCACTAGGGGACAATGTTGGCAATGAATAAATTTCACGATATATTTCTGCTGTGTAAAATGCTTAAATCTTATGCTGTGAATGAAACTCATGTCATTTAATAGTTTGTGACATCTGTGTCTACACGTTTCCCAGGTGTATATATTCAGGTATTTATTCCATGTATTATGCACACTGTATAAGGATCTTTCTTTAGGCACTTTAGGGAGCTGTTTTTTTAATAAAGTAACCCCCGAAAAAAAGCACCCGCGGCTCTGTTTGCCTGGGAATGTAAACCGCGACCCTGACAACACTGGACTACCCGGTGGCCCCTGCTAATATACATGAGCACAATTGCCATTTTCTGAGAGACTAACAGCCACCTAGTGGTAAGGAGAATTTTTGTTGTGTTGTTGCTTAATTTTAAATCAAAAGTGATAGAAAAACATTTGGATGCAGCTGTGTTATTTTAAAATATAAATATATCGAATTAATTTATATATCGGAAATAAGTCTAATAAGTAAATAAATTAAGTAACTTAATTGTTGCCATATGGCAACTCCATACCATAAAGAGACTTGGTTAGGCTATTGATTTCCACCTTTCCAGTGGGATATGATATGATAGGAAGAAGAGCAAGTTCCGCAAAGCCGGATTTGAACTCGGGTCGATCACATCCACAAGCATTAAGGCCCATTCACACCAAGCACGATAAATTTTAAAATAACGATAACTATATTTGCGTCCACACCAGCGAAGCTTAAGCGTGTGATAGCAGGATTGATTCTGTCAATGTTTCCATCATTCATCAGCTGGAAAAAATTATTCTGAAAATCATCCCCAACGATATTGTTTCTATGTCCTTTATCGTTATAGATGTGGTGTGTAAATGTAACATTTTATTTTCTTGAAATCAGTTTTTTCCAACATTTTATTTTGACATTTACTCTGACTTTATTCTCTTATCTCAGTTTATTTATTTTTTCATGTTCGTAATGATGAGACATTGCCATATAAAAGGATCACATAATAATTAAGTTATAATTATGAGAGAAAATGTGCATATTTTTTTTTCAAAAATGTTTTTTTCTCCCTTATCATGACTTTTCTTTAAATCTCGTAGTTAATTTCTTTTTTTCATTTTAATTTGTGCACAATGCATGCAAGTGATGAATATTATGCTTCATCTCTGCTGCCATGAATATATCATTATTATATCTTTTCTATGCTTTCTCCTGCTTCATACATAACATGTCCTTGAAGTTCATGTGTGGCACATGGCAGGGCTGCCAGCAAGCTAGTGACCTTTGAACTCATCACCACTGTTGTTCACCCATACCACAACAAAGCTGTTATGTTTGCGCTCCTTGAACTTTCACATCTGCCCTGCTGACGCTTTACTCCCCTTTCACCTCTTTGTTATTTCATTGTATAACACAAATGCAGCTCTGAGTCATAACAGCTCTAAGCTCTCTTTGTCGCATAAAACAATACAGTGGTAGTTTCTGTAAAACAAGTGACCCTCGCTAATAATTTAAATATGTCACACTTATGAAGAGAATTATACAACAGACTCAACTGATTAACCATCCAACTATTCATGTATTCTTGATTGCCACTTTACTGTAGGGTTAGTCATAGAAATTTCATAGCATGATTAATGAGCTGTTGCTCAAATCAGCTCAGCTCTAGTGGAGAAACTGAAGATGAGTTGAAGCATTGTGACTCATTCTGATTCATATTTACTCCTTACTTACTCACACCAAACCAAGTGTTGTCAAAGGTCCCTTAGCACCTTTTTGACTCCATATTTCAAGGTTTGGCTGTCTACTATGTCTAGCCTCATTCACCCATGCCGGTATATTCTATAAATACACCATCTGCTTAGTTTTTGCATCTTTCTTCATTAACTGTGTGTAATTTTCTTTTTGCATAAATATATAATGGTAGTGACCAAATTGTAATGCTTGTTTTCAGAGTAGTGAGTGTCACAAAGTTATAGCCAAATACTACTTTTAAAAGGAGAGCAATCAGATTTTGATGCTCATTTTCAGTGTAGTGTTCAGAAATTCAAATTAATAGTGTAAAGTGGAGCTATATGTTACTAGAGGTGGTCCACTGATTTATTTTACATCTTTTCCTGATTTCATCAACCAATCAGCACTGTCATGATGCTAGGGCTGGGCGATATATATCGTACGATATATTATGTGCATCTCATCAGTAAAGACAGTTCTTTTATTAGCGGGAAAACTCCGTCAGCTGTGTTTAAAAGGAATGCCAGCTTATAAACAGAGCCGTAGATCACTGAGAAGCTGCGCATTGAGTTTTGCGGGTGATTCAACGTGCAGCTTTCAGTGATCTACGGCTCTTTTTATAAGCTGGCATTCCTTTTAAAAACAGCTGACGGAGTTTTCCCGCTAATAAAAGAACCGTTTTTCCTAACGAAATGCGCATAATATATCGTACGATATATATCGCCCAGCCCTACATGATGCTATTTTTCATGCAGCTTCAGAGTAATTATTATGGGTCTCTCCCAGAGGTGTCAAGTAACAAAGTACAAATACTTAGTTACCTTACATAAGTAGAAATTTTGAGTATCTATACTTTACTGGAGTAATTATTTTTCAGCCGACTTTTTACTTCTACTTCTTACATTTTCACGCAATTATCTGTACTTTCTACTCCTTACATTTTGAAAACAGCCTCCTTACTCCTATTTCAATAGTCCAATAGTCCAAGCAATAGCTGCTTTTTGCTTGTATAAAATAAATACCTGAAAACAAATTTAGGTATTTTCAATGGGTCACAGCTACGCATCAATTTAAATGTAATTTAATTTTTAATTTCACATCACCCTGTAATAATGGCTTTATGACTGTCGGTTAGGAGAAATAAAATAATTGTTAATAAAGTTAATACTAAATGTTTAAGTTAATAATAAAAAAAAGTTATCAGAAAAAAAAATACAACTGTTTCAACTGGTGAAGAAAAGGTTACTATTGTACATATAGTAGTTAAAATAACGTATGAAAACTGTTCAAGGCCAAAACATTTTTTGCGATACACCAATGCAACTTAAGCAACAGTTTGTTTCTTAAAGGATGGCCGGTTGGATGGAAACAGGCAGGAGACAGCAACTTTCACATTTTTTTTGGACAAATTCTGTTTGACGATAAAAAAAAACAGCATAAGAACTGGATGGAAACTAGGCTAGTGGTGGGATAAGTAGGCTATGCTAACTTTGTAACTCTTTGTAAGCTTTTGTGCTTAATGCCATTTTTTCCCCTTAACATTACTTTTACACTTTAAGTAAACCTGTTTTTGAAACCATTACTTTTACACTTTTACTTGAGTAAAAAACTGGAGATGATACTTTTTAAACCCTAGCATCTATACTTCTACTTGAGTAATGAATGTGAATGCTTTTGACACCAGTGGTCTCTCCTTGAGCAAAGATGTCACATTTCAAACCATGGTCTTGCATCATCCAATGAAAATGCTCACATGTTTTTTTTTTTTCAGGTATTACAGACAAGGAGTGCATTTATTGAACTGTGATGTAACTCTCAGCTTAATTACGATGGTACAATGCATTGTTGGAGAAACTAATTAGCTAGACACTCTTCAGATCAACCTGTCCTCCATCCAAAACACCTGTATGGGTTATTTGTCCAAATCCCTAAAATACGACCCATCAAAGCATATGTTACAACTGACCTATCAGTAAGCCCCTCCCCTTGAATGCAGATGAGCCAATGGCAGTTGAGTATCAGTTGCACAGAGAGTGGATCTAGGTTTCAGAGAACCATTGGAAGACCCGAAGCTTGCATCGCTTTAATGGGGTAAAATATTAAAAAAAGGAAAAACAATGTGTCTGGGGTAATTGATACTGAATCCAGGTATCCTGAAAGACAGGCAATATAATTAATTTTATTACATTTCCTGAATCTGAACAAAACAGAGCAAAATGTCCCTAAGCATTCAACCTCAATCCAAATGAAGACAAAAACATTCATTTTCTTGTTGTCATACACTCATTAAGTTACAATTTTCCTCTGTTCAAGCAGAACGTTAAAAATAGAGACATTAATGTTAATGTTAGTGAGTCCATGCTAATGAACAAACTTAAAGAGCAGACTGTTCTTGTGTCTTGTACAATATAAGTCAAAAACACAAACAAAGGTCTACACTGTCTCTTTATCTTAAACTGGTTAAATGTACATTAATTTAATTTTCCCCTGCAATACATGAACATTGTTGATCCGGGATGTTGGCACCCATTGTATTTATTTTTAAATATTTTATAAATAACCCTACTGAATATTTAATTCACGTTTGGTGGGCTTCTGTGTCCAAAACTGTGCAATAACATTTTTTAGTACAGTGAGCAAAGATGAAAATGATGGTATGTAATCATATGATCAGGGGTTTGATCCCAAAATGTATGTGCACTATAAATCATGATTTTGCACCATTTCTATAAGACCATGCAAAGCCCCTTATGTTGAATGATAAGAAATTATGTTTCTAAGCATAGGCTGAGAACTGTAGTTTCAACCACACAACATTGTGAAGCTGTTAATTGGTTTTATTATAACTTGTGATTATAGTTGTTTAATGCTTTTGGGAAAGACACCCAGATCTCTCCAAGTATTTTTTTCCCAAGAAGTTCTCCATGCAGGATTTCAACAAATCTATCATAATAGTTTTACACATAACATGTGCAAGGTGTTTTCACAAGACTATAGCAGGTGACGTTATAGAGGAAGAATCCTAAAAACCTTTTTTAGCTGCCAATTAATACTACAAATTGCTACACCTGTATTATTGCCCAAAAGAATAGTCAGAGTTATTTTCAACCTATTCTTTAAGTACGACATCTGTTGTATGCTGCCAAATATGACAATGGTAATTTTGCATCGTTCAGTCTAGCAGACAAGTGAGCCAAAACAAAAATGTGATATATGAATACATCAATAAATAAAAAGGGTTGGCTATTTGAGAAGTAAAGTTTCTTAAGCATTGATTTAGGTATAACTGCTTTTTTTGGTGGAAGAACTGCTCTACTAGGACGAGATCGATATCAGATTTTCAATGCTTATGTAATTTTCCAGCAGCTTCAGAGTGATTAGTCACATAGTATATTTATTACAAAAAAAAAACCTGTCCTGAAGAAAGACCCACTGCTTGTGGGTTATAGGTATGTAACAGTAGATATTAGGCTGACTATAACCCAATAACTATTTTAAAATGTGTAACTGTACGTGACTTGTGACAGTAAAGTCAGCTCCATCCATTATGAGTCTGACATAAGAAACATTTGATATAGTAGAAATGAGGCTTTGACTCGGAAACAGTATTCCTTGCATAATGGCTATGAACAAAATATAAAAAAGTTGGTTTGTTAACTGAAATAAATCAGAATAAAAGTTTTCTCTCCTTACATTACATTAATAAGGAGAGAACAGGGCTAGTTAGGGGTAGGTTAAGGTATATTAAGGAGGGAGTGGTTGGATTTGTATCCATCCGCACCCCCTGGATGTTTGCAGCCTGAGCGTGACGCTCCTCCCAGCAGAGCATATACTAAAATTGTGCCCCTATCAGCCAAGGGAAATTTGCATATTAATGTTTCAATGACTCAAGGTTGGTGTAGTTCAGGCTGTAGAGCAATGCATTATAAGACAAGACGTGATTATGTGATTATGGATTCGAACCCAGAGAATGCATGTTCTAGTGAAACCCGATAAAACATGATTTTTGTGCACAATACAACATTTTTACACCCCTTAGAGAGTGTGTACCTTTAAAACATAAATATAGATTAAGGTACTTCCACAAAAAAAAATAACAACAAAAAAAAAAAAAAACGTGCTGGGTAAATAAGTTCAGACCTCTTGTCATCACCATTTAAGATCTCCTATCAGTAATTCCTTACATTATAATATTACTGATTCAAAACTGTAATGTTTTACATGACTCCTGTATTACTTTTGAGTTACTTTCACCAAAATAACTACAAAGACTGTGCCGTCACTTGTCACAGCATTAGCAAAAGTAGCCTAATTACCATAAATAGTGGAAAATAGTAGGAAGAAATGTTAAATTATTTCGTGTTTTCTGAGTCCGTTTCATTAATTATAATGAAAGAGTTTTTGTTTAATTTTTTTGTGTGTTAAGGGGTCATTTGAAGCTTTTGTATTCATGCCTTTTCTTTGCTGAGTTTCGGTTAATTTTTGTGAAGCACTCCTCTTCAAGATATCATCAGTGCACCAAAATAAATGAAGACCCTTTACTGTTTTGAACGATGTTAAATTGAATAAAATGTTGGCGTCGGCCATTTAGTTTCCACTGGAGTTGGTTTAACGTTTAAACATAGTTACATACTTGAAATGTTTTTATTGCATTTTAGGTTAAGTCGTGACGATTTGTAAAGTTTAAATTGATCAAACATAGTTTATGATCAGCACTTTCTGCTGCTGGCCACTTTGTCGTTACTTTAAAAAAACAAAATGCTCCAAGCTTTTTTCTAAATTAACTTAATAAACATACTAAACAAAATATAATTATTTTGCCATTACACACAAAACTGGAAAATTTTATTAGATGATAATAATATACTATAATATAAGCTGTTTTGGTAGAAGGACAGTGCGAGCCAGGCGGAGCTACTGTAATAGCCTCAGAGCTGGAACACAGAGGACGAAATCATGCCACGTTTTCACTGTTGGGCCAGTAGCCTCGCGACACTCCTGTAAAACTTGCCCTAAATACGCCTTCACTTGACCACGTCACACATGCAAGGTTACCCCAGCGAGAGTGAGATGAATTAAATAAATCGCTCTGCACATATATATTAGAAGCTGTCCTTTAGTATTCATTTACAAACCTGTACACCACACAT
>JAUMHP010000029.1:879449-900418 GCA_032361065.1 Enteromius trimaculatus
GTAATAAAACATACATAAATTGCTAGCATATCACCTATTAACTGCTTATGAATATTTTGTAAATGATTAGTTGATAAAATGATTAGTTGATGAATGCCTTGCAACTGAACATTAAAGTGTTACCGCCTTGTTTACTGAAATTACATGACTTTGGCTGTTTTATTAATTTGATACCAGTTTATCAGTACCACCTGATACAACCACAAATCTTTTATATTTCTGCAGTGGGAGTTTTTGCATTTTTGGGCTTTATTCAGATGACTATATGGGCTCGGGCAAAGCATAAAACCTACATTGAGCAATTCGAAGACTATCCTGACTTGAGAACGGCCATCATTCCACTCTTCTTTTAGATCATTTGGATGGAGGATGAACCTAGATGCACTTTTGTCATTGGATGCCTCACCAAACAACATACTGTATTATAAGCAGCAAAATAACTCTATTGTTTTTGTCAGACCTTGATTTATTCAGACACAATTAAGATTGTGATGTACTCTCTGAAGTGTGAAGTGGTAATTACTAGTAATTACATTAATTATGAAGAAAAGATTAACTGAGAAAGACTGAGGTTGTACTGCAAGTTTGAGGAAGATATACTTAGAAAAACGTTTTGCAAAAGGGTATATTATTTTGCAAATTTAAACGTTTGATTGACATCAATGGGTGTAAGACCTAATTGTAAAGGCCTTCAGACCACCAAGCAGAAAACATGGTGTACAGTGTGATACAGTTTTATTGATGGTGATTGTTCATTTTTGTATTCCATTAAAACATTTTGCAGAACGTATCTGAGTGTTTGTGTCATACATGAAATGTTGCTGAAGATTTTATTTCCCAGAAATAAGTGATTTTTAAGACAGAATATAAAGACAGTGTTTCAGTATACAGGTAAGTTGCATTTTTGCATATTAAAGATATTTACTAAAGAAAACAATCAAATCTCTTCATTCACCAAAACAGAAACATACTGTATTTTTACTGGTTTTCACTGTCTACACCATGAGCATAAGGTTTACCTGGTTCACATGGTCAAGTTAGTCTGCTGATAGACTCCATATACTGTGCTTCATCAGTTTGTGTTCACTGCATGCAAAACATGTCTAAAAAACACCTACAAACCACGGATAATGCTGCAAAGTGAGCCAGCCAGCTGACCCTGAGAAAGAGCAATTATCCAAAATAACTTTGATGGAATTATGCAATGATGAAGCTAGTTGGATTACAGATTTCAAACTAATTTGAGCTCATGATGTTGATGTCCAAGCAGTACAAGTTATATTAGCATAAAGCATGTGCAATCACAGGCACTGCTGTAACAGATGCGCTTTGATTTAGCGTTTGAAAGATCTGAACAACAAAAATGTGCACCTGGAAGAAAGAAAAAGACTAATAGTTACAAATGCATAAATATTGTAAATACATTTCAAATCGCATGGAAACTTTGCCAGTGAAAATGTAATATTTTTAAGCCTTTATACTACTTTAAAAGGACAAAAATCTCTCAAAAATAATTTTCTCACACTCACGTCTATGAAAACCTGTTTCTTATTTTCTGTTCATATAGGATATTATTGAGAAATGTAGTTAACAAACAGTTTTGGTTCCCTTTGGCTTTTTGTTCATGTAACAGAAGTCAAAGTGAACCAAAACTGTTTGGTTACTAAAATTATTCACAAAATCTTATGTTCCAAAGCAAGATGCTCATATGTTTGGATTAAAGGGATAGTTCACCCAAAAATTTACATTTTGTCATTAATTACTCACCCTCATGTCGCTCCACTAAACCTCAACAACTTCTGCTGTTCTGTGTCAGCAGCACCATGTGCATAGGTTTTCATTCAAATCAAAGTGCAAACAATGTAAACATTAATGTAACATTTGTGTGGTGCTGCAGACAGAACAGCATACGTTGTGTATGTTCAGTGGATAAGTTTCTGGACCTTGATCGTGGTAGGATCCGTGCTGTCAATAGAAGGGTCAGAGAGCTCGAAAATTCATCAAAAATATCTAAAAAGTGCCTCTTATATGGGTTTTTAAAGCTTCATGTTTTGGTTTTGAGTGTCCCCCAAAACAGGATGAAATGCAAGCAAGGTCATAAAACACTTTCATTTTCTAATAATATGCATTTATTTTTTACCTTAAGTGGTCAATGGCTCCCAAACGATTCGTTCAGTGATTAATTTTTCCAAAACCCTCCTTTGCGTGATGCTAATCAGCGGTGATTGGGCCTATTGGTTTCATTTTCATTTCATCATGCCTGATAAAGCAGTGTTTGTGAGCGCAGTACCACGTGTACAGCTATTTTTACTACTGCAAAAAGCGACACCTTGTGGCAAAGAATGAATTTGCATTTTCATTTAGACTGAGGTGAAAAGGACAGCAAGTGGGTGGGAAATATGTTGATGTAAACATGAAACGATTCGTTTTAAAAACGATGTGCTTCAATAATTCAGAGTCATCACAAACTTTATACACAGTGCACTTTCAGGATGTTTTCATTCACTCAGAGCTGTGTTACACTCTGTGTGAAAGGCCATTTTCAATAATCTATAATAGAGGGACTTAAATTTGTGTTCCCAAGATTAACAAAGGTTTGGAATGACACGAGGGTGAGTATTTAATGACAGAATTTTCGGGTGAACTATCCTTTTAAGATGAGGCTGAGTAAATGATGACAGAAGCTTTATTAGTAGACTTTCACTTTAATCTGTGGAGGTTTTCTTTCAGTGGGTGGAGACTGACCTTTGGCTCAGAATGCTGTAGACTGTTGTTAAATCCTGTTAAAAAATGTTATAAATTATGAAAAAAAAAAAAAAAAAAAACTATGACATTTGTACAACTTCAAATAGATGCAGCAGGCTGTGTGTACAGTATAAATACATATATAAAAGGCTTTAAAAACGTCATGAACAACATTGTGTAATGTGCTTTTAGCCATGAGTCTTTTTGAAGCATACAAGTTCATTCTAACTGTTTTTCGTCGCAACTCTTTGTAGCGGGGAGATCTTTTTCTCTCGTCTCAGCACAGATTCTCTGAGCTGAGCATCATCTTCTCCTGACTGCTGCTTGGCAAAACTCACAAACACCTGTAAGGCAGTGAAACAGATGAGCTGTTAGTCCTGTCAGTCACATCTGCTGAGCAAATCGAATTCAATCTCAGCATGGGAATTTCAACCAATAATTCATTTCTAACGGAAGGTCCCTAGAGCGCAGCAGGTCAATTTTACAGCATCAAGCTATTCTTCTTGTCTGCTGTGAACGTGAAATGCTAAAATAACTTAAAGTCTTAACATGCTGCTGACAGCTGGAATGGACTGAAGTGAAAGAGATTTGTTGCTTGCAGGTTTATCACATTGGAACATGGTGATGAAGTTACCTGGTCTAATGTGGTCTGAGACACAGAGTAGTCCTCGATGTTCAGTCTCTCTTTGTTGGTCAACACCAGCTGGAAGATTCGCGCCAGTGAGGCGGCGGCGATTTCATATTGTAAAGTGTTGTAGTGTTTCTCTCGTTGTATACATCCTGGGAAGCTACTTTCCATAAAAGACTCAGCTGGGATCAGGTCAGGAGTCATGCCTGGTTTTTCAGCTTTGATCTTCATTGTGACTACATAGCCACCTCCAAACCTGTCCACAAGCACAAATTAATATCAACAACACATTTAAAACGAACTGCATGGTCTCATGGCACAAAACACGTACCAATAAGTACATATCACTGCAGTTACCAAAATAAATGAACACTAGAGGGAGTAAAACTTGTTTTGATTAATAAAGCGGAATTTTCCCACAATTACTTGAAGAATATCATGTTAAGACAATATTAATATGCTGGGAGCAGCTCACATATCAAGCTTTATAGGTTTGTTCAGTAGCTCACAGAGTACAGTGACTATATGATCATACTGTACACAATAATAAAGTATAAAAATGGCATTCTTGATTTATAATAAGACTTTCCAAAAAAACCTACTCACTTGTATTTTAGATGCTGTATTGTGCCCAGACACTTAAACGTCCCATTGACCATGATGGCCAAGCGAGTACAAAGAGCTTCACACTCTTCCATACTGTAAATACCAACAAAAGAAATAAAAAAAATCATTTAATTATTTTTGTAATATTAATTTTATTAAAAATAACAATGAATAATTCATTAAAAAAACATTAAAAAATAAATACAAGGTTGTAATTTTACCTAACAATGATTAATAATTGAATATATATACAGTAGTTTTTTTTTTATTAAGGCATTAGTGCCAAGTCAACTTAAGTCACTAAAAAATCGTGTGTTATAGCATTTATACAGGGGTTCCCAAATCTATGAGGCAAACCACTTAGACATACAGGTAACACTTCACAATAACGTGTCATTTATTAACATTGGTTAATGTATGAACTATTTTTTTTTTGCGTTAGTTAATAAAAATGTAATAATTTATTATTAGTTCATGTTAGTTTACTATGCATTAACTAAGATTAATAATTGCTGTACAAGTATTGCTTATTCTTAGTTAATGTAAACTAATGTTACCTAATGTTACCAACATACAATATATATTACATTATGACCCCCCCTGAAATTTAAAGTTAATATTTAAATAATTAAACAACACATTTGCATGATGTTTAAAGTTTTCTTGTGTTGGTTAATGGTCACATCGTTTTTAATGTTTTTTTTATATATTTATTTTTATTTAGAAAATTATTTTACAATTATTTAGGGCTTTATGACTATGCAAAAAAATATATATAACATGATTATCTGGTGATATGTAAATGTCTCATATTACAACAGATTTACGTACTTGTATTCACTATGAATCAAACCACTCTAAAAACACTGTATCACAAGCTGTGTGCCACACACAGATGCTCTACTAATCTTGTTTTGCAACATTTTATTTGAAAATTGTGATTTAATAAGACATATAAATATTTCAGTTCTATATTAATTAATTATGCAGTCATATTTGTGTATTTTAATGTTCAAATGTTAATGTCTCATCATTCAAAAACACCCTGTTTGTGAAACCCAGCATTAACTTTAACTTCTTGCCTGTGAGACGTCAAAACGACCGCCCTCCCATCACGGATGATACTCAGAATGGCGGTCCACAGGAAGCGACGGGAGTGAGGGTCCATTCCTGTGGTGGGCTCATCCTACATCCATTTACAGAGTTAAATTACACCAATGTTTTTGTTTCGCACAATGCCACTGAGAATGCATAGAAAAAACATACCAGGAGCACTAGAGGAGGGCAGCCAATCATAGCAATAGCAGTTGACAGTTTCCTCTTGTTACCCCCGCTGTAGGTACCAGCACAGTTTTCTGCATATTCGGACAGACCCAGCTTCTGAACGCCCCACTCAGCCACCTACAGAAAATATACAATGAATATTGAGTATTTTTTATAATTTCAGTGGACACGCTAAGGCCATGCACCGACTGTATGCTTATCACAAGATTAAATAGACTAAAGCGATTAAACTGGGAAAACTCTCAGCTGCAAGCAAGGCCAGTATGAGTGTAACTTGTAGAAGGCTGCAAAGCATGTGCAAGCCTTATGCCAAGTTGTTATTTTAAACATGATCATCAAGGTATAAAAGGGTGTGTGTTTTTCTTGTCAGTTGCTCTGATGTGTCTGAAGCGACTCCCTCCCTGCTGCTAATGAATCATATTACTGAAAAAAATAACTTGGTGCTTGATGCTGCACAGCTAAGGAAGGCAGAAAGGCACTGAGGAATGTAGCACACAGATCCCTCTCAGTGGAAACCATGGTCTAAGATGATGGTGTAGGGTGTGTTAATGGGTGCCGTCAGAATTAGAGTCCAAATAGCTGATAAAAACAATCAATAATTTACAAGTAATACACATAGCTCCAGTTCATCAATGAATATCTTGTGAAGTGACAGTGAAGCTGTGTTTTTGTAAGATTTTGATATGAACGGACAACATGGGACTTTATTATTATAATTTACTAACTCATATTTTGGCTTTAAGCTATGGGTTTAAGTTCAAATGTTTCTTACAAACACACATCTTTTCAGTTCAACAACACATAACTTGATGGACTGGAGTCGTGTGGATTATTTGTGGATTATTGTGACTGCTTATAAGGCTTTCTATTTGACGGCACCCATTCACTGCAGAGGATGAGCGAGTGATGTAATGCAAATGCAGAAACAAACTGAGGGTAAGTACATTTTCAGAAAACTTTACATTTTCAATCCTTTAAGTTAGATTGAAAATGTATTGAGGGGGACTTACTCTGCTAATCTCAGATTCAGGGATCCCACGGAGGCGAGCGTACAGGTGCAGGTGCTCCCTCCCCGTCAGCAGCTCGTCTATGGCGTCAAACTGAGGGCAGTAGCCCATATTCTGGTGCACATCCAGGATACTGGTGAGAATACTGAAAGGAAAGCACAGTTCATGTTTAGCACGTGCAATCAATACAGATACACAAGTTTGTATATTACCTGTATCCTGCTACTGACGCCTCCCCTGATGTCACATCTGTGTCTCCAGTCAGCATTTTAAAGGTTGTGGTTTTACCTGCACCATTTACTCCAAGAAGCCCAAAGCACTGCAGAAAACATTTGAATTGATTCCCACATTACTGTTCAGTCATTCATTTCAGTTAGAGCAAGAGTATGGCTTAGAAGTGATACAAAATACAAGATATTTTCTGTGATACCTCTCCTGCTGGAACTCCTACACTGATTTTGTCCACGGCTGGTCGTTTTCTACGCCTGTATGTCTGAGATGAGACATGGCAATAACAGTCATTTAAAATGCTACAAATTAAACTCTAACATAGCTTACAATGAGAGAAATAAACGAATGCAAAATGAATTTATCCCTGTCATTTAAGGAACCTCCGGTGGTATGGTCACTTACTTTTGACAAGTCTCGGATTAGAAGGATGTCATTCTTGTTTCCTCCTTTATAAATGCGCTCTCTCTCCTGAGCTACATCATCATCTTCAACTTTAATAGGACTCTTCCCATAGTCTGACGCCCTAGACAAATAATACACACAAAAAAATTGTTACCATGTATCATCTAGCATTATACCATATGCAGTTTTAAGATACAGTATAGTAAACACAACGTAAAACAATTAAATATTTAACAGATTAAAGATAACTTTTTGGAGCTGTAGATTACAAATCTGGGCATAAATGAAACTCAGCAGAATCTGAATAAAGATCATTTGAGAGAATATGAATAATGTATTTTTGTCCTCACCAGCGATCAAGAAAAAAATTGTACTGGATGAGCAGATTCAAGATGAAATAGACAAAACCCTCCACAGCCATACAGACGAGATTCTTCCCCACAAAGTTCCATGTGAATGGATCCATGGAAAACTCCTCCCCTGTGCCGAAACACAATTTATTGTAAGGACAGTAGCATCATGGAACAATACTGTTGTGGAGTCACCTGTATCGGTTCTGCCTCACATGTGACCCTGGACCACAAAATTGGTCATAAGGGTCAATTTTTCAAAACTAAGATACATGTTTCGAAAACTGGAGTGCAAAAAAAAAAGAAAAAAAAAAGAGAAAATTCCCTTTAAACTTAAATTAAGCAAATTGCAAATTAAGTCATTAGCAATGCATATTATAAATAAAAAAATATGTTTTAATATATTTATGGTAGGAAGTTTACAAAATATCATCAAGGAACATGATTTTTACCTATCCTGATTTTTGGCATAAAAGAAAAATAGATTATTTTGACCCATTCAATTTATTTGTGGCTATTGCTACAAATAGAACTGTGCTTCTTATGACTAGTTTTGTGGTCCAGGGTCACATATTGCCAGTGTAAGTTAGCAATTTCTGTTTAATATTAATAACACTACTGGGTGAGATACCAGGTAAGATCCCTGATAACACTTTAGTAATAAAGCCTTTATATATGATGCATTATAACAGTTTTAATGCATTAGTTTGGCCTTGTAGTGCACCTTGTTTGCACTTGTATATTTATTGTTCCACCTATAGAAAGCACAGTGCATTTAAACTAAACTTCAAAAATTATATTTTTAATATATAATGCATTTGAACTTTTGTTACAATTATGTTAGAAAATGATATAATGCACTACAACACACATTATTAATACCTTTGTAAAACATCATACATTAAGGCTAAAAGTAATGTTTTAACATTAATAATTTTATTCAGCAAGGATGAAATCATTTTGAACAGACATAGATAAACTCACCAAATCGGGAATAGACATCAGTCACGGCCTGGTTCATGGCCATATCAATGAGACCTCGGCCGAGACAGAAGTGAGGGAAGACCAGTAACACCGTCTTCAACACCTCATTAAACATTAGCAGAGACTGAAGTATATGTGCAGAAAAAACGCAAGCAGTTAATAAACAGACACCCAGAAATTGGTACTTCACCTGTTTACATGGACTTTTAAGTAAATCTTTTTTGTTTGACTGTAAAGCATTACTGAGACTAAAAGGTACAAACTATAACAAAAACCCCCACACACACACAAAACAATACCCTGTTGTTTTCAAAGAGCTCTAAGATGAAGGTGATGGCGCTACTGTTGATACCAATGAAAAGGTTGATGCAGGAGAGGGACACATATGCCGTGCTGGGGACATTAAACATGTAGGACATGGGGTACATCATGGGCGTCACTGACCACCTACATATAGAAGATACAGAAGAGTGACAAAAATCAGCGTTGTGCTTAGCAGATTTTTCTTCAAATGACTCTGAACCTACATAAGCCACTGACTGACCCATAGAGACAAAGCAAAGCGACCAGTGCTGGCAGATTGGTTGGTGATGTGTAGCATTTCTTATCAAAACCCACGAAAATGCCCACAACCATTGCTGTGCTGACAGAGTAGTTTATCTGGCACAAACAAACGAAAGGAATGTGAGCAATCAAACAGTAATCCAAACACATTTTGCGATGACTAATGACTGACATTTCTCAGAACTGTCCATGTTAACACACAACACTGACGAATCTCACCATGTCCCAGAAAAAGTTGGCAACCCAGTAGACCAGAGGGCTGACTCCACTAACAAACTGCAGATGCTTGGCCTTGGTGACACGTTCCTGAATGAGGTAGAGGATGAAGCTGGCTGGGATGAAGGACATGGCAAAGATGACACAGATGGCCACCACTGCATCCACTGATGTGGTGAGACTGTGCAAAAAGGAAAAGCAGAATTTTCTTACACAACAGAAGACTTATGTGCAAGAGTGGGATTTCAAGACATGTTGGTCATCCAAAACAGATGGTGTAAACAGGTCCTATCAGTCATTTCTATGTGTCAGCTGACACTCACACAGTGATCTCTGAGAGCTGCTCTTTGGTGAGGTTGAGTGGATGGTTGATGGCAGTGATGCCGTACTCTGATGGATTGGCGTGAGGCGGCAGGTAAGCACGGAGAATGGCATTGTTTGCTACGTTCATGAAAGAGACCATGGCATGCCAACCTTTGTTGTTATACCACACCTGTGACAAAGAGAGTCAAATGTTAAGAACTTGATAGTTTGTTATATAATGCAATGGCATTTCGACTTGCTTAAGATTTCAAACTACAGTTAGGGACGTTGAATTGTTAAATAGCTGATTTAACATACCTTAACATTGTACTCGCTCTCCATGTAATGCAGAAACGTTCCTAATTCATTCATTGCTGACTTCGAATAGGGGCCCTAAAGAGAAGATTAGCAATAATTCAACAGTGTATACACTCTAAACCCGGTTCAGTTGAGTTTACTTAAATTTCCAGTTTCCTTATGTTTTTTTAAGTAATGTTTACTGGAAAACGTTTACTCACTGACTTACTATTACTATATAATAAATTAATTAAAAGATAAGTCACCTGTTAAAAGCAATCTATTTATTACTTTTCTTCATTTGAAAACAAATAACTCTGATTTGATGTTGCATCACTGCATTAATAGGAAAAAAATTATAACAATATAGACAAAGGTCTAAGTGTCCAACCAAAGGGAACACTAATCACTATAATAGTAAGTAAAAAAAAAAAAAGAAAAAAAAAAAAGGAAAAATTAAAACCTTTTAGGATAGAATAAAATTGTATGTGGCATATGTGCTGTTCAGTTGCTTTGAAAATGCAAAACTGAAGACGACTTTGTTAAACGAGTCAATTCAGCTAGTGAAATATAACAGACATGGGGAAATTTTTCTTTTTCTTCTGTTGTTGTGTTGCGCATTAGCAACAAATTAGTGCACTGCTGTCTCGCTTTATTTATGTCATTGGTTCCTTTGTGGCTACTTGAATATTTTAAGTAAGTGTCACTCAAAGCATGCAAGTAAATTGTTGTATTTGCCTTGAAAGTTGCTGTTACTTGGTAATACCTAGTAAATATAACAACTAAGTACAGCTTACTAACTATATCTAAGTAAGGTGAACTATTCGAATTCACAGTGTATGTTCAGCAAGCATAAATTATATTCTTAAATGCCGCTCATCAAAATCTCATTATCATCTTTGTGTAGTATACACAATATCATACCACTGTGATATTCATCATCCGTCCAAGCTGGGAAAAAGCATCCTGGATCTCTTCTGGATCAACGTCAAGAATTGGCAGTTTTCCACCAACAGAGAGACCACCATACCTTGGCAAAAAAAAATTTAATCAAGTAAAATTTTTAAACTAGTGTATTTTTGTTGTAAACGCAGATGTATAACACGTCTCACATGGCATGAACATTTTAAGGATACAATTAAATGCAACTTTTTTTTAGGGGAAATAGTCTCATTTAGGTTTTGCGACTAGCAATCCATCTCTATTAATCTATCAGCACTGTGCCTCTACTAATTCATTTTAAACGACCATGCAATATCACAATTAAAGTACAAATTAAATAAAAAAAAGCTAAGTACCAAAAATCGCATAGCTGCATAATAAATGCATTGGCTAAAAATTATAGCATGTCAGACTTTTAACTTTCATTGAAATTTGAAGACATTCTGCAAAAAGAAATTCTTTGACTAAGATACTGTATTTGAGTTTTCAGCAATTATGTTAAAACGGCAGCTGCTCAAATACACAACTAAATAAAAAAGACAGAAACCTTACCTTTGCTCATTCACCCAATATTTGCTCTTCAAGCTACATTTGAGAAAAAGCAGCAGACATTATATAAAATGAAAGAAATAGTGATACTACTAACACGTTGACGCTTTAATAACAGCTCACCTGGTCTTGATGAGTTTGGGGTACGTCTTCACTAAGTAGTCAGAGATGTTTTTGTTTGTCATGTCGAGCAAAATGTCCCCTGTTGGCTCTTTTCTCTACGTCGCAACAATAAAAAGTATCACTAAACCAAGTTCTCCGATAAGCACTATTAAAACATCTCAGTTCCATCATAGATGCTGACCTGGCGTGGCGGCAGTCCTCCAGCTCCAGCCGGACAGACGGGCAGCATGGTGAGCTTTGTATCAGTGCTGCACTCACAGGAAGGGGAGGGGTTCCTTTTATTCCACTCGGGACTTAATAAGATGTTTTCAACCTCTGGAGAAACTGGAGGAACTTCCCAATCAGAAGTTGTGTTTAGGCAGGTAAAGAGGCTCCTGTGCATATACGAATACAAGAGTTCAACAGTGTAAGCCTACTATTTCAAATCTGTCCATAAAGAGTTCTTAGCTGAGAGCTAAAAGCTGCCTGCTCCAACACAATATCACATAACAAATACGGAGATGATGCCAAGTGAAAACTCACTCCAGAGGCTGATTTGCCATGCAGCGTGTTCCCATGCCAGGCTCCTTCAGCAACGTCTGAATGAAGTGCCTCATCTTTGGATGTGATGGCTGCTCATTACTGAGACACAGAAGACCAGTATGAATATCAATCGCATCTCCCATGAAAACTTACAGACTCTAAGTCAGATTCCGAGAACAACTCTCACCTGATGAAGGTAAACTGCGGTCCATACATCCACGGAGTGAGGGTCAGACTGGGATACTCTCCGAATGGTGGGACAATCATAGTAAAGACCAAAGCAATAAGGACAAAACTGGCTGGCAAAACAATCTAGAAAAAATCAAAGAAAACATCTTCCTACTAGCTGCTTAATAAGTGATGACATTTTGTTTTTATTTGCACTTTTATGTTTCACAGAGAAGACAAAGTCATACAGGTTTGGAAGGATATGAGGATGGGCAGAAGATGGCAGCATTATTGAACTATCCCTTGAACATGAGGGAACAGTGTTGTAGCATCTCATAATGTACTGTAATAACTGCACATAATTTAGTGGAAATGTCATCTTACCTGTGCAAGAAAATCTTTGTGGCTGCGTGTGGCGTGGTGAAGTCTTTTGACCAAAAGAGCGTGGAACTGCTTTAGCACCAGACTAAAGCCTTTAACCTGCCTGGAGGCTCTGCCAGCACTGTTGTCAGACTCCAGTGGGCTTACACCATTAGCATCTGTGAACCCGACCAGATACGGACGTAACATTATTAGATCTTTGGTAAAAAAATTTAATAAATGCATAACTGTTCCAAAGCATTGTAGTTAGCCTGATTGGTCTTTACCTGGCTAACTAACTACTGAAAACTGCCCAGTACAATCTTTTAAAACCAGCAAGACTGCATTCGTTTCTTTAACATGCGAAACCTTATTGCTTTACTAGCTTAACCAGGAACCTTTTCAGCCAGTCAACCAGCATGATCAACTTGTTCACCAACACTAATCAGCACAAAACCAGCCTGGACCAACATGGAAATTTACACCAGTCTAGGCTGGTCTGGTAGCTGCCAAAAGCTTTAGCTCTACATAAAGCATAGCACCTCAGTCAGGTCCTTCATTGCGCCCTGTTAGCTCTTAGCATGAGCGCTAAGCAAAGCTGAGATCTGGGATCTCAATTCACCTTCACCATTACTCGCAGCCTCCCTGTCTTTCCTCTGTTGTAGCATCCATTGCTCTGAGGGAGTATAGGCCACCACACAGTCAAACAGTGTTATAAACTATAGGTTTATACAAAGTACAGGATAAAATACTAATCGACTTACGAGACACATTACATATCTGTAATTATGATTGCAAATATAGGTAATATGAGGATATTCACCTGGTGTGACAGAGCTGTTGGCGGCTTCTCCATCTGCTGTAACTTTTAGAAAGATCTAAATATACACAACACAGTTTCTTTGCATTAGTGAGCACACATCTATCTATACAATTCTGCACATTAACAGTGTTATTTAAATAACTGTATTTACTGGTAGATTATATATACATATTTTAAATTAACTTCTATTTTTTTTTTTTTTTTTTTACTTTTTTGGTTTTTTAAATTATTTTAGGAAATATGTTTTAACTTACTCAACAATTTTATTCCACCTAGTTGCCAAAGAAACAGTTTTAGCTCTTAATATGAATCTAATAATAGTTTATAATAATACAGATAATATTTATACAGTTTTATTTCAGTAAAGACAACACTGGTTACAACTGACTGCAACAGGTTCATACTTGCAGTTAAAATGCATACAAGCTGCTAATATCCATAAAGGACTAACACAAACATTAGAGCTACATAAATATATCAGTTCTATAGACGGTATCACTGAATGAAATATTGTCTAACCTCCTCTAGTGAGGTGTCAGATATGCCAAAGCTACTGAGTCCCATGTCACCCAACGTTTCCTCCAGTTCACGGAAAAGGCTGGCGTAAGCACGGTATTTAAAACCTTTGTTTGGCAGCAGATAGGTCATCTCCTGACCAATCATTTCAATCAGCTTCGCCTCAGGTACGTGGTGATGAATAAGAGTAGTAATGCTCTCAACATTCCCTGTGTAATGAGATAGCAAAAAAGATTAGTTTTTGAAGAAATGAGACTAAAGCGTATATTTAGAGTTGTTAGTACGCTGACCGTCTAGAATTCTCTCAGGTTGCAATGTATGACTTTCTTCTTTATATCTGGTGCAAGTGGAGCAGGTGCAGGAGCACTCAGACGCACAGTCACACTCATTCTGAAGAGCACAGATAAAGAACTCTTAATAAGACACAATCTGATCACACTTAAGAACTCAAGTTTTACATTAGTTTTACATTATGAGCTGAAAATGTGAATAGTGTTTGGTAATACAAAAGTATGCAGTTGATAAGCTGTTCTGGCAGCTTTCTAGACAGCACAAAATGTAAACTAACAAACAATTCTAACCCTTATTTTTATGGAATGTAGCAGAATTTATACATTTGTCAGATTTATTATAGATTTATCTGTGCATGTTTCACTTGAATATACATGGCAATTTTATTTTACAATAGAGAAGAAATTATAATAATGATATAATAATGATTCATTGTCTGAAGTAACTGCGCAACCAGTTAGGTGGCAAGCTTTCTTACAATTCTGTGTTGCAAGCTGGACTATAACATGTGTTGTCCATATAAACACCATAATTAAATTAGTGTGTATGTTATAGTAACAATGGACAGTCAAAACATTTCCAAACAATCACATTCAAAGTAAAGCTGTGGATTTTAAATATCTTAAATTATAATATAACTTTCTTAAAGGGTTACTCCACCCCAAAATGAAAATTTTGTCATTTATCACTTACAGTGTACACTATGCATGAGATTTTTTTCTAGTGCATATTTCTTCCTTAGTATATGTTCTTTCAGACTAGTGGAAAACACATTAAATGCAAATGCACACTTTTATTTTATTGCACTTTATCTATGAGTGCCAGTAGATTTCAATTACAATACATATTATTAAAGGTTTTGCATTTTTTTCCGCAAGCACTGATCCAGAAATCTTCCCTTCATGAACACCATACAATGCCAAGCATAGTTACAGTTTTTATTTCTAATCTATATTTTAATGGAGTTCTGTGCTTGAAATGTATGCAAATGAGATAATATTTAATTATATAACACTTTATTTGCGTACTATGTGCCTAATAATCAGCTGATTAAGTAGTATGGTGATTTCCATTAGTTAATATATCCTATTTGCTTGTGGTGTTTCTTGGCTTAATCACCAACATTTTGGTGAACATCTTTTGCAGAAGTCTCTCACCTCTTTTTTGCGCTGGTCTTTCATGCGACGCACCAGTGTGAGGTAGAAACCCACTCCAAAGCAGTTCTTGAGAAAGAGAGGAGAGCCGCTGCAGTGTAGTTTCCCTTTAGAGATGATGGCCACTCTGTCACTTAATAGGTCTGCCTCGTCCATGTGATGAGTGGACAGTATTACTGTGCGTCCTGGATGAAGTGAGACATGAGAGAGCAAAAGAGAACGCTAACAATATTTAACAACATGAAAATCAGTTTTGTATCTTATTGCATGAGCAGCTGCACAGAATAAGGTGTTTTTTTTGGCCAGAAGGTGGCAGTACCTGTGCGGTACTTAAGTAGCAGGTCCCATATGGAGCGTCTGGAGTATGGATCAACTCCTGATGTCGGCTCATCCAGTATGACCACCTTAGAACCACCCACAAAAGCCATTGCCACAGACAGCTTTCTCTGCATACCCCCTATAGAGAGAGTCAAAATGCAATTACAACATTGACTTGATTGACAAATACATACAGCACAATAAAGCAGCATGATGATAGCCTCAGTTATATTTGTACTAATGTTTTCTCAGAAATTAACATTGGCATTCAAAGCGCATTTTCACGTTTGTACCCCAGCTGTTTTGAGTTACCACTGACTTCCATCGTAGAAATAAAAATACTATGGAAGGCAATGGTGACCCAAAACAGCCTGGTTAGAAACTTTCTCCAAAATATTGTTCCTTGTGTTCTTAGAGATTTGGAACTACACAAGGGTGAGTAAAAGATTTATTTTTTGGGTGAACTATTCCTTTAACTTTAATGCAGACCCACCAGAAAGGTTCTGTGCTTCCTCATCTCGTTTATGAGGCAGTCCCAGGTCCTCCAGCATGTTCTCAAGCTCCTGCATGGCCTCCTTGCGATCACGTCCCTTCAGCAGAGAGTAGAAGAGAATATGCTCCTCTACTGTCAGGCTGAGTGAAATAAAACAAAAAATTATTTTTAAGGCAACCAGACTTTACAATATTACCTCCAAGCAAGACCACTCACTGATTGAAGAGGATGTTGTACTGTGGACACATGCCCAACGATTGCTGTATGGAATCCATTTCTGTACGAATGTCCTTCCCATATATGTAAGCCGTTCCAGAGGTGGGCGGAAACAACCCAGTCAATATGGACCTATGACAGTGCAAGTACACATGTGAGAACTGTGTCCAAATCACACGAAATGGATAGGGTTTATGTTTCCATATCAATGAAATCAAGAGAAGGTAGGGACGCTCACAAGGTGGTGGTCTTTCCTGCCCCGTTGTGACCCAGGAATGAAGTGATCTGGCCTTCATAGAAGTTCATGTTGAGACTGTCCACCGCAGGTCTTGAGGACTTTGAATACACCTTCACCAAGTCCTGCACTGACACTCCTATTAACAGACCTTCGGGCTCTGGCTCAAAGAATGGATTCCCTGCAGGAAAATAACCATATGGACACTAAGCCAGACAGATATCTGACAATATAACAGACAATATAATCTTACCATCTTGCACAGGCTGTATCTCTTGTTGAATCTCTTCCTGCATTTTTAGCTGTTCCTCCCGCTCTCTCTCTTTCTCCATCCTCTCTCGTTTCTCCCTGTGCTTGCATTGTTTGCTGCTGCGAGAACCATTGCATTCCCTGTGGTCTGGTGAAAGGTCACCATACTCCACATCCTCCTGCTTCTCTACATTGTTTATCACAGGCTTCTCAGGGCCTTCGGAGACATGCGGGTGAGTATTTAGTGATGTAAACTTCTGATCAAATCGTGCTAAATGAATGTAAACAATCAACCATACCTGGATCTGGAATCGGTGAGGGTTGAGGGGTCAGCTTCAGCCAGTACGAGGGCTGCAATGGGAAATAAAAGGGTCGGCCGATGCCATACTGGCCTGAAAAGTCAATGGTAAAAGAAGTGAGCACAAATACTCATACACACATATTTAAAAGCATATTTTGTCTTAGGTTAGTGGCATTAGGTGCTGAGATTTGAAAGAAACTGACCTGGAAAGACGTTGTCGAGATACCAAGCCAAAAAAGCATAGACAACCGCATCCAATAGCATCATGTGAATGGAAGTGAAGAAGGAGTACTCATCACCCTCTAGAGGACTTGTACCAATATTGTCCCACTGCAGCCCCAGGCCTTGCTCCTCATAGCGGGACAGATACTCTGTCCCAAAACCAAAGGCCACTGGAGACAGAAAGCTCTGGTAAAGGAGGACCAAATTAGCAAAACATTAACTACGGGCAAAAGCCATTTTGTGATTATTTTTCAAATAAAATTGCACGCTAATGACATTTATAGCAGTACATTTGAACCTGTACATTGTCAAAAACAATACTTGAAGGCTCCTCTGAAATGGTCTATTTGCCCTGTTTTCTGAAATTTTGGCAAAGCTGTTGGTTTTCAAACTGGCAGTATTAAATTAATTAACCACTATTGTTTTGTTACTTTTTATTACAATTTTTATTATTATTAATTTATAGAATTACAAATTTTCCTTAAATATTATTATATGTGTTTTTAACATTTCATTTAAATCTTGATAATAGCTGATTAATTCAAATGTACTTTTAGTTGTCTTAAGTCCCTTGCTGAGGCCCCCTAGTGGTGAAGTATGGCTCATTTATAATGTTCTCAGTTACTTTAAATGCTTTGAATGTTTGAGCTTGGATCAATCAGAAGAAAAGTGGAACAGCATAGTGGACTCACCACAGCTAACTTCATTTCCTTGGTAATGCGATCCTGCCAGGCGAAACAGAAGATGTGAGGGAGGTAGAGGGTGAAGTAGATGATGCCACTGCAAGCCGCAGCCAAGTTGGCCTTATTGAAGAACACACTCATCAAGAAACACTGCATAATAGTGGCCACCGTGAACGTGAGTAGAAACAGAAACAGGATGATGGGATTGCTGTAATTCAGCACTTTGCCTACCTGAGGGCAAAGAAACAAAAAATTTAATAATTTACAGTGTAAATAATTTTAGCGTCACACATCTATATTTCTTTTGGTGTTTTTCATTTGAAAATACAGAATATGGTATAAGTAATTCTTAGAAATAATAGTAAGGTACTAGCAACATACATCCAGCAGAGGTCACAATGCAACAAATCTGAGAAGGCTCAAAGAGACAAAATTAAATTGACATGGTTCATCAGTTATTACATTTCTTACTCACCATGATAATGGCAGTCAGCAGAGCAGTGCTCGTGGCCATCATGAGGAAGCTGTCGATGAACCATGTGTACCAGATGACTCCATTAGAAACTCCCATGGCCTTCAGCGTCTCCTTCAGCCTCATTTCCTTCTCCAGCACTATGCTCTTCACTACCATAGACACAGAGTAAATCCAGGCCAACACCATGAAGATGGGGAAACAGCGGTTTAGAGTCAGCATGAACCTTTATATGAGACAAAAAAAAAAAACAATGCATTGGACATTGGCGAAACTGCAAGATTTCGTTGAGAACCAATGAGATCTTGACTTCATTAAAATGAAAAAAAAAAAAAACTACATTCTGTCATCATCTACACACATTTTTGGCATTCTTCTGTGGAATAAAAAGATATTCAAAATATTTCTGGTAACTGTCAACTTAATAGAACGTAATGAAAATAGGTTAAGATTTTGTTTTTTGATGAAAGAAAGTCCTACAGGTTTGAAATAACATGATGGCAGCATTTTCATTTTTAGGTGGACTGACCCTCTAAGTAGGCACAGTATTATATCATGGGATAGGGTCAAATAGCACTTTCTGGCCACATAATTTCAGCCATCACTCACATGTCATCCACATAGCAGGGGTAGGGCATCTGCTGCAGGTAAACACCTAAAGGCCAGTCATGACCTGTGTGTAACTTGAGGATTCCGTGTTCAATCATGTCCTGCAGGTAGGCAAAACCTCCCCAAATGTAGCGATGATCCTCCACTGGGTCTGCCCTTGGGCCGGGGTCCCAGTACCTAAGATGAAATGGAGGGAAACTTTTATTTTGGTGCTAATTCAAGAGGTTTTAAAAGGAGAACACAATGTTTCTTGAGCTGACTAAATATCTAATAAATAAAAAATCAGTCTTCTACCTCAACGGGAAAACTTCTATAAAAGTTAATGCAGCTGTAAGCCTCTAAATGTGTACTTTTAGGGGGTTAGTGAGATACAGTATATAAATATTCCAGCACTATGAAACTTTAGAGAGTGTTGGAGGGCTTGTTTGACATGGATAGAGACTTCAACCTCCTAGTTTACTGGGAAGGCATTTCAACAAAGTAAAAGCCTAATTATCCAGAAATATTGCAATACTAAAAGTATGAAAATATCCCCCCCCCCCACACACACACATGCACGCAATTCATAAAACATGTGGAAAATGGAAAATGAGTCCAAACTATTCCAATAGGAGTGGCAAAATCACAATTTGTAATTCAATTCATTGTTTGTTTATAGTGGCTGCACTTTGTATTATGCCCTCATAATGAAAACACAATGAACCCACAGGCCCACAATGTGATTCGATCCATGGATATTTGTCTTCTTGTGTCAAAGAAGGATGGCTACAGTGAGATCTAACCAGACTAACACCTGCAGGCATGTTTTGTTCTCTAGAGAGACTCAGTAATAAGTGGTGTCATTTTGCTCGGCACAGCATACTGGAGCTCCCCATAGGATGTATGGTTGTGTCTGCTCTTTCTCTTGCTCAACAATAGTGCGTTGAGCAGTAACACCTTACATAAACAAAGAGAAGATCTTCTGTTCTCTCTTTGCACAATCAATTGTATATAAAACCTGAATCAGAACATGTACTCTGAAAGATGAGACTTGAACTTATGATTTCCTTTCCCCTCAACCCTGATCACATTAGAGTTAAATTGAGATTCATTCAGACATTTGCTTTCCGTTCCTAAAGCCATAAAACTTCATTATTCATATGATTTTGATAAGTAAGTTCTAAATGCCTGAACGGTTGCTTTAAAAATGTTGAGTGCAATGAATATTAAATAGATTCAGTTTGACTCTGTTTCAGTGGTTTAATGGTCTCCATCCAGTCCTTAGGTACACAAAGAACAACCCTTATTAGATCAGATGAAGTATAAAGCAGTTTCATCCTACACAATGAATGACCAGTCACCTGTCCTTGATTTTGTTGGTGCGTTCCACTGCATCAATGTCCATTCGGATCTTGAACTTGACGTGGCGGGGTAGTTCTGTGGTCCAGGGGTACATGTCCATGAAGACCAGACCTGCCCAGAACTTATTCTCTCCCAGCAGGTGCAGAGCCTGATGGGTTATCAGATTCTCATCCATGTGACCCACAAACTTATCCAGACTTATGCACTGGGAAGAAATGAAAAATAAAAAAATGTGTATTAAATCATGTTCTTGTTTTTATAAAACAGACCATTCAAAAAGAAAAAAATAAATATGAGCACAATTTTGCAGACAGTACTGGTTTGTCGTTCCTAAATGAATGTGTTTTTAACAACCTGGTCTCATAAAAATATGCACCTCTGCGAACCTTTTGTGCAACACTTTTTTATGTACTTTACTGCACGTTTCGTCACAGTTTCAAAACACAGGTTCAATTTGTGACCCTGGCACATTTTTATTATGTCGACACATGTAAATATTGCTGTTTTTATTACGTTGCTTCAGTTACGTATTGCGATGATACAGAATTTAAATATTCAGGACTATCTTTAGACAGTTAGAACTAAAGGTTAATCATGTTGGAAATATGCCCTATTCAATTCAATTCAAATTTATTTGTATAGCGCTTTTCATGATACATATCATTGCAAAGCAGCTTTACAACAGAGCAATGTTTACAGTAAATGTAGTAGTAGATTGTACATGTACAGATGTGAGATAAGATAAATTTGACATAATCAAACAGA
>JAUMHP010000029.1:901182-913387 GCA_032361065.1 Enteromius trimaculatus
ACCTCTAATTGGAACATGACAATACTGGTAAGCACCTTTCTACTGCGTGCTGCAACAAATACAGCAAGGTGAAGTTTAAAGAGGAACAAAAACAAAAAATAAAAGGTCCATGGCACCAGAACGAAACAGAATATATATATTTGTATAGACATCTATCGGTGGACTTTTATGGGAAGAAGCAGGTCATAACTTGAAAATGGCATGCACAAACTGGACAAAATATAACTTTTTTTTCAATGGGAATGGAACTTAAAAGTCCATCTTATTCAGGCCTCTGACTTGTAATTTAGGCAAGACCAGTATTCACAAAGCCAAATCCTAAAGTCATGTATTTAGGTCACTAATAGATCCCCTATTATCACAACAACAAAATAACCTCCCTCCTTCACCAGGACGACCAGGTGCACGTCTTCGACCCATCAGAATTAGGAGATTCCAGTAGGGTAAGAGGAGAGGATACTCAAGAGTGTCCTCGCTCCTCTCTCACTTTGAAGTGTCCCTCAGACAAAAGGCCCCCAGCTCAGGTCTTCCCCTTACTGCCCTCCTAATTACTGGTGAGGGGTCAAGCAGGAGGTCACAGACCAAAATGCCTGCTCTGATTAAGCTTTTTCTTGTTTAATGATGAGGTTTTGCAGCCCAGTCTGAGAAGCACAACCGAAACGCTTTTGGTATTTAAAGACGTTTGATTTATCCAAGTGTGGCTTGACATGCAGGACAGGCCAGCTTGAATGACAGGGACTGATCCACCCCCCCAAAAGGCTGCTGGAATGTAGCGTCCGCCCAATGGGGGCCCACCACACAGGGGACTATGTAATGTGTCAGGGCTGATTGGGTCCCGGGACGTCTTCATGCCAACGTAGCAACCGGTGTTCCCTAAAGCAGCTCTCACTCTGTTATGAATAATGCATCATCTGGGCCCCCAAACACTTTAGCGGTGTCAAAACAATGGGATTTTAAAAAGTATGCATGAAAACTGCTCAGGGGGAACTGAGGGGCATTGTTTCAGCGGGGATACCGCCAGAGAGGCACACACGCATTGTTCGGGACGAGCCCCCTGCTGGCCCTCCGTCCTGGGTCTATTTCACTCTGGAAGCTCCAGCAGCGAGTCGCCATCCCTCCCACGCTCGGCCTGCATGTTGGCCCAGCCACGCTTCATGCTCAGTCTCTTCATGTTTCACTTGTGCTCTTCGCCCGCCCCGCCGTCTCTGATCAGAGGCGTTTAACATAATCTCACCCAACTGTCAACAAGCCTCACACCGCAGTGTGAGAATGGAGACTGCTAACGGCCCCTATCCCACATCTCAGTCCCACCGGCAAAAAATCAACACAGTTTCTCATGAACACACACACACATCGCTGACTGATCAAACTAATTTAGTGAGTCCTGGGCAAGTAATACTGACAGATGGTTGTCTTCAAACTAAAGTTGTGAACAAGATGTACCTAGCTCACACGGACAGAATGCAACAGGATGTTATTGAATTACATGCTTGAAGGGCCATCAAATGAATGACACACTGATCACAGGAATCATTTGACTTTCCTTTGGTCTCTCTGAACTGCAATGAAACCCAAGCAATGCTTATGTCTTCAAATCATTATAATCAATCAGTCTCTACTGAACTGACACAACTGCTAGTTAATCGCACACTTTTCTGATTACAAACATACTTATGATACATAGTTACCAAATTAAGAAAATTAAACATAAAAAGTATAATGCATTATTATTATTTATTATCTGAATAAATATAAACAATTTTATAAAATCCTTAAACCCATAAGAACCTGGTCCAATTTCCCCTAATAGAAAAATGACTGGGGATATGAAACAGACCAAATGAGTCATTTATAACGTTTCTGCAGCTGTTTTTGAAATACAACCTCTCCTTGTGAAAAAAGGATCTGTACTCATATTTATATGACATTGGACACTCATGATACATTTTTGATGTTACATATAGGCTATGTGTTACATCGGCCATTTACTGCTCAATTGAAAAAAAGAAAGACCTTTTATGAGTTTTCAGAGTTTTTTTTGCTTTTCCACAACGTATATTCAAATTTTTACTTTTCTTGGAAGATGAAACAAAAGCCTTTTTAAGAAATAATAGTTTTTGCATTTCATTTGCTTTGGCACCCCATTTTTCAAAACCACAACTGTGACCATTACACTTTAAATCAAGTCTTTTGTAACTTATCAAAATTCTACCTTTTCATGTATATGGTTTACCAGAAACAATTTATTTTTAAATTTTCTTTTCACAACTTCAAAGTGTGCAAACTGAATGAAAGATCTGTAATGTTACATATACAATTACATTGCGAATGTATTTCTCAGTTGAAAAAAAAAGATATTTTACACAATTTATTAATAAAATTCAATTGCCTTAATATTTCATTAATAATTCATTCATTGTTTTAAAAACTCCAGCAACAGCAGCATCATTGAAATCAAATATCTGAGCAAATTGTGTGATGTCAAATCATTATAATCATAAATCAAAGAAGCTGAAAGAAGCAACTAAATCAACATTTTTTCTGCTAATAATCACACCTAATATCGAAACCTGTAAATATCCATATATTTGCACATTTATTCCCTTAAAGTGATCTGGAATAATATTGTATCTAAAATGAAATAATAAAAAAAGTTTCAATTATTACTAAAATAATAATAAAAAAAAAGATAATGAAATGAAATAAATAATATTTGTTTAAATGCTATTTTTACTGCTAGGAACAGAAAATGCTGATAAGGCGTTCACATGCAGAAAATGAATGTTTTAAATTTCCCAATCCTATCATTAAACATTTTCACACTAAAAGATTTTGTGCTAGTCAATTAAACATCAGCTACCTTTTAAAGGCTCTTCCTGGGAAAACAGGTTGTATGTTTTTTGTTCCAGCATACGTTCCAAATGTTTCCTAGAAAATTAGCCACTTGTCACAATGTCATCACACACATCAAAGCTTTTACGCACAGCTGCTGGCATTTCCTCTGTTGCTAACAACAGGTAATCAATAGACACGTCTCGACCTGCCTCAGCTGCGCTTTACCCAAAGAGGCAGACGAGCTTAGTGACGCTCTGTTGCGATTCACCGGTGAGAAAGTGGCTCTGGGTTTGCCGTTGTGCCTGTCAGCCTTCCTCACACCACACCACTTCTCTTTTACGGGAACAGAAGAGCATTCTTTGAAGTGTAGGAAGTTAGCAAAGACTGGAGTGTCCAATTAAGCATGCTAAAGTAAATAAACAAAGACATTTTTATGTTCGTTTTCAGTTCAGTTATATATTTCATTCGGCCAAAACAAATAACCTGCATCGAGAGGCCTTCATCTGTGATGTACCCCCAAAAAACACGCTCTTCATCCAGCACTAATGATGGCCCTGTACTTTGCTAGGATTTCATGGGCCAACTGGCACATCCCCATGACCAATCTGTTGAACTGCGGCTGTAAATCCACACCCCAGGAAATGCTACCCAACCACAGGCCCACACAAAAACATCCCTCACCTTCAGTGGGAAAGTTACTGCCCAACAAATCTCTCTTCTCCACTTCACAAGCGCAGCGAGCCATTATATCGCCTACCATGGGGGCTTCGGCAATGGTACCACCCGCAAAACTCTGTGAAGCAATCTCGTTACATGAGGGTGGGTGTTTTTTTTCCACTTTTTCAATTTAGAGGGTTTTGTCCATATCCCTAGATTAACAGCACTACAATATGCCAAAGGGGCCTCTGTACCAAGACCTCCAACAGGCTGGTGCATTCACGAAAACAATTCATCCACCAGGCCCAGCTATAAGAAAACACTTTTTATGCATAAAACCTTCATTTGTTTTAAATTTAATGTAATAAAAGCCCTCATCTGACGGCTGCTTAATTTAATTTAAATTTTTTAAGATCTGTACCAATAAAAATTAATATCGCATGCCTATAAAGAACATACCCATACAGTACCAAAACACACAGGTGTGTGTCATAACTGATCTGAAGGATTAGTTGTTAATGCAGTTATACCACTCTCATAGCGAAACTCATAAGGTACAAAAGCACGTCAAGACTCGATTACAAATTTTTTATACCGTCTCTCTGCATCAAAGTGTCACCCACAAGGACTGTGGTCTTGGGGAAACCCATATATTACTGTCAAGAAAGTCATACCTCGAGTACCAGTGACAGCTCTCTTGCATCTAAATGTGGTTGTCACTCCCAAAACTTTGCAGTGTGTACGTGGCCTATGTGTACAATCTTTGAGAGCCATAATAAGAGCTTTACGACCAGGGGAAAATAACTCTACAGGAAGACTATTTTTTAACCATGTCTAAGAAAAGAAAAAGACCTGAGCTAATTTTAAACTGGAGATCGTTTTTGCTTGGTGAGGACTCAGTTCCCACGCTTAAGGGTTGAGAAAGTCCTTTGGACAGATTCACAAACAAATAAAATAAAAATAAAACAGGGAAAATCTTCATTACTTAATATATTATGACTAGTTAAATTTCTCATGACCTTAATAACTTAATGTAAAAATGTAAATTATGATTATTATTCCATTTAATAAAGAAGGACAAACAGCAAATTAACTGCTTGAATGGTGTATAAAAAGTTAGTGAAAATTACCCTACTATGATCTGGCCTAGACAATGGTTTAGCCTTGGCTGGTCACTAGTTAATGCATCATACTTTAATTTGTGTAATGTAATAGTTTTGATGACTTTACTATTATTCTAAACTGTGGGAAACAGTAATAATAAAGAATAGATAATAGCTATGTCTGAATTTGCCAATGGTAGAACAGCACACTTTAAACAAGTAGCTTTAAAACAAACAAAAATCTTTTAAAAAGACAAACACTCAGTGCTGCTATCTGTTAAATCATTCTACAGACCTGGTGCATGAAAGAACCAAAGACTTCCTGGCTGTTATCACAGCACTTTTTCAACCTCAGAGCACTAAGAGAAACTCTTCTTCACAACAGAACAGGACATTCTTTCAGTTACCCACATGATGAGCGTCAACAGACCACAATACACTTCCATTCGCTCTGGACGTGCTTCTCGAAAATCACAGAGGGAATTACTTGATATTTAGCCCTTCCAGTAAAAACATCCCACCCTTCTAAATGTCCAACTGTCACGAGAGTTCAACGTTACACTAAAAACATCTCAATGTTGGATTCAAAGAACAATCCCAATAGGCTTGGATTTCTAATATGTTTTGACAAAAGAAACAACAAAAAAAGAACCATTTCTGAGTTTAACTGGGAAAGCTGTCGATCTGAAAGAAGGAAGGTACAAAAGCATTTAACCATTTAAAAACAATTTGACTATGACAATTTGACAATTTGACTTTGAAAACATTCTGAAATTTCGTCGAGGAAAAGTCATTTTTCATGTGTCGCACACCTAACAACAGTCAAACGAAGGCACTATAGCAACAAGTGAACATTTGTTCTGAAGGAATGCGGGGTATGCAGGAGGAGGGGGTTCATGGTGGAGGAGGAATCACCGACGAGAAGAGTTCGGTCGCACCGATCAAAGTGATGAGCCAAGCTCATAGCCGTCAACATAAACACGAACGAAAAAGTACTGCGACTGCAGTTTCTGATAAACCCTTTACAACCCACTCGTTTTCTAGATTAAATTAACCACACTGTGGCTTCGTGCATCAGACTGCAGAGCAAATAAGCATGCTGATGAGTTCCTGTCTGGCCTGTAGATCCTAGCAAGCATTAAAAAAAAACAGCCAGGGAGGAAAGGAGAGATGCGATGATCAATCTCTGTGCAGACAGGATGAATCCAAACATTTAAAGGGTCAGTGAGCATCTCCTCCACTGAGAGGGAACACGGCGGTGGAAGAGTGGGGAGGTCAAAAGCATGTGCCTGTGGGAAGTGTCACCGGGCCACTTGACAGAGGGTGGTGTAGAGAATCTCACTCATCAAAACATAACCAAACAGTTGAAATAAAAGCAGCTGGAACACCATTTGCACCGACAGAACTACTAGCAAACAGAAGTAGCCATTTATATTCACTTAAACAAGCAACACATTTCTTTTGGATTATTAATTCATTTGTTTTGTTGGTATTTGTGCGTTTGTTGTATTTTCACAGTATTGATGTTATAATACAGTGGCAAAATAGCATCTTTTGAGAACAATAGTGTTTTTATATTCCCCCTTTACCAACCTCAGGTGATACTTTGGCATAGGGGTGGGCGATATGGCAAAAATATCACATTATGATTTTTCATATCACGATTCTTTGTTGAACATTGTATTAATATCAATGAGGACAAGCTACTGTTTGGTTACTCAAAATATCTTATTTGTGTTTAGCACAAGAAAGAATTGGGACAACATATAAGTGAGTAAAAAAATGACACAATAATAATTTTTGAGTGAAATATCCCTTCTAGCATGTTTAGTTCTGTCCCTTTAAGAGCTGTACACATTTAATATACTGACACGTTTTTCTCTTGATTGTTTACTTTCACTTTAGACACAAGCACTGTGACATATTGCCCACCCCTACTCTGGCAACACATATAAAAGTATGCTAATTACGCAATTTGAATTTGTGCAATTTCTTATGAGAAATACTTAAGTGTAGCAAGCAACTGAGCTATCATTTGTCTGCCCAGTTATTCATGACACAAAACAGACTGTCTGATTAATGCGTACATGCTGGATGAAGTCAAACCACTGTTATTGAATCCACACTACAGTTCAAATGTCTGGAGTCAGCGAGATTCTTTACAAGTTTTTGAAGACTTTTATGCTCACAATGCTGCATTTATATGATGGATATCAAGGAAAGCATATTGTGAACTACTGTCAAAAGTTAAATTCAAACATCATTTAAAATGTAATTCATTTCTGTGTTTCAAAGCGGTTTTCATAGCCAGTTTTCAGTGTCACATGCATATTCAGAAATCATTCTAATCATTCACTCATGCTGAAGAACAAAAATGCATTTTTATAAATGTTTAAAACAGTTGTATTCCGTAACTCATCAGTGAATAGTAAAATAAAAAGAACACCATTTATTTGAAATGGAAAATTATATTATATTATATTATATTATATTATATTATATTATATTATATTATATTATATGTGCTTACTGTCATTTCTAATCAACTTTATGCATCCTTGCAGAATAAAAGATTTAAAAAAATGTATATTACCAAGCCCATTTTAATGGTAGTGTAGTGCTAAAATACATTTTTAAAAGCAGAATTACTGTTTTAATATAATCAAAACAGTGCAGCACATAAGCATATTTAAGAATAGCAAATATATAGCTAACACACTTGTTTTGCAGCTGAAATGCTTTTTGCAAAGAAAAAAGCAATTATTGCTGGGGGTGGGACCGTTTGGATATTCTTAGATGGGAAAGTATTTAAATATGCATATACCACAAACCATAATTGGTCAGTCACTATCTATACTCCAGAGCTCTGTCATAAATGCTGTATTTACTGTGAAAGACAACATAATAGCGGCTTTTCAATCTTTCATCATAGCAACTGTCTCTCTAAAAGAATCTAACAGGAACATAATCTTCTAGCTGTTTCCAATAATGCAGAACAGGAACACATAGTTCTCCAAAAACAGTACCTTGAAAAAGCAAACAGAAATAACGAACAACAGGCCCAGTGTATCATGTGCAGTCATATCTATTCAAGGTGGTGATGGTGAGGGGGGCCACAAGGAGGCAAATTTCAGAGATGCTTGTGCAGCAGAAAAGAAACACTCTCAGCAGGATAGTCAGGAGTTTACCAGTGGCATCCTGACAGACCTGGCACTCCTCCAGTGATGGGAATGAGAAAAACTAAAACAGCCTACAAACTTTCGACATCAGCATGGACCGGCCCATACGCACATTTAAAAGAAACTGATCTGTCATAAACAGCGATGCCACAAGATCAATCACAGCTGCAGTAATACACTTTTAAAAGCAAGCGTTAAGTAAAACCCTCACCTTTGGAGTGAAAAGCCTCCTTTAGGCTCAGAAGCACATCAGAAAAGGTGCGCACATCATTGACCAGTTGCATGATGTAGTCAGGGTCCCCTCCAGGGGCGGTGGTGGTGTGATCCAGGCCCATAGCGTTGAGAGGGTTCGTTTTAGAGCTGCGGCCCATTTCTAGCGTTTTGTTGGACCCGGGGGACAGGGGGACTGGGATATTGGGCTGGGAGAGACGAGCACCACTTGTCAAGCGCTTATTCCCAGTGTTGCTGCCCTGACGGAACATTCCAGCAGCCGCGTCTGCTGACACTGAGCCGCCTCAGCCGCTGATCCAAGCGCCCTCCTGCCAGTGGAGAGCTGAGAGCACTGCGAGACAAAAAAAGATGAGAAATCAAACAAATTATGGGATAGCAGAACCAAAACTCAGGGGCCTCATTTGTAAACATTACAAATGTGCAGAATGATCCTAAATGTGAACATATTATCAAATGATCCTACATTACAATTCTTTAAATGTAAGTGCAACATGCAACAACTCAAAGGCCAGAAATATCTCCTAATTAAGAGAATAGATCACCCAATAATGAAGATTATGTCATCATTTACTCAAATACTGTGAGTGAGATACTTAACCTCAACCTTGGTTGCTTCATGTGGATTAGGTCTGTGTTACAGTAAATGCATGTTGGTTTATTTTGTAGGTCATATAAAAAAACATCACGTAAAGGACACATTTCTTCTCATTTGCACATTCAAAGGATAGGCTTTCATGACAGGTTATAATCTCATCAAAATAGCAGGTTTGCCTTTCTAAACAAACAGGAAATTTAATTTAAAACCAGTTTCCACAGCTCCCAAAAGAGCTCTTACTCAAGTTCTTCACTATCATTATGATGATCTTGGAACAACTAGAATTGAAGCCCTCAGACTACCTGACCCCATTATCTACAGATGCATCATCCATTCAGATGTATTTCTTGCAGTCAGGACTGTTTTGTTGTGCACGGTGATTACGTGTCTGCCGCAGAATGCGAGTAATGCACCGATCTTATCATTTCACAGGGGCTTGACACCTGTCACTCACGACTAACCCTCTCGCCCGTGTTGAGTGCTACGAGAGGAAACGGACAGAAAAAAACACAAACACGAGGTGGAATATGGTCAATAATAGATTTAGGTCAAAATTAAACGCACAGATTCGTCTTGACGAGATTTTGTCTTTAACACAGCATGAAATAAGCATTTAAACACACTTATGTATTATTAAAATCCTGTATTTAAATTAAGTGTATACTTTTCTGACTGTTAGGCAGCACGTGACGTGACAAACCGAGTTTAATAACTAATACCTCTCAATACTGTAAATGTTCTCCACTTTATAGATGCTTTAACGTTAACTTACACTTTAGCGCTGCTAGCTAACCACTTCACATGTAAATCCTTTTAACAATTATTTGATGTGTTTAGAGCTTCTCAAACGAGTGGCACTTACGTGAATAGTTCATGAAGAGCATCATACTGCAGAATTATTTAGTTTAATCCTTTGTAAATCCATAAAACAAGCTTATAAGAGACGCTTAAGGACGGACCGCTCTTCACATCACAACTGACGAGAGAAAAACTTAACTGAGGGGACTGACTCAAAACGTAAACACGTGACCTGCAAACAAACTTCCTATTGGCTGGTGGAGTGCCGCAGAACAAGCCGCTTGTTTTCCTCCTCTGAATTACATGTGCTGCTATGAGACTTAAAACATCTCGTTTCCAGATAACATTAGGGTGATATGTTCATAACGTCCAGCATTCTTTCTAGCATTTAACTGTCCAATGGGATTATATTATGTTAAAAAGGAAGAATACAAAAATAGCTTATTCAAACTTAACAAATTCATTAAATGTTAATACATCGGCAGTGTTCGACTTTAAAAGACGCTAACGCAAAGCTAAAGCGAAATTACAGATAACCAAATATAGGCAGTAAAAGGAAAAGTAGAAGGCGGGAATAATTAAAAATAAACAACATAATAACAATAATAATCAAAACACTTTTCCTTTTGCAATAAAAATATAAAATAAATATAGAATATATTTATATAATATAAAAGAATAACAAAATCAAATGTTTATAATTTAATAAACGAAATAGACACTGGGACAGGTGAGATGAGCGGTTTATGCTATAACTGGAATAGATGGAATTCAATATAAAATAGCAAGCTTATTCGGGTTAATGAATTATCACCACTCGAATACACGTTGTTCATCATATAAATTAAACAATAGTAGCTAGCACGTATCAAAGAAGCAAAAGAAATGTTTGCGGCTTTGAAGAATGACGTGACTCTGCCGTCACCTCGTGGCTGAAAGTGTCGTTACCTGTGTGTTTACATCCGTTGAGTGTTGTTTCTAAGGTGTGCTTCATGTGTGTTCGTATGAGCTTAGGCATGTGTAGACCTATAGAAACGATCCGTTAGCAGTCGTGCTCTGTGAAAACAGGAGGAATCCGCCGCGTGGGTCCTTCGTTGCCCGCCGTCGCTTCCTGATTGGTTTCATATTGAACATGGCGGCTGTTAGTAAGTATCTGACAGCCGGCAATTCCTCTATCGCAGGTGCTTTGCTGTTCGCCGTGTACGTATGGAAACAAAGACTGTCTTCGGAAACCAGTGGGTAAGATCATTGCTTCTTATGCCTGTAACCATTTTTTTACCCGGTGCACTATAACCTCTTCGACATTGAAATATCATTGACAAGGGACGCATTCATTTATTCAGACGTTAACGTGCTTCTGGAAACGAGTTTCATAGAAACTAAATGTCATTTTTCTAGAGAGAAAGGGGCATCAAAACCATTGTTGGACAATGATGTAAGTATATTAATTTGTCTAAACCACAGTAAGAATTTATAATATACAATGTGTGTGTGTGTGGGGGGGGTATTTATGAAATTTTAATCTAAATCTAGCATTTTTATCCTATATTTCGGTTTAATAGTTTTACGCAATGTACAGGTCTAACGGCAATGTATAGGTTCTTTACTGTGCAATTAAAGTAAACGTAATTATATGGGGGCCTGATAAAAATGCTAATTTTAGAATAAAATTTATTTTGCATCTGATCTCTTACATAGCTTGCATATGTTTATATATATATTCATATTTCAGAAGGACAGAAAGATTGATAAGGCTGCGGTGGATAAGGTGTTCTTCAAGCGTATTTGTCATATCATCAAAATCCTGTTGCCGCAGACCTTTTGCAAAGAGGTAAGTTTATTTTTTCCATTTCTGTATAAGCTGTTTACTGTCGTTTATTGCCACAGACTATTTGGTCTAGATCAAATACAAACTGTTTTGTGACAGAATTTAAATAGCAGTATTTTTGGTTGTTTCTCTTCCCAGTCAGGATATTTGCTTCTGATCGCCGTCATGCTTATGGCCAGAACCTACTGTGATGTCTGGATGATACATAATGGGACCATGATTGAGAGGTATTTAAGATGTTAGATCCCTGTAAGATTAGAGTCTCTTGTGCTGTACGTGCTTCTCAAATAATTCTGTGATATTTGGGGATATTTTTAAATGCAAATACATCGAATGCATCTGATCTGATCTGCAATCATGATTGTGAAAGTTTACGTAAGTTTTAAGGATTTCCCTTTTCCTATACCTGTTGTATATGTCGTGGAGTGCATTTCTCAGTGGTGTGATTTCCTCTGGGTATCGTTGCCAGCAGAACATGCCAGGTCACATAAATGCTGTTTGTCCTGTTTTTCTTGTACTGTGTGTAGACTGCAAGCACAAAATGACTGTTATTCAGTGTGTGTGTGTGTGTGTGTGTGTGTGGTTTACAGTGCAATTATTGGACGTTCGACAACCTCGTTCAAAAGATACTTGGTCAACTTTATCACAGTCATGCCTCTTGTAAGTAGTCTAAACTTTGCACAGGGTTACTGTGTCCTACTGTATATTACAAGTCAGTTGACAAGGCATTATGCATATATTTAATTTGATAATATAATACTTAATTCTCAGTGATAAATAAAAAAAATAGTGCTGTCAAAGGATTAATCATAATTAATCACATCAAAATAAAAAGTTTTTCTTTATATATTTGTATGAACTGTGTATATTTATTAAGTATATATACATACAAACACATGCAAGTATATATTTAATGAAAATATGTTATGTTTATATATTAAATATATTTAGATATAATATCAAATATAAGAAAATAAAT
>JAUMHP010000029.1:928139-944881 GCA_032361065.1 Enteromius trimaculatus
TATAGGTGTATATGCGCGTGGTTTATGTATGTATTGATAAACGAAGTTTGATTTAAATCCTACACGGCGCCTCATACTAAATAGGCATGGACATGAGTTATTTTTGACCTTACTGAATACGCTTTTGTTGGAGTTTCTCTTTCAGATGCAAAATTTATAAGAGGAGAGTTTTCAAATGAATCACGCAACAAGATTTCCTAATGTTTGCGCTCATCAAATTACTAGTATTTGTGCCACAATTAAAAGCCCCTAAAAAAGCATGCCTTGATATGCATGCCTGTTTTGCGCTTGATATGGCTGCAATTGTTGTTGCTAGAGGAGGCACCACAGAAAACAAAAAGCGCTTTGTAAAAGAGAGAGGATATTTTCCACACTTATTAATAATTTATTTAAAATGCCAGAAGAACACAATATCGAACATATCGTTTGCCAAAACATGTTTTTTTTTAATTTGCTTCAGAAAATTAGTCATCTTGGCACCCTTAAGTAGGAGTCACGCAATACCAGGTCTATCAAACTTCTTGAAGCCTCCATTTCCTTTCAGTGTATTGTATCTTCATTATCTCTTTATTCTTCATTTCAGACTATGCTACACTTGGGATATTGCGTCGGTTGATATGTAAATGATATGTTGTGTCTATGTTTTTTAATTTGCTTGTTGTTAATTTTAATAAAGTCATTTCACGAGTTCATGCTTCCTTATGATGATAAATGTAGCATGTTTGGTGTCCGATTGGCAAGTCGGGAGTTGGTGGACTCCGAGCTCTAGTAGTTTGAACCCAAGCGAGGGCTGAGATCGGCTTCTGGTTTGAACCCCTCGCCCCCACTTGTTTAACAAACATCGTGTATACATCAAGTAAATATTTTTACAAGACATGAAAAGCATGTGCACTTTATTAATTATTACATTTAAATTGTTACATTTTATTTGTATGAATTTTAATATGTGAGTTGATTTTTTTTTTTAAATACATAAATAAATAAATAACTCTTTCATTGCCCCAGTTGCTTATTATATTCACAATGGCGTTCACAGTTTGTTATTCTAGTGTTAGTCTTATCAACATAGTCTTAAAATTGCCCCGCTCCACCTATATTCATCAGAGAGCAGATTCATTTAATGTTTAATGACATATTTGTTTCATCAGCTTCCCAGCACGTCGCTTGGGTGTTTTCATCACATTAGGTTCTCCACCATACTGGCCTAATTAATTTTGCAAGGACGGCTATGCTGATTTAAGTGCTATCACTGTTGGTAATCCCTTGCATTTTGCATTCAGCCACTGTCCATAAAGTCTGTGGTGGATCTGCAGTGATGCATGGGTACAAATGGTATAGAGGCTCATTTCCACCACTGAATAAAACATTTAAAAAGGTTATTGCGACCTTTTATCTCATAATTCTGACATTGTTTCTCATAACTGCATGATAAAAACATGCAATTCTGACTTTTTTGTTGTTGTGAGATGTAAAACTCACAGTCCCGAGTTATGAAGTCAGAATTGGGACTTGATATTCTGGAATTGTGACTTTATAACTCACAATTGTGTCGCAATTATTTTTTTCTCAGAATTGTGAGATATAAAGTCGCAATTGCATGTTATAAAGTCAGAATTGGTAGATAAACTTGCAATTACATGGAAATAAATCTAAAATTGCATGATATAAACTCGCAATTCTAAGCTATGAAGTCAGAATTGTGACTTGATATTCTGGAATTGTGACTTTATAACTCACAATTGTGTCGCAATACTTTTTTTCTCAGAATTGTGAGATAAATTCACAATTGCGAGTTATAAAGTCCAAATTTGAGCTGAATAAAGACAAAAGGAAAAAAATATGCTATCAGAATTGTGATTTTATATTTATATTTATATGAGATAAAAAGTCACAATAACCGTTGTAATTTTTTGCTCAGTGGCGGAAATGGGCTTCCATAAAATGGCCACCTCAGTCCAAACATTTGTCATCATTTTGACTTTTGCACCACATTTAATCACTCGACAACATTCTCTCATTGCTAAATCACCCAAATGAGTTTTGGGCTTAGTACTGTTTGGGTATTATGGCTGAGCCTTTGCTAGTAGGCGCCATGTGAATGTGTATCCTGCTGGTAGCTCCAGCTGTTATGCTAGCGCCTGCTGCACTCGAGTGCTGCACTTGACTGTAGGTGTGCAGCAAGTGTGATCTCAGGAGGGTTTGATCACTTGTTCATCTCTCTCACTCTCTATCTCATCCTCCACAGCAGATGCCCCCTTCAGAAGCATTTACATATAAATCTATGGGTTTTCATTTACATGGAATTAACAGTTTAGTCATTGCGATAGTGGAGGCCTGGATGACTATCAAGACACCCCCTTCCTTCATCATTTTTTTTTAGTTTTGGATGTAATCCCTCTCATATGGCTATAAATGAATGGATGGATGAATTGGAGCGATTGCTTTAATTACAGTAATGGAGTTGATGTGTCAGTGATTGTATTAGAAATGACCCATGGAAGCCACTAGTAAAGGGACAGATGAAAAAAGGGGATGTTGTATGTTTTGGGTAAACACAGATGACCATCTCCCACAGATTATGATTGGAGAAGGGATCCTGTACTGCTGCTTGGCCAGAAGAAACATTGCCATCAAAACAGAGGCTAACATAAATGCTGCCGGCTGCAATTTCAACTCTTACATCCGACGAGCTGTGAGGTTTGTGGGTGGGTGTATATATTTCTGCTCTTTGTGACTCTATAAAAAGCAATATAGCTTGTATAAATATTATTCTGAATACGCTTTTGATCTTGACTCATTCTGTCTGTTTCATAGTCTTGTACTGTATAGAGTTTGGTATTAATAATGAAAGCTCCATCTATTTTATCACTAGCTTATGAAGTCTTGCTGCTTATGAAATGTAGTATTTGTTTTATGTGACTAAGGAAAAAGCTCTGCGTGTACACTTTTTTTATCTCATTTGCAGGGGTCCATGTGTTTGGCCTGTGCATCACAGCACTTATCACAGATATTATCCAGCTGGCCACAGGATACCATGCCCCTTACTTCCTCACTGTGTGCAAGCCCAACTACACCAGCCTCAACACTTCCTGTGATGAAAACGCTTTCATTGTGGATGACATCTGCTCTGGGCCTGATCCAGCAGCAATCAACTCTGGCAGGTCAGAGAGTGGTATCTGTGTCAGACAGGAGTTCGTCAACATGCACGATCAAGCCCCAAAGTAATCTAAATTTGGAACAAGCATTACATACTATTTTATCATTGTTACTATTAAGTTGATGTAAAATGCTGTTGCGATGTTGTGAACAAGAGAAAATGTAGAGTAGGATATAATTTTTGGATGGACATTTTTCTCTGCGGAGCAAATAGAAAACTGACAATACACTGACTGAAAAAACAGAGCAAGTTACTTTTGGTATAAAACAAAGCTTTTGAATTATGTAGTTGCTTAAGAAATTTAAAAAAATAAACACACCTTTTGTGATTTTTTTTTTTTTAATTTGTCGTTACAGACAGCGTTCAAGTTGTACATGAAGTGATCATCTCATCTCTTTACTAGTTATATCATGAAATAAACATGAATGAACATCAGAAGGCATCTTTTTTCAAATGCAGAAAGACCTCAATATACCCAAATATTTAAGCTGTACTCAAGTCCACTGATGTTAATCTTCTCTCCTGACTGGTCTGTTTGTCTGACAAAAATTGCAGATTCAGCATTATGATTGCATGTCAGTTAAAATCCCTAGGAAGGGTCAGTTGAGCCATGCTAAGCGTGAGTTTGCTAAAAAAAAAAAGGGTGTGGATATCTATATGGCTGGCATTATTCAGCAGAAAAGGAAAATTACTGTTACTAAACACTTTACTGTATTTTAAAGACTAATTCTCAATATTAACTATAGCTGTTTATTAGTATGCATATTACTAGCATATTGGCTGTTTATTAGCACTTAATAACGCCTTATTTTCCCATGATCCCTTAATCCTGCCCCATACCTAAACTTGAAGGGATAGTTCACCCAAAAATGAAAAAATGATGTTTATCTGCTTACCCCCAGGGCATCCAAGATGTAGGTGACTTTGTTTCTTCAGTAGAACACAAACCAGGATTTGTAACTCAAACCGTTGCAGCACGCTCTTTAAGAGATGCTCACTCTGAAAGTTAAAAGTCGGATGATGGAGTGTGGGTGATTGTCAATATACAATACACAAACATAGATGATTTGTCACATTATGGCTGACAAAATTTTAATGGACCTACAGTAAAGGTCTGGTTGGATCAATAGATTTGTATATAATCCCTGTTATAAACAGTGTAGGTAAATGTGAAGGCAGTAGAATGAATGTGGCGCTGTCCTCTGGCACATGGCGTTCCTGTAAAACCCACACAGAGTTCAGTCTTGTTGCTTCACTCACAACCAGGCTGTCCATTACAGCACACCCACACACATCCATTTGCGCAGCTCTGCTTTTCAATCTTCCACTCATTGCATGCACTCTCAATAGTCGTGATTATACAGTATGTTATGCAGACATTTTGTATCACGTAAACATTCGACATAAAGTGGGTCTGTGTGGTGTGTCCGAAGACTTACACTTCTGTTAAAAACATTGAAATGTGTCTCCTGAATATCTAGTTCTTGGAAATATAAAGCTCTGATCCTGTTTGGCAGAATATATGTTTATGAGTTAGGAAACTATTGACATGATTATCTGTGGCTCTCCATTCCCATCTGTCCTTTAGCATGGCACACTACCTCAAATGTGTTCAGTGTGAAAACGATCTGAAAATCTAACCAGGTTCTCTGTCTCTCATTACAGGAAGTCCTTCCCATCTCAGCACGCCACTCTGGCAGCTTTTGCGGCTGTGTACATCTCCGTAAGTAATCCACTTGACTCATGGCACAGTTGACTCAAGCGATATCTAACTGCATGCCAAATAATCACACTGTCCTTTCCACTATAAAGCATTTTCATTAAACTTCAGTCAAAAGGCTGGTCTCCTTCCACAGATGTACTTTAATGCCACTCTGACTGACTCATCAAAGCTCCTGAAGCCACTCCTTGTGTTTTCCTTCATCATCTGTGGCATTATCTGTGGCCTGACTCGCATCATTCAGTTCAAGAACCATGCTGTGGATGTCTATTGTGGCTTTCTCATTGGAGGGGGCATAGCTGTCTACCTGGTGAGTCTTGTTGTCGAGGCTTTCAAAGACGCTGTGTGAATAATAATTAATTTAAGATATACCCATGACAAATCCATATTACTCTATGAAACCTGACTCTAGAAAAGAATCATGGAGAATTAGTGAGGTGCTATAAGACAATGCTGTTTTAATGGAGATAAAAATAGCTCACACATGCAAATCCCTTGTGGCTTCTTTTCTTCTCTCCACCCACACACCCCCCTCAAATTCCTCCCACCATTTGTTTCTTTCTCTCTCACTAATTCTCCTTCTTCCCTGCTCAATCTGCTCTTGAGGGCTATGTACACCGTGTGATTTCTAGCATTAACAGCAATGCCAAAACTCCTTGAGGAGGAATTAACACAGCTGAAGTAAATCAGTACATCAGGTCCTGATTTTATTGTTTCCTCAGCATAGTGTACACTAATCAGGTCAAGCAAATGACTATGTAATGCTGTTTGATACTCTGGCTGTGGAATCCCACAATGGGTCTATAGACCATAGACAATATAAAGAAAGCTCGCAAAAGTTAATGTAGGCTCATGATAGACTTCAGTCAATGTAGGCACTATATGTTTTATTTTTCAGAGAAAGAAAACCAGGCTGTCAATCATTCAGCCGATGTTGAAATATATCTTGGCAAAGCAATTACTGCCACTGGTGACATTACAGGAACTTGGGACAACACTGCTGAAGGAAATCAAATCTTCTAGTCAGCTGACTAGTTCTAGGGGGTTTAGGTACTTCACAGATGATCACAGATGGGCTGAGAGACTTGCTGACTACCCATTTAAAGCTAAGCCTTGACATTCTAATCAGTCCACAACATCAACCAGCTAAACACTAGCTTGGCCAGACTGCGAGACCATATAATCTTTTGAATAGACTATACAAGGGTCTCTCAAATAATTTTTATTTGCAAAAAAGTAATATTACTATCATGACCAAGATCTATATGGCATCTATTGATTTATGTTGCTGAATATATTCTGCATTTTTGCCCTACCCTAGGGTCTGTACGCAGTTGGAAATTTTAAACCTAGTGAAGACACATCTCTAAAGACACATGCACATCCTCCTCTCCGGCAACCACAGCCACCGCAACCTCCACCACAACCCCAGCCAGTGGTGCCTCAACCTGCTATGCGGGAGCCTCTGAGACCTCTACCAAACCTGAACACAGATCCACCACGCCTATTGCCACCCAAGAGCCTAAGTATGAGGGAACGTCCCACCTCAGCTCGCTCTGAGAGTATCCTGCTACGTGGCCCATCCCACAGAGAGACCATGTCCAGTTTGAAAAGGGCAAGCACAGAGGTAGAGTGCATTACGCCTCCCAGTCCCCTCTGCAAGGAGAGCTTTTTGACATTCAGTAACACCCTGCCCCGTGTGCACTCAACTGGAGTCGAAGAACCGGTGCCTCGTCGCCATGCTGCTATCCATGCTTCCATGGACTCCACACGCTCCAAGCAGCTGCTTTCACAATGGAAGATCAAGAACGAGAACCGCAAGCTGTCTCTGCAAGTGATGGAGGCTGAGGGTGGACAACTGTCTCCCCAGCGAAATATGGAGCTCCGCTGCAGCTCTGAACCCTCAGCCGTGGGCTTAGATGGTGAGCTCCGTGGTGGACCTCCTGTGCAGTACATGAAGCTAGCTGCTAGTGCTGTGCCATTAGCTAATCATAATAGCTCTGGTGGTCTAACTGGTGGAGCCAGGGTCTCGATCCAGTCACGACCAGGTTCGTCCCAACTGGTGCACATCCCTGAGGAGACCCAAGAGAATGTAAGCTGCTCACCTCTGGAGGATGTCGGGGAGCTGAATGACGGTGGGGGAGGGGTTGGGAATGCACGGTCGAAATGGCTGAAGGTGGCAGAGAAGAGCACAGCCTGTCGGACTAACAGCCAGCCACGTATAATGCAGGTCATCGCAATGTCCAAGCAGCAGGGAATGTTGCACGGCAGTCCTAAAAGTGAGGGAAGCACAGTGAGTTGTACCGGATCCATCCGTTACAAAGCCCTTATGGATCAGGAACCCAACGCAGGCATTATTCGAGTGGAGGCCCATCCTGAGAACAAGCCTGTGGTTAGACCACCATCCACAGATGGCAGCGGGTCCTGGAGGTGGAAACCCCAGGAGCGGGTCAGTATCCGGCAATCCCTTGAGCTCAACGACCTGAACCGGGACTCCGAAAGCTGCGAGTCATTGAAAGACGGCTACGGCTTCATTGATAGCAACCGGAGCCTACCTGACATGAGCAACCCACATCATCCCCATTTCCACCATCACCACCACCAACAGAGTATCACCACCATCCGAGTCACACCGGTGGAAGCCAGCAGCGAAGCCACCTCAGAAACTCTCTCCACCACCTCCAGTCGAGACTCAACACTACGCAGGAAAGGCAACATCATCCTGCTGCCCGACAGAGGACCTAGTCCTGATAATGCCAGGAACCTGCCTCACTTTTTCAAACCTTCTCCTACCCCTCCCCCCATTTTGACTTTCAAGGAGTGAAAGAAACCTTCTTTCTTACCAATCTTCTAAGAGTTGCCTTGCTCTCTGAACTGGAGGCTCTGTTAGGGGACTGCGTAGAGCCAGTTATTCTGGCCACATGTACATTCCCTGACCGTTAGACACAACTGCACTCTCCAGAACACGTAAGACAACATTGTGCATTTTCAATCTACATTCTGTAGGCCTCGTTACTATAACATAAGCACAAAATGTGAGATTTGGGGCTGTTTGGTAAAGCTGATTGTTTGATTTGCCTCATTCGGATTAGCTTTGTTATCGAATCCATTGTCTTATCAGAATTGTCTGTTGTCTCATGGCAATGTGGGTGCTTTTAAAAACTTTGTAAATTTATATATGTTTGTATGTAAATTGGACCATTCAATCACATCTTTTCATGCTTAAGGAAAATAATGGTTTTCCCTATGTCGCTTTTAAATATTTTAGCTGGGCTTTCAATCAGAATCATAGCTTTTAGACAAATAGGAGAATGTTATTGTGAAGTTTACAGAGGGTTTTAGGAACAATGTATTAACCAAATGGATTTTTGTTTAGGGGGCTTGTTTAACCATACGCACTGTGTGTTTTAGTGACCATGAATGAGCTATTTTCATTCAAACAGCTGAAAGCGCTCTTTGCTGGCATAGAGACAATAAATTTATAGACTCAGCCTTTGGCATTGTAATGCAGAGAACAATACATTCTTCAGACATTAATGTCATATCGCCTTTGTTGAATATAGACCTTTTGTTTTGCTCCATAGGCCAATGAGCATTATTTCTCTCATATATATTGATTTGCAAGCATATTTTGTAGTGTATAATTTATGTATAATTGTGTTTTATGGCCCATTTCTATATGTTTACAGTGATTTATTGCACATCATTTAGTTAGTTGTTCCCCCATTTTGCCAGGCAGGTTGGGGCTATATAGCTACTGAGGTGTGTTGCCCTCTTTATTTTTTAAAACAAATGACTCATACGTCACTGCACATTGCAGAGAAGCATACACAATATGAGAGCAATAGGAGGTGCCCAAAGGCACTACTGGGAATTCATTGCTTAATTTTGTAAACGTCTAAACAAATACTAATAATCATATTCATAGAGTGCCTCAAAAAATATTATATGCCTATTAGCTTGTGATAACTTAGCTCCATCTTGCAGTAACTGTATAAAAATGTTGCTGCTGTAATGATTACGGTGCAGAATTGACAGGTGTTCACTGACTTTGCTTTAAATATTCACTGTCTGTGCCATCAAATGGCTCTGAAGAAGGGGAACAGTCACTGCGTAATGACAAGTGCTGCGTAAAATAGGACATTTTAATAAAATACACAAATAGACAATGTTAAGATTCGTCCTGTGTGGCGTGTATATTTCTAAACAGTTCTAAACTGTGTATTTGTATTTCTAGGTAATTGTTTACATCCTTGATAGGACCATATTGTAAAATATACATAAATATTGCCAAATAAGAATGTATGTTGATCAAAGTGTCAGACACATGTAGTTAATTAATGTACAGTGTCATTTATATGATGTTGTTGTTTTTTTTTAAATGAACTTAGATTTCATTGATATATTCTGTATAAATACATATTTTGATGTGTCTGTTTTAAAAGAGTGACTCTGAACCAACACATTTTAAAGTTTTATATATGCTTGTACAGTATAATTGTACCCCACATTATGGCTTTAACCTGTCCTTACATATGCATGGTGAGTTAATACTGTATGTACTGTAACTAAAGGATTTGTTTTGTTTTGCTTTTCTTTTGTAAATGATGCCTTTAATAGTGATGGCTGGTCCCTTAATTTATACTCAATTATTTAATTTTTCGGAATCAACCGAATAATCATTCAAACTTTTTACCCCTGTACATAGGTTTGTAACGTTGCCAGCAAACTGTGGAAATGGAAGAGAGATAAATGGATTATTATTTGAGTGTCATAGAGACACTAGCTTTATTAGTGCTCTAAACCAGTACATCAGAGAAATGGCTTTCCGGTTGAACCTGATATTTGGAAGTTTCGCCTTGTGGGGTTTTGTTTAACGATGTATTTTGACTGAGGATGATATGTCTTAATATATATTGAATAAATGTTTGGTATCACAGCCAAAATACGCATTTTTTATTTCTATATTCTCCTGCATGGTGTTATACATTATTAAAAGCGTAAATAATCACATTTTTCTGTGCCTTTTTGTGAAGGGCTCTGTTTCTTTCCCTATTTATAGCAAAAAGTTCTTCTATATGTGACAATGCATATGCCCACAGACCACCCACAATCTGTTCACTAACCATCTGATGCATACTGCAGGCAAAACTAGTAACCATTTTCTTGATATAGCTCAAATATGACTTGCTTGGCAGTTTATGTAAGGATCAGATGATTTTTATCAGTCCTTAAAAGAAGGTCGTGTTACCATTTGCAAATATTTGTGAAATTTCAAATGCTAGGGGGAGATATAAACAATTTAATAGGAAAACATTGAATTCACAAGCTTGTGCAACTGTTTCTTTGAGGGCAATATGTACTCAATATAAAGCTTCACTTAATTTTTAAATGCTATATAACATGTATTTTTTCCTTGAGAAATTACATGAAATTTGACCATAAAAAAAGATCAATAAAAGAAATATGTGGGTCTATTTATCTCTAGAGTATTTAATAATGCCTAAAAGAACTTTCACCTGTTAAGTACTATTTTCATCAGTAGTAAAATCAAGTACATTTTGGAAAAAAAAAAAACGTAAGGTGACTTGGTCAGTGCCAAAATAAATTAACAGCAGTCTCTGGCTTCTGTTTGCAAAAGTTACATCTTATCTTTTTAAAAAACATGTTCATTTTAGCCTTAATTGTGCGCCATGTGTATTCGTCATATCCCAAGCTTAGCTTGAGCGCGCTGTCCGCTGTGTGAAGGCACAGAGAAATCTTCGACAGTAATAATAAAGCTTAATGATTTTCATAGAACATGCTGTCTTTTGGACTTGGACTTGACTTGGACTCAAACCTCTTTGTACTCGGACTTGACTTGTTTGGTCTTGGGACCAGCTTTTGATCTTGGACTCGACAAAGCTGGACTTGACTACAGCTCTGCATTAATATATATAAATATTAACATGTCAGTTTCGTCTAGTATATTTGAGCGGTTCTTGGCCAGAATAATCAACAAAATAATGTAAGTTGTGTTGGCGCATACTAAAACTCTTCCTACGTGGTGCCAGGCTGTTCGGCATGGTTGCCAATTATTTCTTGCTATTCGGTTTCAAATTTGTTCTGAGCATTTGTTGGCATGTTGCTAGGTTGATGCATGGCGTTTTAGTAGTTGCTAAGTATTTACTTGCTGACTCAAACTTATATGATCATGTTAGTTATATAATTTTACCATATATGAGAAATTGTAGTTTAGCTTGTCAAAAGGTTCTGCCCTAGTTTAGTGCGATTTCTTACCTCACAGTTTAAACTTTTTTTCCATGTAATTTTCTCAGAATTTGCAATTTTATATAGGTGCATCTCAATAAATTAGAATGTCATGAAGAAAGTTCATTTATTTCAGTAATTTAACTTAATTGTTGGCCTTCTGAAAAAAAAAAAGTATGTATGTTTACTGTATATGTACTTAATACTTGGTAGGGGCTCCTTTTGCTTTAATTACTGTCTCAATTCGGCATGATATGGAGGTGATCAGTTTGTGGCGCTGCTGAGATGGTATGGAAGCCCAGGTTTCCACATAGATTGTCTACTGGGTTCAGGTCTGGAGAATTTGCTGGCATTTGGCAGTGTGGGCAGGTGCAAAATCCTGCTGGAAAATGAAATCAGCATCTTTAAAAAGCTGGGCAGCAGAAGGTAGCATGAAGAGCTTCAAAATTCCTTGTTAAACAGGTGCAGTGATGTTGGTTTTTAAAAAACACAATGGACCAACACCAGCAGATGATATTGCACCCCAAATCATCACAGATTGTGAAAACTTAACACCAGACTTCATGCAACTTGGGCTTTGAGCTTTTCCACCCTTCCTCCAGACTCTAGGACCTTGGTTTCCAAATGAAATACAAAACTTGCCGTCATCTGAAAAGAGGACTTTGGACCACTGGGCAACAGTCCATTCTTCTTCTCCTTAGCCCAGATAAGACGTCTCTGATGTTGTCTGTGGTTCAGGAGTGCCTCAACAAGAGAAATACAATAACTGTAGAACTGTAGCCAAATTCCTTGACACATCTATGTGTGGTGGCTCTTGATGCCTTTATCCCAGCCTCAGTCCATTGCTTGTGAAGTTCACCCAAATTCTTGAATTAATTTTGCTGATAATCCTCATAAAGCTGCAGTTCTTTTCAGGTGTTTTGAGCTGACTTTTCGTACTTTGGTTACTCAGTTTTGAGTAACTGATTGCCATGTCACCATATTCTAATTTGTTAAGAATTGGTAGGTTTTTGTTAAATGTGAGCCTAAATTAGCAGAACCAAAGGAATAAACTACTTTATTTAATACACAAGTTGAGTTGAATTAATAAAATAAATAAACGTTTCCACAACATTCTAATTTATTGAGATGCACCTGTATATTCACCCCTTTTTTATTTTTTGCAATTCTGAGAAATTTGTATGAGAAAAGTCTGGATTGTGACATAAAACGTTTTATATTTGTGCTAATTTGTATTAATTCGTACGACCTCGTACGATTTGTCTAAAACCCTGTGATGGGTAGGTTTAGGGGCAGGGTTAGGTGTAGGTCATTCTTACAAATTAATACGAATTGCCATCTAGTAAAATACGTACGATTTAGAAGAAACTGTATGAATTTGTACGAGTGAGGTCATACGAATTTGTACGAAATAGCCACCTCGTAAAATATGTAAAAATTGCTGTGAGAACAGGTTGCATGTAAAAGTAATTGTATCACAATTCAGACTTTTCTTCTCAAAACATTGAGATATCAATGTAAGTAGACGTAAACTCAGAATTGCAAGAAAACAAAGGCAGAATTGTGAGATCAAAAGTCACAATTTTCTTTTTCATTCTTTTATTCTATGGAGCAATCACTCTTCCATAAAGATTGCATCAGTCTGTCTGTGCTAAAACCCAGTGATCTGTAGTGCCCATGTCTTTGCACAAGTGTATGTACCCAAGCCTTGTCTGTCCTTAGAGCGCATTTTAAGTAAACGCACTGACCATCTCTAGCAAATGACCTCACATTATGCTCATAGCTAGAATCAAAGGTCCCCCTTTACTTTAAAACTGCTTCATCTTTATTTATATGCTCTGCCAAGCTCAGTGTTTGAGTCTGTACTGTACATGTGCCATTTTGGATTAAGCACATTCCTCTAGGAAGTGTTGAAAGCCAGGAAAGTGGGTCTGGTTAGCATTGCTGAATCCAATCAGCGGGTCCTAAGTAGGTCAGAAAGCTGACCTAAATTGAGAAAGGGATTCTTACTCCCCTTCATTTTTACACAGTATCCCCTGAAGACCAAATGCATTGTGTTGAGAGGGGAGTAGAGCGTGAACAGCTCTGTAATGTATCAGAGAGCAAGACAACAAGGAGACATCTAAAAAGAATAAGTGATCATCAATGCTTCAGACAGATGCCTGATCCATTACTTTTTAGGCTTATCGCAGGGCTGACGCACATTGAACCATTTATTTCATGAAACTGTCATTTCGAACCTGAAAGCTGACAATGTAAAGCACACGTTGTGTTTATTCTGTGTTGTGTGGTATCAGCATGTAATTTGGCAGAATGAAAACATTTTGTGTAGTATACATCCAAACCATCTGTCCCCTAGATCACTTGACAAAATAAAAAAAATTACAGCAAGGGATATGGGTTCACCCCTTTTAAAAGTAACAGCAGACTGCCTGTAGGCTAATATCTAAGTATTACACAGTATTAATGTGCTCCTTTTTATTTGCCTTTTGCCATTATTATTAACAATATGACGGAGGGAACTAGAGCGATGTCTCTAAAAGCGGGTGCTCTAGTGTGGAAGATTGGAGTGAGGAAAAAGAAGAGGGGCAGAGTAGGCCAAAGAGAGGCCAGGGCAGGCAGGTAATACAAGGCTAGAGAGAGAGGCCAGATAGGCAGGCAATACGAGGCCAGAGAGAGGACAGGCAGGCAGGCAGTGCAAGGCCAAAGAGAGGCCATGCGGCAGGAAATACGGCCAGAGAGAGGCCGGGGCAGGCCACGGAGAGTATGGGGCAGGCGGGCAGTACAGAGAGGCCAGGCGGCAGGCAATACGACCAGAGAAAGACTTGAAAAGCTGACGAGGCGAGGAAAAAGTAAAGAGGAGAGGGAGAAGTACGTGAAGGGAGAGGAAGCAGGAAGGATTCGAGAAAGACTGTATAAATGCGCATGGAAGGGAATTTAGGATTGGAGTAAGGAATTAAGAAGGGGGAGAAGATGGGTCCTTGGGTGGTGCTCCGGGACGCACCTGTAGGGAGAGATGGTGAAGGATATAGAAGGGATGGCGGGAAGTATGAGAAAGAAGAGGTAGCATGGGTTGGAGAGGGATTTAAGCTGGGGAATGGAAGGAGAGAGGAGGCTGATGAAGAAAAGCAGGTGGTCTTTGCGAATTAGGAGAGAGAGTGCAGAGAGGGGAGGGGAAAGATGGAGGATTGTAGGAAAGAGAAGAGAAAGTAGCTGGGCGAAAGACTTTGCAGAGTTTGAGAAAGGAAATATATGGTAACTGTTAGTAGGGAAAGAGGATGTTAGATAGGAAATGTAAAGCTTGGAAATTTTTCAGGCTGTGAGGTAAGATTGGAGGGTTCCTGAGGAAAACTGCTAGCAGGATTGAGTCTAGAGAGGGCTCAAAAAGGGTTCTCAGAGGGTGGCTTAGTGGAATATGAGTTGAGAATAGTGAGGAGCCGGCGTTGGATGAGCCTCTGTGTCTGGAGCCAAAGTCCTTCATTCTGAAATGAGTCAGCGATCTGATTTGTTTGCCATGCATGCAGTGGCCCAGCAAAAATTGAATTGAATTGAAAAAATGAATTCGAGTGAGCCTTGGTAAGGGTAGGTGCTGAATGGGGCCAGTATTCATTTTGGACTGGCCACTGGTGGCTGGCTGTAGGGTGTAGGCGGTTGAGGCGAAGCCTGTATAGGTTAGTCCCCTTTATGACGAGGCCATCTTGCGCTGGAGAGGTCTATTACTATTATTTCACATTTTTCTTATTATTTAGATGAAATGCCTCATTATCTTATATATTACTGCTATAAAAATGAGCCATGTCCAGGCAAAGGAGGTGGATTTGCTACAATTTATACCAATATTCTCATACCAATAAACAGTTTGACTCTGTGGTATAACAAGCACATTCGCATCCTAAAGAGAGCAGCCCGGAAAATGGAGCGTAGCTGGAGGAAAATAAAGCTAGAAGTGTTTCGTTTAGCCTGGCAGGAAAATATGCTAACTTACAGAAAATCATTAAAAAGGGCTAGATCTGATTACTTTTCATCTCTATTAGAAGTAAACAAACATAACCCTCGGTATCTATTCAATATAGTGACTAAATTAACAAAAAATAAAGCATCAACAGGTACTGACTTTCCACAAGACCACAGCAGTAGTAACTACTTCCAAGATGAATACTATTAGATATAAAATAGAAACTGTGCAGCCGTCAGCTACAGTATTGCATCAGATCCCCTGAGGAACAATTCCACTCATTCTCCACCATAAGAGAGGAAGAATTGTATAAACTTGTTAAGTCATCTAAGCCAACAGCATGTATGTTAGACCCTATTCCATCTAAACTATTTAAAGAGCTGCTTCCAGAAGTCATAGATCCTCTTTTGTCTATTATTAATTCATCATTATCATTAGGATATTTCCCCAAAGCCTTTAAACTGGCTGTTATTAAGCCTCTCATTTAAAAAAACGCAACTTGACCCCAAAGATCTAGTTCATTACAGACCGATCTCAAGTCTCCCTTTTCTGTCAAAGATACTAGAAAAGGTAGTATTCTTATAATTATATTCCTTCTTAGAGAAATATGGTATCTGTGAGGATTTACAGTCAGGATTTAGACCATATCATAGTACTGAGACTGCTCTAACTAGAGTTACAAATTACCTGCTTCTATCATCTGATCGTGGTTGTATGTCATTATTAGTGCTATTGGATCTCAGTGCTAACATGGTGTTAGCTTTCACTGTTATGCTGATGATACTCAGCTATATATTTATTTTCAGCCAGGTGAAACACACCAAATTGAGAAACTAATGGAATGCATAGCTGATATAAAAAAATTGGATGACAAGTAACTTCTTACTGATAAATTCTGACAAAACAGAGGTGCTAATTATTGGACTTAAAAACCCCCACACGTAATAATCTATACCACTGCTTAACACTTGATGGCTGCTCTGTCAATTCTTCTTCATCAGTTAGGAAACAAGGTGTGCTGTTTGATAGCAATATTTCATTTGAAAGCCATGTTTCTTGTACTGTATCAGTAAAACAGCATTTTTCCATCTCAAGAACATATCTAAATTGCATCCTATGCTCTCAACATTAAATGCAGAAATGTTAATTAATGTGTTTATGACCCCGAGGCTAAATTATTGTAATGCTTTATTGGGTGGTTGTTCTGCACGCTTGACAAATAGACAGTTGGTTCAAAATGCAGCAGCTAGAGTCCTTACTAGAACCAGGAAGTATGAGCATATTAGCCCAGTTCTGTCAACACTGCACTGGCTCCCTATCAAACATCATATAGATTTTAAAATCTTGTTAATTACTTATAAAGCCATGAATGGCTTAGCTCATCAGTACTCGAGTGAGCTCTTATCACATCATAGTCCTCCGCGTATGCTACGTTCTCAAAACTCTGGCCATTTGATAACACCTAGAATATCAAAATCTACAGATGGCAGATCTTTTTTCTATTTAGCACCCAAACAACTTACGTAATACTGTTCGGGAGGCTCTCTTGGATGGGGTTTTGGTTCCTTGCCGCTGTCGCCTCTGCCCACATAGCAAACGGACTTGGCCCAAATGTGGCCTCATAATGGCACTGCTGGCGTGTTGCCGGCACTGGCATGCAT